>JAHRHZ010000013.1:35486792-35521970 GCA_024137785.1 Ginglymostoma cirratum
TGAGCAGCAGTCCCTTCTGCAGCTGTTGGAAATGAATAGAGTAGACTCAAGATTAACTGATGTCTTTTCTTTGTTGTCTACTTTCTTCATGTTCTTCCTAACAGTTTATTGTTGCCAGTGGCCCAATCAGTAGCAGAGACCCCCATGGATTCATCCTGATCCTGGTCAACCCAAGTCCCACTGATAGGCATCTGCATTGCCCTCTCAAACATATGATACATGGGCTAACAAGATCCCAACATGGCTTGCTGAAACTGAAACAACAAATTATTTTATAAAAAAATTAGATAACCCGATCAATAAAGCAGAATGCTAAAGATATGAGAGAAATGAGATGAGACAAGCGGATTCATTGAAGGAAAATATCAATACCATTGTCAATTGATGTATGAGGTATTAGTTTGCTGTGAGCTTCTGTAATTCCATGATTGATTTGTAGTTGCTCATTTTTAGCAACAACCAATCCGATTCTGACAGAACCACACAAATAAGCTATTTTAAGACTTCATAGAGTCATAGAATTGTATATCATGGAAACAGACCCTTCAGTCCAAATCGTCCATGCTGACCAGATATTCTAAACTGATGTAGTCCCATTTGCCAGCATTTGGCCCATATCTGTCTATACCATTCCTATTCATGTACCATCCAGATGCCTTTTAAATGTTGCAATTCTACATGCCTCCACCACTTCCTCTGGAAGCTCGTCCCATAAACACACCTCTGCAAAACATTGTCCCCCAGGTCCCTTTAAAATCTTTTCCCTCTCGTCTTAAACCTATGCCCTTTAGATATGGACTCCTGTACCTTGGGAAAAAGACTTTGGCTTTTTACCCTATCCTCATCTCAGTCCTGAATGGCTTATCCTTATTCTTAGACTGTGACCCTTTGTTCTGGACTTCCCCAACATTGGGAACATTCTTCTCATATGAGATATTGTCCAATCCCATCAGGATTTTATGTGTTTCTACGAGATCACCCCTCATTCATCTAAATTCCAGCAAACACAAGCCCAGTTGATCCAGTCTTTCCTCATATATGTCAGTCCTGCCATCCAGGGAATCAGTCTGGTGAACCTTCGTTGGACTCCCTCAATAGCAAGAATGTCCTTCCTCAGACTAAGAGACTGAAACTGCGTACAATACACAAGGTGTTCTTACCAAAGCCCTGTATAACTGCAATAAACTATCCTTACTCCGATAGTCAAATCCTCTTGCTATGAAGGCCAGAATGCCATTAGCTTTCCTCACAGCCTGCTACACCTAATGACAACCTTCAGGAACTGCTCCACCATGACACCCAGGTCTCATTGCACCTCATCTTTTCCTAAACTGCCACCATTCAGATAATAGAAGCAAAAGAACACACAGATTCCATACTGTGTGAAATCACCTTAATATAATTATGTGTTCTCCAGTAAGTATAATCTGAAAAGGCTGCATATTTACTTCATGGAATGCCGGTGTGTATTATTTTGTTCTGAACAAAACTAACAACAAAGAAGAATATAATATGGATTGCAAAGTTTTGATGTGCAGGGTCATGACTGTGTAATTACATATTTTGTAAAGGAGATAATCCGTTTGTAAAAATAGACGGAGAATCATGTAAAACCACTCCCAGAAGTCACATGTTTCCTCTGGTTGAATCACTTCAACTAAAAATGCAGACAGACAATCAATCACAGAGGAAAACATACAGAATTTGATTAACCTTTGGACAGCAAGTGGGTCCTTTGAAAGGAGTGAGAAATCAAAGTTTCAGAGAAAACACAAAACTGGAGGAACAGCATTGAGAATTCCAGCATAATTGGTTTTGCCTTGTGGAACAATGATCCATCAAAGGTAACATGGCAGAAATTTTCCTTTGATTGTGATCAGACAGACTGTGAGACAAAATGTTGTTAGAACTCCAGGAAGAACTCATCCAGAAAGACTCATCAGAGAGACAGGGTCATCAACAGTGAGCTAGACAAAAGGTAAGCTAGTTAAGGACTATTCTGCTGTACCAGGCTTTAAAGTGCCACAATTTATATTGCCATAAATGCAATAAAAAATGCACTCTCTCCTAGGATGTGCTCTGCTGAATCCATCTTTGGATAAAACCTCCAATAATTCATCCACACAGTCCATGGCAGCTGTTGAATTCTGACATTAAGTTTTCAACCTCTTCAACTTGGAAAGAGAAATCTTCAAGAAAGCAACAAACTTGCAATGATAACAAAAACTAAAACGAGAGCTAAATGAATGAAAAAAATTCATAGTTCACAAACCACAAGGCAGACACAATTCTTGAGGTTGTGACAGCAAGAACACTGCATGAAGCTCCATTAGAGACATCAAAGGAAATAAACATGCTAAAAGTGAAGACAATGAAAGCAGATAATAACCTTGATAATTTGGAAAGCCTAACCAGAAGAAGCATCTCCATTCAACGTTAGTGTTGAGGGGGGAGCTGTTTTTGGAAATTTTCAACATTGGAAATTAAACTGAACAAAGGCATGGATTGCTGCCAAGGAAAATCCGCAAGAGCAGCCACTCATGTGAAAATGCGCTCCCAGCTTCATTTGTTGGAAGCACGTAGTGGGTAAATATGGGTGCACTCCCTGTGATTTGGCATTCAATTTAAACTCATAAAGCACAAAGCTCTCCTCTAAGCATGGAATCATAAAATCAGCTCTCACATTTTATCAACATCAGGCAAGACAAACTGTAGATTCTGTGGGAAGCCCCGAGGGCATTTGTATGCAGACATGTTTTAAACCATTATTCAGCCAAAAATTAGCAAGTGGAGAATTTGGCCATGCTGTGAGGTAGAGTACACCAGCTGCCAATGCAGCACAAAGCTTCCCATTCAGAAAAAGCACAGAAAAAGTGTTCAGAAGGTTAAACACAATCTAATTACCTTATTAACAGACTATAATAAGGATTCATATCATTTTAGGCCAGACATTGATTCTTCGCTGAGGGAATTAAACAGAAAAAATGCTGACTCAAATAATGAAATAACCCAAATCAGCTGCAGCAATTATGAACAGAATGAGGTAACAGCAGATGGGCACTATTGTTGATAACTAGCCTTACATGAAATTCATAAACCTTTGTTCAAACCAGGAGCTTGTGTCTATGCAGTAATATAAAGCAAAAGCAATAAAGTTATGTGGAGCACGAAAGGAGAAAACCAGCTCATATGGAAGAAACACTCTGGAATTCTCCGGAAAACTTCCTGTCCCTGCTGGAGATGGTATTATTGAAAGATTTTGATCTGATTTATTAGGATATTCAATACCTTAAATGTACTTTGTAACTCAGTGTGACCAGAAAAGAGAAGATTCCCTAAATTGCTTTTGATATTTTTCTTCATAGATTCATCAGAGCTTGATACACATTTTGCACAGCTTAACCAATGGCCAACATTCACCCATTGGCAGCACTCTATTCTCTGCACATGAAAGTCATGTGTTAATGATCCATTTAATGTTGAGCATGTAATGTTTTTTAATTCATTCACTGAAATGTGGGTATCACTGCCTGGGCCAGCATTCATTGCCCATTCATGGTTGCCCTTGAAAAGGTTGAGGTGACCTGCCTTTTTGAACTGCTACAGTCTATGGGCTGTAGGTTGCTCATGCTGGTATCACATTTTCCTGGTTAGGGGCCTGTAGTGAAGACACAGATTCTCGAGTTGCAAGAGAGGTCTTTGGTTCTTTGGATAGAGTCAAAGTCCAATGTTTTGTTCATTTACTGTAAATACTCAAGTAAAAGTCACTCTCATGTAAAAGTTGACCCCCTATTTTTGGCCAAAAAATCTTGAATTTTTCATATACCTTGTGTAAAAGTTGACCCTAGTTCTTCACAGATAACAGATCAACACCTCTGAGTCAAGATATTATCCTGTACATAAATGTTACGATGAGGAAATGATCGGTGAGACTGAATGAGAGTCAAATGTCTGATAAAATTTTATCAGAAATAAAAACTTAAAATGTTAGTTTGAAAAACTAAAACAACAATAGATGAGAGAAAACAGAGAGAAATAGAAGAATTTGGTGTGAATGTTTAAGATGTATCAGGTCAGAGCCAGGAACTTGTGAAATACAGTCATATACCTAGTTGAGGTTTTGAAATTTTTTCATCATTTCGCGTAAAAATGCCGTCCAGAAAAAAATAAAAAATATACAACAACGTTTAAACTGAAAGTTATCGAAGTTGCAGAGAAGACAGATAACTGTGTAGCAGTAAGAGGATTTTGAGTTTTAGAGAAACTTGTAAGAGCCTACAGAAAGATGTCAAACCGACTTCAGACAATGCCAAACGAAAGTGTGACAACAGAAGTAAACCTAGCAAGTGGCCACAATTGGAGAAAAAATTGTTGTAATTTGTGATGTTTTATCTTCTTTATTCATTTAGAGATCAATCGGGCTTCTGCTAATGATATAGTATTTTGGACTGCAGCATGAATTTCAACCCTTCAAAATTAGTATCCATGTAATAGTTGACCCCATAAACTTAACCTTAAAAAATAGTCTAAAACTTCATCTTGTATACGAGTATAAATGTTACTTTATACGCAACCGTACAGAACCAAACTGCTTTCGTGACAATGTATATATACAAAGAGATATTTTTGTGAAAATATATTTTTGAAATTAAAAAAGTACATAACTGACTACAGTTGTGATGTTATTTCTGTTTTTTCACGTTTACCACATACAATTGAGACGACAATTGCTCAATACAGGTTCCAAATAGCCACAAGCACTGCCTATGAGAGCAAAGAATGTTCGCATTCTGATTGGCTCTCCAATGCTCAGCTGTGGGAATAAATTAACAATTTTATCAAAGTAAAATTTTGCGTTTTGTCTTTCCTTTGATTTTGTCATTTGTGCCTATTTCTACTGCTGGTTTCAGTAGTTTGTTCAATAATGGAAGTGTAGCTTGGTAGCAGCATGACCTTGGTCATTGAACTGGATTATTTTCTCTACCTTCAGCAGGTATTTTTCTCAACTTACAGATTGTTTTGTGAATGTCTATCCTGGATCTGTTCAATTTCTTTATTATCCCTTTGGCAATTTCTCTGCTACCCGAGCCTTTTTATTTGATATGGAATAGTGTGCGATAACGCATGGTATTCTATTTTCCAATCCTTTATGAAGGAGGAAAATTCTCCACTCAGAGCTAAGGGCTATTGTCACTCATCACAATGTCCAGAATGCTGTACCAATTGAAGTGTGCTTTCAGGTATTTTACAGTCTAACTGGTAATCATTGGCGCCTGCTGGTCTAACTCCCTGTAGTCAGAACTGTAGTTGACAGTGACAAGATAATCAGTTCCTGTGAAAATGGTGACGACTATTTCAAGCTTCTCCATGGAATGTTTGAAATGCAACGCATCATAAGCAGCTCTTCATCATACCTAACTTGATATTCAGTATGAAATATGGCTCTTGAGTTATAGTCCTTAATCTCATTGCTTTTGCATTCTCTTGCACTTCTCTTACCTTCCTCAGACCAGACTTAATTCCTTGATGGTTGTGTGCTTACCCTTCAGCATCTCTTTTCTCATTTTCTCAGGGACAATCACTCTGAAAGATTCCACATTCCACGTCCTCTACTTTCCTCATAGGCAGTGCCCCTCTCAGCAGCATGACAACATGTGTTTCCTTTGCTGCTATGTCATGTCCAAATAAATCTACAAACAAAGTAATATCATTTGCAAAGACTTTGGAGCAGATGGAAGCAGTTTGAGAAAGATGATTGGAAATGGCTTGTGGTCAGACCCCACCGTTAAATTGTCTCTCTCAAACAAGTTTGATTAAAATGCTCACAAGCAAAGACACATGGCAATGGAGTTGTTCAATTTGCACTAATGCCCTGAATGCAAATATCACTTGTTCTTTCTAAATAAGAGTTGTTCCAAGCTCTGTCTGATTGGCAGCACACTGAAATGTGACTTCATCATTAACACATCAGTACCTCAGCACTGGTAATGTCATCACAAGTTGCTTCATTCGAGTGAAAGTTGCTGTTTCCCAATAACAGTGCATGTCTTTAGCAGTGAGCTTGTATAGAGGTTCACAATCTAATAACAAATCAGGCAAGAACTTTTGTTAAATAATTCAAAATCAAATAAAGCTTTACACTGCTTTCACATATATTGGTCATTGCATTTCTGCTACAGTTCTCATCTTGTCAAGATCTGGGCAAAATGCCTCTGCTCTCAGAACATGATTAATGTTCTTGACTTCAGGCATCTTCAATTGTATAACATAAAAGTAAGAACAACTGATGCAGGAGATCTGAAACAAAAGCAGTAATTGCTGGAGAAAATCAGCAGGTCTGACAGCGTCTGTGGGAAGAAGGCAGAGTTAATTTTGAGCCCAGTGACTCTTCATCAAAACTGTAATGATGTTCCAATGACAAATCACCGGACTCAAAATGTTAACACCGCTTTATTCCTACAGATGCTGCCAGGCCTGCTGAGCTTCTCCAGAAATTTCTGCTTTTGTTTCAGATCTTCACTTGTTCAGCTTCAAGTTCATTTGGTGAGCTCCTTCTCACAGTCACACTTGGCCGAGAATTCTTCCATTGTGTTTCCGCATCCATCGACTAGCAGATCATGGAAAATAGCTTCCACCATGTGTAGCTTACTGATTATCTGTGCTGACTGCACTGATACCCTTTTACAGTCATGGAAATGCCACACAGCATGAGCCAACCATCTGCATCTCTTGAATGGCATCCAGAACATAGTAAGAAAACCGATGCTTTCTTCCAGCTTCACTTGCCAGCAACCGTCCTTCATATCGAAGGTATTAAAGATCCTTGTCTTGGAAAATTTTGACATTTCTTCAATCATTGGCATGGGACAGTGAGATCTCTTCAAAGTTTTACTGAGATCCTTTGGAGGTATCAATACCCTCAGTTATGCAGATTTTTCACTGACACCAGCTATTATAGACTTTAAGAGTTGCGACCTCCATGATTACTCCCTTGTCCTCTAGCTCTTCCATCTTGTCTTTCAGGTTGGAGATGAGGGAAACTGATCTCTCCTGAGCAGGTGATCCGTTTACTCTTATCCATTTTTAATAATATTCACCAGGAAGATTTTCAGACTTGTAGGATATGTTCGGCAGCCAATGACCGCAAAATGCTACAAATCTCTTCTGGCACATTTAGGATTTTTTATCCAAGCTTTAGAATTGCTTTTACTGGATTTAGCAATATTACTGTCATCTGGTCCACCAGATTTTCATTTTTCCTATCAGATTGGACTGTCTGCTTTGTTTGGCCTCTTGGCACAACTACGATGCTAGCATTACCTGAACCTTACCTTTGAGGGCTCCTTCTTTGGGTCACCACTTTGGTGATTTCACACAGATCCATGTAGATCATGATGGTGCACAAAGCACTAATATCTATGTGACAGAGATAAAAGGTACTGCAGATGCTGGAGAATCCGAGATAACAAGCATGGGGCTGGATGAACACAGCAGGCCAAGCAGCATCATAGGAGCAGGAATTCATATTCACTTGATGCCCTCCTTCTGCAGTCATTGTTCTGACAGTCACAAATCATTTATCGTACTTAGTCCAGATGCTGCCAACCTGTTTTATGATGGAAATACTTTGACAGAATCATTGGCTGACATCTCTCCAGTAGCCAGCTTTACAGGTTTGCTTTGCTTCTTTCTTGCTAAGTATTCAGTTTCTTACAGTTAAAACACTGCTTTTCCCACATAGGATATGTTTCATTTCCGTTTGTGTGATGGCATGCATAATATTCACATCCTGCTCTCTAGTCTTGGTTTTTCTGCTTGCTGTTCTCATATACTTCTGCATTTTTCCAAATTTGTTGTTATTATTTAATCTAGACTGCAAGCATATGAATATACGAATTAGGAGCAGAAGTAAACCATTCAGCCCCTGGAGCCTGCACAGACATTCAACAAAATTATGGCCGATCTGTTTGTGTCACACCATATTCTGAGAAGGAAACAATTCTCATTATCTACGTCCTGAAAGAGTTATCCCTAATTTTAAATGTGTCCCCTAGCTGTAGACTGATCCACAAAAAGAAACATCCTTTCCATGCCCACCTTGTCAGGATCATTCAGGTTCTCATATACTTCTAATTTCTGGTGGAAGCAAGCTTAGTTTGTCCAAACTATCCTCAGACGACAACCTGCTTTTCCAGCTACCAATCTAGTTAACCACCTTCAATAACATGATACCTTCCTTAAATAGGGAGACCAAAATACCACACACTACACACAACACTCAGATGTGGTCTCACCAAGGCCCTTCATAACTGAAGAATAACGTTGTTATATTTATGTTCAATCCCTCACATAATAAAAGTTGGCAATGCAAAAATGTTTTTGATTATGTGCCACATGCTAACTGTGTGTGGCTCATGCACCAAAACACCTAAGTCTCTCTGCACATCATAACTCTGAACTCATTCTCCATTTAAGGAATACTCTGCTTTTCTCATTCTTCCCACCAAAGTGAACATCTTCACACTTTCCCACATTACGCTCGATTTGCCAGATTTTTGCCCATGCAAATGGGGAAACTTTAGTGTTGTAGAGATAACAAGGTGTAGAGCTGGATGAACACAACAGGCCAAGCAGCATCAGAAGAGCAGGAAAGCTGACGTTTCGGGCCTAGACCCTTCTTCAGAAATGGGGGAGGGGAAGGGAGTTCTGAAATAAATCGGGAGAGAGGGGGAGACGGAGAGAAGACGGATAGAGGAGAAGATGGGTGGAGAGGAAACAGACAGGTCAAAGAGGTGGGGATGGAGCCAGTAAAGGTGAGTGTAGGTGGGGAGGTAGGGAGGGGATAGGTCAGTCCAGGGAGGACAGACAGGTCAAGGGGGCCGGATGAGGTTAGTAGGTAGGAGATGGAGGTGGCGCTTGAGGTGGGATGAAGGGATAGGTGGGAGGAAGGACAGGTTAGGGAGGCAGGGACGAGCTGGGCTTGTTTCGGGATGCAGTAGGGGGAGGGGAGATTTTGAAGCTTGTGAATTCCACATTGATACCGTTGGGCTGCAGGGTTCCCAAGCGGAATATGATTTGCTGTTCCTGTAACCTTCGGGTAGCATCGTTGTGGCACTGCAGGAGGCCCAGGATGGACATGTCGTCTGAGGAATGGGAGGGGGAGTTGAAATGGTTCGCGACTGGGAGGTGCAGTTGTTTAGTGCGAACCGAACGCTCTGCAAAGCGGTCCCCAAGCCTCCGCTTGGTTTCCCCAATGTAGAGGAGGCCACAACGGGAACAGCCGACGCAGTACACCACATTAGCAGATGTGCAGGTGAACAGCTTGATGTGGGAAGTCTTCTTGGAGCCTGGGATGGGGCTGAGGGGGGATGTATAGGTGCAGGTGTAGCACTTCCTGCGGTTGCAGGGAAAAGTGCCGGGTGTGGTGGGGCTGGAGGGGAGTGTGGAGCGGACAAGGGAATCCCGGACAGAGTGGTTCCTCCGGAAAGCAGATAAGGGTGGGGAGGGAAAAGTGTCTTTGGTGGTGGGGTCGGATTGCAGATGGCGGAAGTGTCGGAGGATGATGCGTTGGATCAGGAGGTTGGTGGGGTCGTACGTGAGGACGAGGGGGATTCTGTTTTGGTTGTTATTATAGGGAGGGTGTGTGAGGGATGAGTTGCGGGAAATGCGGGAGACACGGTCGAGGGCTTTTTCAACTACTGAGGGGGGGATGTTGTGGTCCTTGAAAAATGAGGACATCTGAGATGTTCAGGAGTGGAATGCCTCATCCTGGGAGCAGGTGCGGCAGAGGCGAAGGAACTGGGAATGAGGGATGGCATTTTTGCAGGAAGGTGGGTGGAGGAGGTGTATTCTCGGTACCTATGGGAGTCGGTGGGCTTGAAATGGATATCGGTTTCTAGGTGGTTGCCAGAAATGGAGACAGAGAGGTCCAGGAAGGAGAGAGAGGTATTGGAGATGGTCCACGTGAACTTAAGGTTGGGGTGGAAGGTGCTGGTGAAGTGGATGAACTGTTCGAGCTCCTCGTGGGAGCACGAGGCAGCACCGATACAGTCATCAATGTAACAGAGGAAGAGGTGGGGTTTAGGGCCAGTGTAGGTACGGAAGAGGGATTGTTTCACATAACCTATGAAGAGGCAGTTTTTTTTTCCTTAGAAGAGGCTTCGCAGTGGGGTTAAAATTGTTTCAGAAATAGCAGGAGCTGCAGATGCTGGAGAATTGGTACCATCTAGTCTTGACTGTTGGTGTGTTTCTAGGACTTTTTCCTTCAGGTACAAATTATCCTGGTAACTTTCCTCCTGCTTGATGCATCAAGGTGTCTGTAGCTAGGCGTCCAGCTCGTGAGCTCTGAATTGAAGTTGCTCTAACTTCAAACACTTACTGAAAATGCATTACTCTGAATCAAAATGGTACCGAGAAGCTCCCACAGTCTTGACACATTACCTGAAATACAATCCCCAATGAGTTTTAAATATTTTATTTAGTCATTTATTTTGCCTTTTATATATTTTATTAACATTATCACCAGGTTCTATGCTATGTTAAAATTTAAGTGTAGAAAATGCCTTAATCACTTACCAGAGACTCACCAAAAAGTAAACTCCTTTCTCCTTTGGTCGAGCAAGAACCAATTCAATCAATTCTAATACATGTAGCCTGCATGCCTGCCTCAGGAGTCCTCACCTTGCCTGCTCCTCCCCGTGATGCTTAATTCCTACCTCAAGGCCCTTGTCTTGCCTGATCCTCTCCAGTCTATCAGCATAAAGCGTTTGTTCTCACATTAATCTGCTTCATTTAATGATTTATATTCTCCGAGCTATAGCACATGTTGATAGCTTTCTTAAGATTAAGTTTCTTCTCTCTCAGCAGACATGTTCTCATGGCAGAATCCCTTATGCCTAAAATAATCCTATCTCTGATGGTACCATTAAATAGTCCAGACTCTCAGGATTCAGATAGATGAATTATTACGGTCACTACTGATTAGTAGTCTCCATTTACCCGAGAGTTCTAGTGGTTAAAGTAGTACCATTCACTACTAACATTAATATGAGGATAACGGTCTGTTTCAAAGCCTGTAAAATCTCTTCGTCTCAATTTTTTGCTCCTTATTAAGAGCTAGCTTAGAACACACCTGTAGCATTCTTTCCCAGCACAGGTAGCAGATTTGTACCTATTTATGTTCAGGTTTTTATATTCATTCTATTTCTTTTTCATAGTTTTACCACTTAGAGTGGAAAAAAATTCTGTTCTGTCTCATATCTCCTTTCACGTCCACAGCAATTACAAAAAGTACACCAATTCACCCAGTCATTCAAAATTACAGAGTGTTGTTTTTCTTTAAAAAAAATCTTCTGTCTTGGTAATTATTTTACTAACTGGCCCTCCTTTAACTCTGAAAATCCATACACTTTCAAACACACTATTCTGACACCATGGAAGATATTTTCCTATTTTCAGTTAAAGTATTTTGTCAAGTGAAATTCATGTCGCCCAGTCCAACATAGCTTAGAGAGATGTTTCTCAGACAATCTCTGCTCTTTGTTTCATTAACTATGCAACCAGGCTCTTGAGTGTCATTTTTGTGGAATTCTGCGGCAGGAGACATGGAAGTGCTCCCACTGCAGGAATCTTTCATGTTCACACCATGGGCACCATACTTAAAACCCAGCCACACAGCGGCTGAGGTGCTGCAAGTCAAGAACTGACCTCACACTGTGGCACTTGGTCATTATCACTAAAAACTTAGCCTAGGAAGACAGAGTTATGCCAGAGTTTATGGCAGGGACCTCGAGATTCTGGTGCTTGGGGTAGTGCAGAGGAGGGCCATCCTTTCTCTGCCACACCATTGAAGGAGGCCAGATCACCAGTTGTAGCTAGTCTGGACACAGATAGCAGTGCAGGTCAATGCTGTGTCCTGAGTGAAACATAGTACACAGAAGTGTAGGAAGAACATCAATGATTTTCTGCAGCCTGCAAGAGTAAGCACTTCCATCTTCCCTCTACTACCTCACACTCACAGGGCAACCACTCACTCTAAACCTGCCATTCCACACTCATCTTACCAAAATTCATTGAGTACAATTCTCATTATTTCATGCATCATGTCCACCTAACAGTTCTTCTCCACCAGATCCTCCCAAATGACTAACCCTTCCTGCCCTCAGCGCTTCCTACTCACTCACTGGGCACACCTCGCTCCCTGCTCCTGCATTGCCATCAACTGCTCTTCTATCCACTTCCATCATACTCAATACGTCCTTTTGTCTCATTCAGGAAAAAGTTGGATCACATCCAGGCTGAGCAGGACAAGACCAGCAGAGTGGGTGGTGAACATTAGGCTCCTCACTCCTTTTAGAGAGAAAATACTGAAATGGCCAGACCGGAACACAACAGCTCATCTAGGGATGGAGAGTCCTCAATGACCAGTCAACCCAGGAAGGTTCATTGAACTTTGCTGCAATGATCTCTCATCAACACCGTTGTTGATTTTTCATTAACACATTTTTTTATCCCACTTAAACAACAATTCCCTCTCTTCTCTTATGCAAGCACTAGAGGCACTAAACAAATCTCAGTTGAAAAAGGCCGTGCCAGAGGCCCTCAACCCCAGCTCCACATCTGAGGACGATGCTAATCTGTTCTCAGAAAAATAACCAGCAAGATAATCACCTGCATGCTCCACTAACTCAGAGATTTTCACCTTGACGGGTTCTCTATCAAGAACTGAGGAGTAAAATCTGGTTAGTATTGCACTGACATGTCACTATGGCTGGTTGAGAAAAATCAAAAGTCTAGCAAAAGCAGCACAATGTGGGAAAATGTGAAATTATCTATTTTAACAGAAATAATTTTTTTAAAAAGTATACAATCCAAATGGTGAGAGGTTGCAGAGCTCTGAGATGCAGAGAGACCTGGGTATCCTAGTGCATGAATCACAGAAAAGGTTAGAATGGAGGTACTGTAAGTAATCAGGAAAGCTAATACTGTGTTAATTGTGAGCAGAATTTAATGCAAGAGCAGGGATGTTATACTTCAGTTATACATGGCATTAAAGTACTGTGTACAGTACTGGTCACCATACTTACTGAAGACTGTTAATGCGTTGGAAGCAGTTCAGGGACAGTTCACTAAATTAATACCTGGAATGAGCGAATTGCCTTATGCGGGAAGGCTACACAGGTTAGGCCTGTATTCTCCGGAGTCCATAAGAGTTCAAGGTAACTTAAATAAACATGTAAGATCCTGAGGGGACTTGACCAGTGGATGCTGCAAAGACGTAGCCTTTTGTGAGAGAATCTAGATCTAGTGGTCATAGTTTAAACTTAAGGAGTTACCCATTTAAGACAGAGATGAGAAAACACATCTTCTCTCACAGGGTAATAAGTCTTTAGAATTTCCTTCCTCAAAAATCAGTGAGTACAGAATCATTACATTCTTTTACCCAGAGGTAGATAGATTCTTGATAACCAAGGGGCTGAAAGATTGTCAGGGGTATGCAAGAATGTAGTTTTGAGATTAAAATAAGATCAGTCATGAACTTATTGAATGGCAGAGCAGTCTCCGAAGGCCAAGTGACTTATTCTCATTCGTCTGTTTGTATGTATGTTCATATGTTCAAAGAAATTCCCAAAGTCACTGACAATCAGAGGACTACTAGAGACCAGGCACTTTCTCAGCCCCAGAAAAGATGATCCAATGATCTTAGTCATCAATGATTTAGTCAAAATAAACAGACAGACATAGGAACAGCAAGTACAGAAGTACTCAGTACGCTGGACTAAAGAATGGAGAAGTCCACCAACATTCTCAGCATGCTGTTTCCAGCATGGAGAAGCTAGAGATTGCCATGGAGACCCAGGTATAGCACACTCAGTGTTTGCTGAAATATGCATTCTATCTCTCCAGACAAAGGTGCTCGCATCAATTGCAAGGCAAGATGGAGTTAAGGGATCTTGACATCACTCATCTCACGTGACCTTTTCTCTACCTGACAGTATATACATAGAGCTGAATCGCCGGCTCACACTTATATCTAATAAGCAATTTGTCTTGTCAAATTATTATACCTCAATATTGTATTCAACCTCAAACCTATAATTTCTTTATTATTGGTTGTAACTGTATTGGAAATCTTTATAATTTCAAGAAATAAAGACCTACATAGTTAAAAAGAAAAGCATTAGCTATGGGATAAAGATTCCAAGTTATACTTACAAATGGATAACATATTACTCTTGTTGGAAAACCCATAATCTTCCTTTGTTCACCTAACTTAAATTCAGGAATAAAAAAAAGTGCTGGAGAAACTCAGCAGGTCTTGGCAGCATTTGTGGGGAGAGAAACAGAGTTAATATTCTGAGTCCAATACGGCTCTTCTTTGGAACTTCTTGGAAATCTTTCAACAAACAGTCACGCTGAACTCAAAATGGTAACTCTGTCTTTCTTTCTCCACAGGTGCTGTCAGAACTTCTAGGTTTTTCCAGCATTTTCTGTTTTCATTTCAGTTTTACAGCATCCACAGTGTTTTGCTTTGATTTTAAGTTCAGGAATAATTCAACTTTACATGTTGGAGAACATTTCTCTAAATGGCAAGCATTTGCAGAGCAAGGTTGCAGAGTATAATTTTAAACACTTGTATAAAGAATAACCTCATTGGGCATAATTAATTTAGCAAGACCAATTGCTTATCAGATAGTTGTGTGAGCAAGCACTTCAGCTCTGTGCAAATCCTGCCAGGCATAGAAAAAGTCTTGTGAGATGAGAAATACTCATACTTGCATTACAAGGTAAACTGAACACTCACTATGCAATTCACAGTAATACTAAACTGATGCTTGTGAGATTCCTATGAAAACTGAAACAATCGACATTAGATTGAATCAAACTGCTGGTAGAGCAATTCATTGGAGGATTAGTAGGAGGTGTGATGTGGGGATAATATTGAGCATGTTTGATCCACATTATTTTGAATGGGCATCCATACTCCCGTAACTGAATGAATAGTTTTCTGCCATGAAGGCTACAGCTGATATACTGCAATACTCAACATCATATATCCAAGAATCTATTCTATAAACCTGTCATAGACTAAAGAGAAAAAGGACAGTTCTCTTGCAAATATTTGTTTTTATGTAACATTGGGTTATGTCAGATATGTTACGTGTTACAGTCATTCCCCATCCAGAACATTAATTTCACTTTTGGCCCATATTTCACCAAGGAGGTATCTGTGTTTTGCATGTAAATGTAGGAGAATTTCTCCAATCATCCCAACACTTAAATTGGCAATTCAATACAATGTATTATTTTAAATTCAGTTAGAAATCTTTTCTGAGCTAGTAAACAGGTTGATTCTTTCAGCATTTGAGAATTTTATCTATTAATAAAAGTAATTAAACTAATTCATAACCAAAGCATAAAATAGCTGGTACAAAATGAGAGACATTATAATTAGTGCATCAGAGAGGGCTTGAAAATAGGATTAAAGGTTCAGCTCTCACATTTCAATCAGTCTACTGCGGCCAAAAGCCTCCAAGTCTCCAATGAAACTAATTCAGATAGATGAAGGTAACAAAGACAAATAAAGCAGCCATCAATAACGATCACAAGGTCTGACACCAAAATAGGATATTTGAAGACTTGACATGGACATGAGTACAATGGACCAGGTGGCTCTCTTTTGTGCTCCAAATTCTGTGATTTTATTCTGGTATGTTTATTAATGTTCACACAAAATTACTTTCTCAACACTGCTAATAGCAAAGAAGTTCATTAATTCACCATAGCTAGTTCTATATCCATACTGACTAAATTCATGCCTGAAGATGTGAATATAAAGGGACTTGCATTTGATATTAATAAGTCTGGGGAGGGAATAGGAAGATATTTGGAGTACAGACAGGGAGAGTCTGTATTGCATGGATGAGACTCACTCTAGGGTTTGATTCTACTCCTGGTGTCAGGTTAGATAGTGGAGCTATGCTGACTGGGGTCAACCAAGGATGCAACACTTATGCTTTATGCTTATTGAAGTGTGTGATAAAGGGAGATAGTAGGGTACGGTTAAAATTATGTTGAAATATTTGTATCATATTTTAAGACACCAATTTCATAAATGATTGGCTATATGCTCAATTTAATTTACACTTGATTGACTGCGTGTCCATCTCAGCTTAGACCTGATTTTCTGACAATTTTTTAAATTCAATATAAAATGAATAAAAATGACTCATAAATTAGTCACAAATATGCGATTCTTAGAGCAAGAACCATTTTAACATTACTCTAAAACCTTCAATTTCCTGTCTCCAATAATTGTCTCGTCAACAATATTTCAAATTTATTCATTCAAATTCACTAATCAATAATCTCTCTTCCTGAATTGTACTCTTTCAAAATGCAATTAAGAACACAGGAACAGGAGTAAACCATTCAACCCTCAGACAAGTTCCACCATTCAAATAAATCATGACTGCTTCATACTTCAATTCCAATTATCTGTCTTCGATCCATTTCCCTTGATAACTTTACCTGTCAAAAACCTAAAAGTCTGAGCCTTGAAAGTTTAAAGTGGTCCAGAACCCACAAGCTTTTGTAGGCATGAGTTCTACATTACCATGAACCTTTGTGTGAAAGATTGCTTATTGATTTCACTCTCAAAAGGCCAAACTCTAATATTAAGATTATGCCCTCTTGTTCTAGATTCCCCAACTAAAAGAAATAATTTCTCTATGTTTACCTTATTGAATTAGTTGTCATTCTAAATGCCTTAATTAATTCAAAAATAATTGCAAAATATGAATAATGTATGCTACATTATCAATTTAAAATATACTAAACAAGCTCATGGAAAGCAATATCTCTCAGTATCTTCACTAAAAAATGACATAGTGAATCAAAGCAACCATTGGCAGGGGAGAATTATCCAAATCAAATATTATGAGGTCAAGAGGACAAAATAGAATTTCAGCAATATTGAAATGTATATGTGAAGATTAATTGAAGAGGGAGCCTTCCCAGTAAGGCCTCTCTAATCATTTGTGAGGTTTTATCTGATTATGTTTGTCAATATAAAGTAACACATTTGGATAAATGAAGTCGAATAATATCAGGCAAACTAATCAGCAGAAAGCACATAGCCGGGGGTGCTTAATTACCATTAGTACAGAAAGTTATAAATACAGAAAAACTCAGAATTTCTTTTTTGTTATTTCAATGTATATTAATTCAATTCAGTTCTATTGCTGCATTAAAATTCCTATGAATTTGTTCCTCCTGCTATCACCAGACCTAATAGCTTAAATAATAACTTGTTTCCCAAATTTCTGCCAATTCTCTCCTCAACCTTCTGAAGGTACGAACCCATACTGGGTACTGTTTCATATATACTGCTAACTCTCCAATATCTCATTCGAGTTACAAATCTTTAGATGGGAGATATGGAATTGGGAGCTACAAACTGGGTTGGGGACAGATGTTTGCGTTACATAAGATTTCTGTACTATAACACCCATTAGTAGTTTCTCATAGTGATCAATGCATTGGGACAGTTATACTGACTGCTTCTTTCCCTCTCACCAGTCAGAATTAGAGTGCCCTAGTTAATTAAGTACAGGACCAGGATCAAGAATGAAATCTGCACACCTCTGTAGCATTCACGAATACACATACATACATAGTGAAGTTAACAGCTAAGAATGCATGAATCTAATTTTCAAGCCCAACATAAATTAGGGGTAAAGCAATAAATTGATAATATTAAGCATGCTTTAATCATTTTAAACAGGATATTGCATTTTTAAAAATTAGATAAATATATGCTTAAAGTTATTTTGTTTTATTTTTAAGCATTTCCCATTCTTCTGTATAGCTTTCCCTTATATTCAGATGTGTGCATATCAAGGAAATGTAATAGTATAAACTGAGCCTGTGGCAAATTTTAACCATACAGAGGAACTCTGCGGCAGTGTCTGCACCTGAACAAATTGTCAAGGTCAGCAAAGGAAAATATTGGCAAGAATCCAAAATGGGGAGTGCCAAATCCTTCTAAAGAAATTGCATTAAATGACAATAAACATTGCACAGAAGGTAATCCTACTGCGCACACTGGGCAGAAGCTGCAAACCATGCATACAGGGACAAATGCCATCAGTACAGAAAATAATATCAACTTTTTAAATGTCATACAAAACAAATACCAGCTCTTTATCCAGAGCTCACTCAGTTCTTAAGGCGTAATTTCTCTGCTGACAATACAACAAGAGGTTGTTTCCTGAAGTCAAAATTATAAAATGAAAGCTCCATATTTTTTAAATATTACATGGACACAAATGAATCTGAAGATCCCCTCATGCTTTCCTGATCCGTGAAACAGAAATTAATAGTTATTTGGACTAGAAAATGGACAACCCAAACCACCAGTAATGATGTCAGTTGCTCTGATGAGCCACCAAAGTGCTGTAAGAACCAAAAGGTAATGACAACAGCTGTGGAGGTCAGAAATATGGAACTCTCTAGATGACATAGTAGCACCTACAATCTATAAAAGCCACGTTATAGGCTGTGGAGCAATTTGTTGAATGCCGTTTTTGAGGTGAGAGTGGCTTTCCAGCAGTGGTGTGACTTAGATTAGAAATTTGGCTGAACATCTCTCAGAATGAATGGGCAATGATAAAAGGTCTGATGTCATAGCAAATCATTTTTATCCTATTGCACAAATAATTCAACTACCATTCTCCTCTAAGATCTGCTCCCTTACAATTGGTACAATGATGCAATGTTGAAAAGTTTTAGAGTCAGATACACAAAGTGTTAGATTTAAATCTTCATGTCACATCCCCTCAAGTTATTTACGTTTATCATTATTCTGAACACCTTTCCTGTTGGTTGATCTCCATGGTAATGAATGTTTGTAAATCAGAACTTTGTGGTTCTGCTTGGGACTGACCTGGCGTGAGGGAACTTAGTGAATGCGCCTCTGCTGCTAGGTTCACACAGGTTCAGATTTGATTTGGTCTGGGTGTGAATAGGTTGAA
Source organism: Ginglymostoma cirratum (assembly GCA_024137785.1). Classification (NCBI taxonomy): domain Eukaryota; kingdom Metazoa; phylum Chordata; class Chondrichthyes; order Orectolobiformes; family Ginglymostomatidae; genus Ginglymostoma; species Ginglymostoma cirratum. The sequence continues at coordinate 35,505,827 of JAHRHZ010000013.1, forward strand.
CTGTGGACCCCTCCAGCCTCCCTCCCCACTCAACCATTGCTATATATCTGCTCAAGCTAGAAACAGTCATGGACGGAGTTGAAGCAGTCTCCACAACCTCTCATCAAAGATGGTACTGATGTAAATAGGATTGAGGAGCAAAGAGCTCTGAGCCCCTGGATTTATTCATTACTCAAAACCCCAACACAAATTAATAGGGTTATAAAGGGCATAAAATACAGGAATTTCTTTCTCTAATAGAATAGAATCTACAACAGGGAGCTAATATTAAATTTACTTGGAACATTGGTTAGACTATACTTAGTGCTAGACTAGTGCTGTTCTGATTTCCATAACACAAAGAGGAATATTTAAAGAGGAATATTGAAACACTGGAGAATGGACAGAAGCAGTTTTCAAAATGTTACCAGAATTTAAACGATACAGTTATTAGGAAATATTAAAATTTGGTACTCTGTGAAAAAGAGAAGATGAAGAGGAAATAAGACAGATACATTAATGATTATTGAGTGACTTGAAAAGGTTCATAGGGAGAATTTTGATTTAAATAATTTTGGTTTCATTGTATTTGAATTTTTGTAGGGAACAAGTGACATAAACATATATTCCGGCAAATCAAATAAAAGCATAGGAGGAATTTTAATTTAAATAGAGTGGTGTGAAAATGAAATGTACTGCCATATGGAATGGTTAAACAAATATAATTGATGCATTTAAAGGACAGTTTGAGACTTACATGAAGGAGGACAAGGTGAGAGAAGGGCACAAGAATAGGGGATTTGGGTGCAAAAAAGGTAATTAAAATGAGAGGTGCCTCATGTGCAATAACAAAAAACTGACACCGACCATGGGGTTGAACAGCACATTTCTGCACTGTAGGTGTCTTGTAATGCTATGTAAAAAGCAGAAGATCAAAAAATGAATAGTATATGTTATAAATTATATTCAAGCAGAGGAATAACATAATGAATTACTTAGATGCTAATAAAATATATAACAATTAAATTTGAGGTATGAGGCATTTAGATCCAATGAGGACAAATTAAATACAGATAAAATTTAGATGAATATATGTAGCAGCTCAGTGACTACGTATTAATATTGCGTACTCTCTTTTACCAAAGAAGCCATCATTCAATAGAATATACTGAGTGGCAATAGAGACAAATATGAGCTAGAGACTTCTGCCACAGAAAATAGTATGATTATTCTAATTGACTGTGAAACATTGTACAATGATTTTGTTTCCACCACAGTGCGCATGTGCAATGTCATTTGTTTTGATTGTATCATGTGTGCAAACACCTAGTGATATTGTGATCATGTGGAAATGTTCCAGGGAAGAGTGGGCTAACATGTTATGACAGAAAAGCACAGAAATGTTGTGCGTGCTCTTTAATTAGTGAGAGGGAAACAAATATTGGAATGTTGGCAGACCAAGCACAACCTTACATACTCAAGCAGTCATTGTTGCCAATGCTTTTTGCAATCCAGTCTCAGACGTTACCACACACTGTTGAGGAGCCACTGTAGCAATCATCAGAGAAAATTCTGGAACTACTGATAAACAGCAGAGAGGAAGAATTTTTTAAAAGTACATTTGCAGCGTAAGCCAAGCATATTTCCTGGCTATCATGTGATAGAAAAGGTTGGAGGGTAGCTGGTTTCTGCACATTTTTGAAAAGGTAAGTCTGCAACAGTTGGCCAGCACTGTCAGCTTACTTTGCTTCTTGCATTTCAATTACTTTAGCTGGTTTACACAACTGGCTTTTACACAGAATGTTTTGCAGAATGCAACAAGAATAACAATTTATTTTTATAAAGCACCTTTAACTTAATGAAATGTTCCAAGGTGCTTCACAGAAGCATTATAAAATGTAGAGTGACATTAAACAACAAAATAAAATATTCAGTGAGATGATCAAAATCTTCGTCAAGGAGATAGGTTTTACGTAATGTCTAAAAGGAGACAGACGCAGACACACAAAGTGGTACAGGAAGGGAACTCCAGAGCTTGAGGCCTATACAGCTTAAGACTTGGCCACTAATGGTAGAGGATATAAACTGGGATTTTACAAGGAGTCAGAATTAGAGGAGCGCAAATATCTTAGAAAGTTAGAAGCTGGAGGAGGTTACAGAGATAGGGAGGGGAATAGGAATTTGAAAATAAGTTTGAAGATTTTAAAGTCTAGACATTGCTTGACCACAGCCATGTAGGTCAGCGAGCACAGGGGTGAAAGGGGAACAGGAGTTGCTCTGAGTTAAGATGCAGGCTCTACTGATTTGGAAGATTTCAACTTTACAGATGCCAGAATGTTGGAGAAAAGCCAGGAGTACTTTGGAATAATCAAGTCTAGAGAAGACAAAGGAATGAAAGAGATTTTTAGCAGCAGACAGGGGCAACATTGAAAAATGTTACACAGGTGGATATAGGCAGTCTTGCAGTGATAGCTTGACAATAAGGTTGGAAACATAGACTAGGCAGGGAAAGAGTACTTCTCACCTGATCTACCGAATGTATCTGTAAATAATGACTACAATTTTCTGACCCTAACACATTTTCTCAATCCAGATCAGCCATTCACTCCAGCATGTGATCAGATTCCTCTGCTATGCACCCCCAACCTAGCCACAATCTCCTCCCAACCAACCCAACTTTTCCACTCTCATCCTTCACTCTTCTGAGCTCCCTGCTGTGAAATCTGATCTCTTTATCCCCATACCATCCAATCTACCCCAGATCTTCCTAATCTCGCATCCTTGTTGGCCTCTAAGTACCAGCTTCCCTACCACCCCACCGCTTAATTTCTATCTTCCTCTCCCTCCCCTCCAGTACCCAGTTTCATTATTTTTTCCAGAGGCTGACCTCTCAAGTCACACTAGCTGTGATCAAAAGATAGACAGAAAAAATGTTAATTATATCTAGCTACTCAATTCAGCAGGACTCAAAAAAACACTACTCCTCTGAGATCTCCCCAACAGTAAAAATGCCCCATCCACCTTCTGCCGCCTTCCTGTAAATATCAAAGGCATAGTCAGATGAAGGACATATTAATTTAGACACTTTCCAGACACTGGAAGTAAATGTCATGCTCCAATCAGAATGCACAGTTACTGCATGAATGGATAAATCAGCTTCTTAATGATGGATATGGTGTCTTATCAATGTCTAAAAATAGTAAGGGTCAGTACCAAGAATCTATTTCATTAAAATACTGAACTTGTCAATTACAAAATAATTAGTATATCGAATCAATAAGATTGCAATTCAATTATTAGACTATAACATACCGGAACAGAATTAGGCCATTTGGCCTATCGAGTCTGCTCTACCATTTAATTATGGCTGACATGTTTCTCAACTTCATTCTCCTGCCTTCTCCCCATAGCCTTTGATCCCCTTACTAATAAAGAATCTAGCTACCTCTGTCTTAAAAAACGCTCAGTTACTTGGCCTCTACAGCCTTCTGCAGCAATGAGTTCCACAGATCCTCGGAATCCACAGATATTGAAAATGTTCAAAGTCTTAGTCATCTACACAGAATAAATGAAAGGGAATCCAATCATCTGAAATCTATTGTAGTGGACATATTTCTGAAGCATCTTAAAATCTGTTGTTCAATCTAGATATTTATTGTCCTTCAGGCAATATTAAAATCATATTCCAAGTTCTCCAAGAAATTATATCATGATCAGTATTTGTTGTGAGAAACGTTTACAAGTATGCTTTATAATTTATTGCTATGGAAGAATATTCAATCTGTGTTCACATAACACTGCAACAGTTGGAACAATAATTAAAGTAGATGTACAAGACAATAAAAAAATACATTGTGGGTGTTTATGGTCTGGAGTACAGCCTAAAAACATACTCTTCAAACCTTACGTAAAGAAAGAGTATTTCAAGAGAGTTAGTTAGGTCTGTACCAGTCCTGTCAAGCACAGGATAGAAAAAAAAAATGCCAGATACTTCTCAGGAACAAGAAAAATAAAAAAGACTTTCCATATGATTTTAAGATCAGGATCAATAAACCTAATTTCTTATCAATCATGATTTGGGATACACATTCTGAAGCAAATGCTGTAGCAGATCAATATTATTTAATGTGACACAAAGTAGATCCTTTAGAAATATGTACAAGAATGAATTCCAACATTTAATGCATACTATTGCTCTAATAAATAAATAAATTGTAAGCATCAATCATCATTGATTTGTGCATGAACTAAAAGTAAACTGACTAAAATAATGAAAAGATCACTGAGAAACATACCCAAAATACATTGCAAATGTGAATTGAGCCAGTTGACTTTCCCAAGCAAACAATTAGAGACTGTTTCCTCCAAATTTAATGCAAGTATTTTTTCTGTCTCAATTGACCATCAATACATCAGATTGCCCACTTTGATTAGAAGAATAGAAAGCAGAATTTTATTTGAATGCATAGAAATTGCAGATTACTACAGTAGAATGGGACCTGTGAGCCCTTATACATGAATCACAAAGAGTAGGCATTGAGCTACAATGTGTAATTAGGAAGGCAAACGGAACATTAGCCTTAATGCAAAGGAGAAGGCATTGAAAGTGTGAGGGAGTCTTTGCAACAACTGTACTAGATATTGGGCATACATATTATCTAAAGTTTTTATTACAAGCTTTTTATGATCAGATGAGGTGAGGTCAAATGGATATTCTCTTTTCTCACTCCTCATTTGACCATAGGAGTTATTTTTAAAAAGAATGTGCTTGACAATTCAGTGAACATTTAACTGTTTATATGGTGTAACCATAAAAGGTACAAATAGGCAAGTTTTCTTGAGATTTTTGGAAAGAAGACAGCATTTATTTTACTTAACCAATCTAAGAAAAATAATAAAAATTCTTCAACTTCCATGCACACCCAATTCACACACACAATTTGTTTCTTTTCTGTCATTTATTCATTCACAGGATTTGGGCATCATTGGCTGGGCCAACATTTATGCAGCATCTCTAATTGTATTCTTGAAGTTAGCTACCTTCAGGAACCACTGAGATGCATAATGAGGTATGGCTGAGAACCCAGACATCCATTATTCTCCTGAAATACCTGGGCCCCTGCTCGACTGACAGCTCTGGTTGTCTTATTTCTAATTTTGCAATGTTTATTTATACAAGGTTAAGAGCTTACAAGTGCCTACAGTTTCAGATATTCAAACTTTAAAGGATCTAGATGATTGACATTTTTACTTGTCTGTAGTGAAAGGAAGGTTTCTTTGTAAACCTGCTGAGACTTTTTCAATGGATGATTGTTTTTTCTTTGAAGTACATTTTACACAGCCCACTGTCATTATTGGATTCTTTGCTTCTATATTGAGTATAATTGGTGAATGGGCATGGAAATTCCCTAGACTGGCATGGAGTGGTTATTTGGCTTTGGGGGCATGAGGAGCAATGGAAGGCGAACAGAAGAAGATATCATTGCATGGAGGTATGGGGTGCCATAGAAGTTATTTTAGGGGACATGAAATGGCATGAAAGGGGCATGGGGTGTACAGAAGGAAAGAGGCCTGGAGAGTATTGCTGTTTTTATTTTAATTGGGATGAAATCCCATAGCACCAAGAGAGAATGTTAAACATCACGCAGCAGACCCTGCCCTGCCAACAAATTTTCCAAAATCAGTTTCTTGGCTCCTGTTTGCACCTTTTTCATCCTGGAATGACATTTCTATCTTTTCTGGAACTATATCCTCTGACAGGCAGGTTGAGCCAGCAATTTTTCCAACTCCTACTACCAACCTTGAGGATCGATACCAGGCCATGGAATCTGGCCTTTGTGTTCTGTGTAAGTGCAAAGGTATGAATTCCACAGAAGGTTTTAATTTAAAATGTCCACACAAAGGGTTGCGCATCCTTTCTGGGCTTATTGAACTTAGAACTTTCCGGAAACTTGAGATAATTCTGAATCCATGCAAAAATCATAGAAGTTACCTGAAGCAATCATTTTAAAAATTTGTTGTTTTAGTGTTTTAAAATGTAGTCAGTGATTTTCAGCCTGTAAATATATTATTTTCTTTAAAAGCAGAGCTTCGTAACATTTTGGTTTCCCTATTTAATATTGCATTGGCCCCAGTTCAAAGAGGTTTCACCAGGCTAACTCCTGGAAATAAGGGATTGTCCTATGGAGATTGAGAAGCTTAGGTCTACGCATTTTCTGAAGAAGGGTCCCGCCCTGAAACATCAGCTTTCCTACTCCTCTGATGCTGCCTGGCCTGCTGTGTTCCTCCAGCTCCTCACTGTGTTGTCTCTGACTCCAGCATCAGCAATTCTTGCTATCTTTGGGTTTATGCATGTTGGACTTTAGAAGAATGAGAAGTGATCTTATTGGAAGTCATGGGGGACTGTTTTTCCATTGGCAGGGTGTCCCACCCCACCACCTAAAGAATTAGCAGAGAATGCATGTCCAACAATCACAGCAGCCCCTTAACCAATTAATTGGTGAAGACCAAACTTCTATCTCTTGAATAAAATAAAACAAGGAACTGCGGATGCTGGAGATCTGAAACAAGCAAACACAGAAATTACTGGAGAAACTCAGCAGGTCTGGCAGCATCTGTGGAGAGAAAACAGAGTTAGCATTTCAAGTCCAGTGACCCTTCCTCAGAACTAGTTTGAGTTATTTTCTAATCAACCTATTCGGAGATGTGATTACACACCTGTGGAGCAGGCAGGGCTTGAATGCGGACCTCCTGTCACAGAGGTAAGGACACTACCACTGCCCATTAAGAGCCTGAACTGATTTAAACTAGCATCAAGAAGGGTCACTGAACTTGAAGCAGACAGATGAGAGAAGATCAAGTTAAAGGGTGACAGGAAGGCCACCCAAGGTAGTCAGCAGCTTCTGCTTGTGGTTTCATTCTCCTTCACATCAGGGTGCCCCGATGAGGTCGCCCAAAGCGCAAATCCCAAACTGCCAGTGATTTGATGAAACCTTAGGAAAGTCACATGTTTTTGAATGAGGTTCAATGGGTGTTTGGCAACGTACACAAGTAATATTTATACATAAACTCCTACAGTGTCTTTATATCTGTTGAATGTTAAATTTCTCCATCATGATAAAAAAAACTATCCTTTTTTGAAATATTTTTAATTATGTTTGTAATAGTTTAGCTTCTATATTCATGCACCATTTACTTCTAAAATTTAATATAAAAATAAAGGAATCCTATGTTTTTACCGGCTTGGTTGCTTGCTTGTGAGAATACTTTGGCTGTTTGCTCTGCATTCAGGCTTCACTGCTGCTGAGCACCTGGCAGTTTATTTGATATCCTTCTACCAACAAACAGGAACTCTGCATCACGGAGATTGCTGGATTTTTATAGGCAGCTTTAATCAAGATTGCTGTTGAATGCAAAATCCAGTCCAAGATTATTAGAGCCACCACATCTTCTTCATCATTCTCTAACGGTTAATCATTTACTTCAACTCTATGCTCCAGCCTAATTCCCATGGCCTTTGATTCCTACAGTATCCAAAACTGATGGTCTGACTTTTATACATGATGGTCTGAATGGCCTCCTTCAGTGCCATTACACGTTGGTGACTCAGTGGTTCAACACTGGCACATTCACTGTTATCTGTTGTGGATAATTCAAAAGATTCACAATTCTTTGAATTGAAACAAAAGTCCTCTCGATCCTAAATGGTCCCCTGAGACTGTGGCTACAAGTTCTAGACTTCTCAGTCAAGGAAAGCATTCTCAGCAACGTCACCAAAAAGTCCCTTCAGAATGTAATATCTCAATGCAATCAAATTCTTCTAAACTCTAGGACATGGTTTCCCAAAGCTGTTCCCATTGTGATTCCTTTTTGAGATATGAAAACTGTTATAGTCCCTTGGTGAAAACTGAGTGGTGAAGTGACTTCAGAATACCATTCTGGGAAACCCTGAATTAGGAAATATATATCTAAACTATTTAATCTCTCAATTTAGGAAAATTCCCTCATCTAGGATTCAGGCTTGTGGAAGTTTGTTGTTGTTCTCCATCTAAAGCAAATATATCTTTCTTTGATATGGAGACCAAAATTGTACAGCAAGGTTCGATACAATTGTAGTAAGATGAATTTGTTTTGTAGGCATTGACCTTTCTAATAAAGACTAACCATACTTGACGGTACCTGCAGGATAACTGTCAGTGATTTATGTACAAGAAACCAGGTCACTCTGAAGGCAAAAATTTAGTGCCTCTCACCATTTAAAAATACTGGTAAGGCTATCAGCATTCACCATTTTTAAACAGCAAATTGGACTGCAACCTCGAGCAATCATACATGTGAAGTTAAATGCATAAATGCGGAAATTGCTATGAGTTGCCATGATGCTTCAAAATCTGTACACTAATGGCATTTAGTTGAAGTGCTTCCTTATATAACATTGATAGAAAAGTTAGGGCTTGCTCATGCAATGTACATTTAGTACATTTTTAATAGTGTGATAAATCATAATTGCTGCCACACAACTTCTTTGGCACTGAAAAATATTTTTAACAAATATGCTATCTCAATAGATTCAACTATTGTTTGGCATTCTAAAATAAAACTTTACATTTTCTTTTTCTTTTCTATTTCTCTCTTAATTCAATCTTTCCTTCTTTCTCTTTATTTTGCTTAGTGTCTCTATTTTGAATTTCAATCCCTTTTTCCAAAAGACAATTTCTGGTTCAATTTCTACACTGTTCATTACTGATTGTTCAATTTCATTAGTAAAAGAGGAATACAGTTGTTTACTTGATTCACCTGTGACCGAGATGCTCTGAAAGCACTACAATTTTATGACAGTCAGCTGGCAGGATTTTTTTTATTTGTTTATGGGAGATGAATTACTGGCACAGCTATCATTTATTACCTGTTCCTAATTGTCCATCAGAAGGTAAACCTCATTGTTGAATCCATGCAGTCCAAGTGATACATGTATACCCACTGCATTCTTAGGCATACAGTTCCAGGATTTTCACCCAATGACAGTGAAAGGATGACAATATTGTTCCAAATCAGGATGGTGTGTGATTTGGACAAAAATTTATAGGAGATGGTGTTTCCAGGGACTTGTTAACCTTGTTGTTCTGGAGAGTAGAGTTCAGGGTTTGAAGGTGGTGTCAAAGAAGCCTTGATGAATCTGGTGGAGTGCATCTTGTAGAGATACACATGGTGCATCAGTGATGGAGAGAGTGATTGTTTCTACATTGGTAGATGAGATGCTGATCAAGCAGGTTGTTTCATCTTGGATAGTGTCAACCTTCTTACATTTTTTGGTGCTGCCATTATCCATGCAAGTGGAGAGTATTCCATTCCACTTCTGCCTTGTAGTTTAAGATAGTGGATAGGTTTTGTGAGTCGGGAGAAAAATTACCACAGAATCGCTAACCCCTGGCCTGATCTTAGAGCTAGAGAAGTTATGCGGCTGGTCCAGCTTCTGTTCAATTGTAATCCGCAGTAGGATGAGTGGAAATGTTTAGACTCTCTCTTATTAGAGATGGCTATTGTGTGTTACAAATTTTACTTGCTACTTCTGAGCCCATGTTGCCCAGATTTTGATGAATGTGTACACAAACTCTTCATTAGCTAAGGAGCTGTGTATGGGACTGAACATTGTGCAATCATCAGTGAACATGTCCATTTCTGACCTCATAATGCGGGGAAGGTCATTGAAGAACTAATCGTAGATGGTTAGGCTGAGGAAACTACCCTGAGGATGTCTGCCAGATATTTATAATGAAGTAATAAAAACTCTTGATAAATGTCAACATAAAACTCTTGAAATACATGACCAGATGGTAATATTTATTTCAAATTTACACCAGATGGACATTGACAACTTAAGCCTGATTTCTATTTAATATTTGAAGATTAGGGGATTTTAAAAATCTTCAGATTATGACAGTTAACCAGACCTTACCCACCCTTCAAGAGCATTTACAATTACTCTATCAATCTGTGACTACTATTCTGTCATTAAAACTCTTGAAACAGCCAATATGAGATCCATTTGGACCCAACACTAAATTCAAACCACCAGCTGAATTTCCCAGAAGTATAATTACATCTAATTCCCTTTCCCACCCAGCAAAACTGAAAACTTTTGTAAATGAGTATGGGACTTCTGCATCCGGTCCCACCCACGCAGCATTTTTAAAAGTCTGCAATATCTTTCCAACTCCCAGAAAATCTGACCAGACATGTCTGGGCAAATTTCAATGTCACTGGTGGATGCCAGTGTGTAGTGGAACAGCTTGGTTAGGGGCACAAATGCTCTAGTGCACAAGTCTTCAGTACCAAAGCTGGGATGTTGGCATAACCCAGAAGCTTTGTCGTATTCAGTAATTCTGATGAACAGGTCATAATGATTTAACCAACAAGTGTAACTGTAACAACAGGTTGCACCACTCATTCAGTCACCAACCACAAAACCTGACCCTATTGTTCTCTAAGGACCTGCACAAAATTAGGTATATTATATTCTGCCCTCCCATTACACTATACATTATATCCTGAGTCAAAGTGCATCTACATGGATATTTGTTTAATTAAGCGTTTTTGATGAATTGGTTTCAAATTGTAATGTCTCTAGAATTACTTGACAGTAATGACAAAAGCTTATAAAAAATTGATCAAACAATTTGCTCTAATAGCTTAAACTTCTACCTTCAGCAAATAGCACATCATTTTTAAAAACTACATATCAGCATATTTAAGTACTGTACAATGAGTGTGCAGCTCCAGCCTGTGTATTGCCAACAGGGAACAAATGAGTTTAAGGGTGACCGATACCAAGCTACTTTCTACAAGCCAGTATAGCGTAGGAAATTGCAGTAGCAAGTTTCCTGTCAACATTCTCAATTGGAGAAAAGGAACAGTACACAAAGTCCCCATGAAAAGGAATGGGGAAAAACACAGGATCTCTTCCACCGCAAAAATCCTTTCTATATTTGAGCGATGACCAGCTATCAAGCATCTGATCATTGTTTGTCCATTTTAAGCTTTCCATTGGGATTAGGCGCAAAGGTTTTCATTAAGTACCAGAATTAAGCTTACATATATTAAGGTTTTAGAACCTCTAATATTACTTAAGTCAATTATGTAAAGGGTGACACCTGATCTAAACTTTTGACAATTATCCATTTACATAACTTTTTATCTTTTTTGTGTAAATTATGTTAACTCACCCAGGTTCTGTGTTGGCAAATTGCTGGGTTTCTCCCCTATGCCCTCTTCTCTAACACCCACTTCTTGACCTATTGCTATAGGCCAGACAATTGAAGCCTGATGGGCGACAGTGACCATTACTTGCAGTGATGGTAGGTGGGTCAGCCCACGTTCATCTGTCCCAATATAATTATGATCAGTTTCTGGATGGCAGCTAGACAGTGGGAAGGACAGTGGCAGAATTTTATGAGCTCTCTCTGCTTGCAAACCTGCTGGTGGGGATACAATTCTATCCAGGAACAGATTTCAGACTTTGGAATTTATTCAACTTGAAGCCTCATAGTTGTTTAAAATGATTTTGTTCATTTTAATGGTGTATACAATGTAACAGGTACTAAATTACAGGACAGATTAAGCAACGCATGGGTGAGATCTAAAAACATCACTTTATGTAACAATTTCAAGTTACAAACAATGGAATCTCTGTAAGAGACAATTGAACCGGAAATGGTCATAATTAGGATATGAGAAGCAGATGTTTGGATTAAGTATTTGTTTGCAAAGGATGGGCATGGGAGACTGGGCAAAAGAGCAATGGAATAGTCCAATCTAGAGGTGACAAATTCATGAGTAATGATTTCAGCTGGAAATGAATGAAGCTAGGGATGCCACAGAGGGGAAAGTCAACAATCTTGTGCTGGAGACGATATGAGGTTGGAAGTTAAACAAGTTATAGAGACCTACTCTGTCAGGAAGTCCGAAGAACATAAAGAGCTGAGAACATACAATACCGCAGAGTCAATGTCCTCAGATTCTGACTACTAACTACACATGATTAGGAAAAAGCATTCCAAAATATGGAATATTCCTCACTCTTTTGACGATCAAGCTTTTCCAATTCCAGCACAGAACCTGCAGGCCTGCAAGACATTTGGACTCCAGTATTACAAGTTCCATGTGATACAGTTTGGAAATGTAAATTTCATCTTAGTATTCCTCTTCCAAAGTGAAAATGTGTAAACGTAGAGTTTCTATTAGAATTCATCTGAAATCAATCAAACCAGCATAAAAGATTACAGAATTTTATCTGCATGATACGAAGGTTGGTGGAGTTGTGGACAGCATGGAGGGTTGTTACAGGTTGCAAAGGGACATTGACAGGATGCAGAGCTGGGCAAAGAAGTGGCAGATGGAATTCAACCCCAGAAAGTGTGACGTGATTCATTTTGGAAGATCGAATTTGAATGCAGAATTCAGGATTAGTGGCAGGATTCTCGACAGTGTGGAGGAACAGAGGGATCTTGGGGTCCATGTCCTCCATAGATCCCTCAAAGTTGCTACCCAAGTTGATAGGGTTGTAAAGAAGGCATATGGTGTGTTGGCTTCCATTGGCAGGGAAATTAAGTTTAAGAGCCGTGAGGTTATGCTGCAGCTTTATAAAACTCTGGTTAGACCACACTTGGAATATTGTGTTCAGTTCTGGTCACCTCATTATAGGAAAGATGTAGAAGCTTTAGAGAAGGTGCAGAGGAGATTTACCAGGATGCTGCCTGGACTGGAGGGCAGGTCTTATGAGGAAAGGTTGAGGGAGCTAGGGCTTTTTTCATTAGAGCGAAGAAGGATGAGAAGTGACTTGATAGAGGTTTACAAGATGATGGAGGCATAGATAGAGTGGATAGTCAGAGACCTCTTCCCAGGAAATGACTATTACAAGGGGGCATAATTTTAAGGTGATTGGAGGTAGGTATTGGAGAGATGTCAGAGGTAGGTTCTTCATACAGAGAGTGGTGAGCGTGTGTAATGCGCTACCGGCAGTGGTAGTGGATTCAAATACTTTGGAGACTTTTAAGCGACTCTTGGATAGGCACACGGAGGATAGTAAAATGTAGGGAATGCAGGGTAGATTGATCTTAGTAGAATAATAGGTCAGCACAACATTGTGGGCCAAAGGGCCTGTACTGTGCTGTACTGTTCTATGTTCTATGTTCTATCAGCTTCCAGTCTCTCCAAAATCTTCAACACTGCTTGAAAAAGATTTCACAGGAAGCCAGCCCTACATTCTCAACTGGTCATGCTGCCCCAAACTGAAATAATGAACAGTTTGATTGCGGCCATTCTGTTAACTGTGACCATTCTTGGTAATTTTTCAAATTTTATGTAGCTGCACGAATGCATTTTAAAAGGTTGTAATTTTTTAAATCAGTTTACTAAAAAATTGACCAGCAAACAGCAATGAAATTAAAAACGATTCATTACAATTATGTGAAGTCATTTGCAGTGACTTAACACCAGATAGCACATGGTATTAGCAAATTTAGCATATTGCCAATGGGCACACCAGAGGGTTTAAACAGTGGTCAGTGAGACAGTAATCGATACCTGTGAACTTGGAACAATAACCAGCGATGAAATCCGTAGTTTCAAAACTTGTTACTGTTAGGCATTCCCAAATTGAAAAGAGAAACATAAATATGAAACTGAGATAGGAAACTAACACCCCGCCCCACCTTAGTTTCTAAGGAAATTCAGACAGAAACTGAGATTGGAAACCAAAGCTCTTGGGAAGATTGAGCCTGATTGGAATCATATACGAAAAGAGGGAGCTCTCTCATAGCTCAGTTGAAGTTCATGAGACCAGTGGCGCAGTACAGACAAACTAAAGTAGGAAAAGACCAGATACAGAAATTGAAAACACAGTTGCTGCAGTTGTTTGCTACAATGGTTAAGCTGCATCATCTATTGATTTGAGGAGGTTTTCCAGATGTAAGCTATTTTTGCTGAATTGATTATTTATACATTATTAAGAATCTCACAATTTTGCAATTTACGTCCTCAGGTGTTGAGTAACATTTGGGTTGTTTTGTGTTGTTGTTGACTGGGAATGAGGCTAGTTCCTAGTTTAGTGTAGTTTATAATTGACCACAAATTGCCTGTAATTCATATTTTAGTTACAAAATCAGAAGTTGCTGGAAAAAGTCAGCATCAGTGAAGAGAAAATAAGAGTTAATGTTTCAGATCGGGTGACCCTTCCTCAGAACTGATGGTAGCTAGGAAAATGTTGATTTATATGCAGAAGGTAGGGTGGGGGGAGAGGGAAAGGAGTAAACGATAGGTGGAGATAGAGCCCAAAGAGAGAGAAGAGCAGTTGGACAAAGGAGTAGAAAATGATCTGGCTAGACTAATAATAGGTAGTGTGTTATGGAAGACTATGTGATAACATGGCCTAATATGTAGGGTAGGGAGCTAGGGCATGAGAGACTTATTGAACTCGACATTAAGTCTGGAGGCTGCAGGGTGTTGTTCTTCCAGTTTGCACTGAGCTTCGCTGGAACACTGCAGCACGTCTGTGGCAGAGATATCAGCCAGGGAACACGGTGGTGTGTTAAAATGCTAGGGAACTGGGAGCTCAGGGTCCCTTTTGCGGGCAGAAGGTCAATGTTCTGTGAAGCGGTCATTCAGGCTATGCTTCGTATCCGTGGTGTAGAGGAGACCACATTGTGAGCAGCAAATACTGTAGACTATATTATGAGGAGTGCAGGTAAATTGCTGCTTCACCTACAATGTATGTTTAGGCCCTTGGATACTGGGGACAGAGGACGTAAATGGGCAGGTGTTACACCTTCAGCAGTTGCAGGGGAAGGTACCGAAGGGCTGTGGGGGTGTGTTGGGAGTGAAGGAAGAGTACAGCAGGGCATCTCAGAAGGAATGGTCCCTGCAGAAGGCGGACAAGAGAGGGGAGGGAAATATGTGTCTCGTGGTGGCATCTCGCTGAAGGTGGCAGAAATGGTGGCTAGTGATCTTCTGGATGTGGATGCTGCTGGGATGGCAGGGGAACCCTATCGCTGTTGCGGGAGGGAAGAGAAGGGATGAGGGCAGAAGTGCGGGAGATGGATCAGACCCGGATGGGAGACCTGTCGACCACGGTGATGGTGAATCCTCAGTTGAGGAAGAAGGTAGACATTTCAGAGGCTCCCTTTTTGAAGTTGGTCGTGTCGGAACATATGCGATGGAAATGCAGGAACTGAGAGAATGGAATGGAGTCTTTACTGGAAGCAGGCTGCAAGGATGTATAGTCCAGGTAGCTGTTGGAGTTGGTGGATTCTTAGCGGATATTAGTGGCCAGTCTATGATCAGATTTTAGTTATGTTGGTTCTGGGATTTTGATTATTACAAACACATCCAAGACAGCATTTAGTTTTTGCTTTGTTTTACTCTTGTACAGTTAAAATTCTTCTTTTATAAACTTGTGGCTTCATTCTTTCCATTTGGGTTTTGGGTTTTTTTTAATAAGAAGCTTTTAATTTCTCCCTGACATTGTAATAGAACTGATCAATGTTTTCAATAATTAGTGCATCTCAAACACCACATCTTTCTCTACAGAGAAATCTCCACATGCATTTTACTTTTGCAAAAAGGTCAGATTGTAAAATAGGTTCCCAATTCACTATTAGACAAGAGTCTACATCATAAATCTCTGCGTTAAAATTTTGAACATAATTGTCACTAATTTTGTTGTGAAGAATAGATATTTTTAGTCTTTCTAATGTCCTTTTTGACAGAGGTTATTCACTTGTAGTTGGCTAAAGGAGCTTGGTTGCTCCTGAGTTATGAATTAATGTCACACAAATTACAAGCCTGCATGGTGCATTCACTTCTTATCTCCAAATACTAATGCTTTTATTTTTAATGTGAGCAGTAAAAATCACTCTCTCATCACAGATATAGTATTAAGAATCCTACATTGTTGCCTACTTGTTTCTACACAACTTGAATTCTTGGCTCAGTGATAGTAGGAACTGCAGATGCTGGAGAATCTGAGATAACAAGGTGCAGAGCTGGATAAACACAGCAGGCCAAGCAGCATCAGAGGAGCAGGAAGGCTGACGTTTTGGGCATAGACCCTTCTTCAGACCCTTTCTGTAAAAGGGTCCAGACCCGAAACGTCAGCTTTCCTGCTCCTCTG
>JAHRHZ010000013.1:35522370-35599167 GCA_024137785.1 Ginglymostoma cirratum
TTCCTGAAGAAGGGTCTAGACCTGAAACGTCAGCCTTCCTGCTCCTCTGATGCTGCTTGGCCTGCTGTATTCATCCAGCTCTACACCTTGTTATCTCAGATTCTCCAGCATCTGCAGTTCCTACTATCACTAAATGGCCAGTTCAGGCAAAACCAGCGATGGATGATGTTCCCACATAGTGTGAGGTTAGAGTACACATTTGATCCTTACCTCTGGGTCTTGAACCCAAACGGAGAAACCTGTCCCATCTGTTAACATTTTCCAGTACAGATTTTTTTTCTCCTCATTTAAAAGTAGTTTTGTGTCTGTACAATTGCTACTTAATTTACAAGATCTGGCTATCAAATTCTAGAAATCACTTGAGAGGTTTCCTGAATTTTAATTCATCAGCTAAATTTTCCATTTAACTGGAAACTGTACTTATCCAAAATAAGAGAAAAAAATAAAAATAATCAAAATTTTACTTTGAAATAATGTAATTATTCATTGAATGGTCTTTTATGTCGAACTGTTCACCACCTCTTTCAATCTTTCCTTTCCCTCTGTTTAGCGCACTTCTTCGTTTAACGTCCAACCTTGATAAGCTACAAGTACCTCCAGCTATACATTGCAAAGACCAAATTGTCGATATAGCGAGTAGTTCAGAAGGAACAGAAGAGACGAGTGTGTGGCAAGAGATGCAAAATTGAATTGTTTTAACAGGCTTTGCATTTAAATATCTAATTGAGTACAAGGATGATTACTAGTAGCGATTAATAGTTAAAATAGAAACAAAAATGTCACGGTGATTTGGTGTTGGGCAGTAAAATGTTCACTTGTGGACATTCTGGATATAAAGAAAGAAAAAAAAAGACTGAAGTGACCACATTTGATGATGGGAAAAAGCAGAAAAAGAAGTAAGACTGAGATGTGTACTTGCGGCACAGTGGTAGTGTCCCCTACCTCTGAGCCAGGAGGCAAGGGTTCAAATCCCACCTGTTCCAGAGATACAGCAGAATAAATCTTAACAGGTTGCTTAAAAAGATCCATAAGACTGAGCTACTTAAAAAAAAAGTAAGAATGAATAGGGTTGCCTCTTGTGGTGCATTGGTAGTACTCCTACCTCTGAGCCAGCAGGTTCTGGTTCAAGTCCCACCTGCTCGAGAGGTGTGTAATAACATCTTTGGCATGTTAGTTAGATAAAATATAAATTTAGTTTTTCTTGACATTAGTTCAAACATAGAAAAGGAACACTGAGTTGCTAATAAACTCTATCCACAAAGAAAGGTGACTTGTTTTCTGTCTCACTGAATGACTTGGATCTGATTTGACATTGATAGCAGAAGATGGTTGCTGAAAGGTGAAGATTGGAAACTAATCGGTTTTCTCATGCAGAAATTGTAATTTAAGCTTTTCTTTCTCAGAAAACTGTCTGGAATTAAGTGCAATGTATCAGAATACAATTTCCCACTGGTGTTCTGTGAAGCTGAACCTTATACCTTTGGAAAAATGAAGCAAATATATGCTCACAAGTCATTCTCTTACCAAAGGGAAAACAAGATATGGTCTGGTACAAGAAACAAATTAGATGTTCAAGACTTGGACACTGAGGAAAAGTCAGATGTCTATTCACATTTATAGACAACATTTATAGGAAGGTAATTTGTTAAATGTACATAAGGCATGGTGTGACATTAATAAATTTAGAAAGCCAGATGATAATTCTGTAGAAGAATATATAATGGAATTTAAGAAATTAAATTCAAGATTGTAAAACCTCCTCTTAGAGATTCCCAACACAATGTTTGCCTATAAATTGTTGGATTGTGTCAATGTGATGAACACGGATAGACTCATAGCACTAACTGCTGTTAGATTTTCAGAAAGAAAGGCATTTTGGAACAGATGTCAGCAGACCAAAAAAAAATGTAGAAAATCACTCACTCACAAAGGATTTAATGGCTCAAATAAGTCATTGAGCAGTAATATAAAGAATTCAAGGTTTCAGTGGTAGTGGCAAGATGAAACCACCCAGATACAAGTCAAAAGTGTCAACACAAAAAGATAATCAGATCAAAAAGGACCGAGAATGAAGTTACCTCTGGCACTTACAATGACTTACAGGCATTGGGAAACAATAATAGAAGAATGAATACCAAGAAGGCCCAGGGTGTGACAACACATATTTTAGGTATAAAATACCATTATGCAATGAATTGTACTACCAGGGCTTTAGAAATTAAACATGACAAGGAAGGTTCAGAAGAAGAAAATGCAGAAAATGATCAGGCAGAGGAAACTGTTTGAATGACAAGAAGCTTCAGTCCAGTAATGAACGCTTTACTTACAGGCTTGCTCAATTCTGCTGTGATGGCCAGTAAAAGCATATTCACAGTGTGTGGAGTGGAAAACATTACCCAAATTCCTTAAGTGATAAGGACCATCAGATTTTGAGATAATAATGTACTAAAATCATGAGAAAGAATGGGGATTCCTTGTAAGTGAGCTGTGGTGAACCACAGAGGGGTAGTGTCAAGAGAAACACCCTTTATATTGAATAGGCCATCTATGAAAAAGACTCAAATGAAACTAAACATAGAATACAACAACGCAATTGTCTCTAGGGAAAGTCAATCCAATTACGGTAAACAGCATCCAGGCATTAATGTTTCACATTAACAAGGCTAATCATCTCCAATCAAAATGTTAAGGAGATGTTATTTGCATCAGAAAATAGGAGTTTAAGGGAAGAAAGGCCAGTTAGCCTGGAAGTACATTGGCAGATGGTCCACAAGTTAAAAATAATTTGAAGCCAGGAGTAAGGGACAATGTGTATGTTTTTTATAGAATCCCTACAGTGTGGAAGCAGGCCCTTCGGCCCAACAAGTCCACACCAAACCTCAGAGCATCCCACCCATGCCTGTCCCCTTGTAACCCACCTAATCTACACATTCACACTACGGGCAATTTAGCATGGCCAATCCACCTAACCTACACATCTTTGGAATGTGGGAGAAAACCGGAGCACCTGGGGGAAATCCACACAGACATAGGGAGAATGTGCAAACTCCACACAGACAGTCACCCGAGGCTGGAATCAAACCTGGGTCCCTGGCGCTGTGAGGCAGCAGTGCTAACCACTGAGCCACCATGCCGCCCTAAACCTATATGGAAATCAGTGATAAATATGACTACGCGTAAAAACTATAGGACACCATCACAGAATACTGTGTTATGAAACTGACCAAACCCTCTCAAAATATATTAAGAAGATAGTCTAGACCCTAACTTTTGCTTACTTTAATGATAAGTGCATGGCATTGCATTCCAGATGCAATTCAATTGGTCAAACTATTGACTTTAAGCAAAACACACAATTTTTACACTACAGGTAGAACTCAGACAAAAAAAAAAAGATTGGCTTAACTGTAGCTATCAAAATATTTATCAAAATAGTATTATATTAACTGCTACTAATTAACTGTTCCAATTCATAATATCCCATAAACACACCCTTGGCAAAGGCAAATTTAGTAAAACAGATTATTTCATATGCAATTCTAGCAGCAGGAAGAGAACACCAGCATTTAGCTGTGACAAAAACAGGAATAAGACCTTCCACATCCAGCTTCAGAACTCCAGCAACTGCAGAAAACTAAAACAAAAAATCTTGAGTCGGTGGGAGCTTGACCTCATCCATTCAGGCTGCTTCTATTGTTCATTTTTTTTCTTTAAAACCCCTGAGACCTCACAAGCTATTTTCTCTATTGGCTTTGGATAGACTGCTCAGCATCTCTGTTTCAAATTTGCTTCATAAAATAAACCAGGACAAAATACACTTCCTAAAGCAAAGTATCATCATATCTCCCCACTTAAAAAAATCAATATACAAAGATGGCTTCATTTTTTAAAACGTTTTGTCTTACACAATTAGTACCCTACATTACATACGTATTACAGTGACTCTAAACAAGCAAGCATTCACTACTACAGTTCACTTCAGTCCTTTTCTTTTCCTGCCATCGAACGCCTCTGTCTTCCTTCATCAAAGTCGTAACAAAGCATCGAGAATTATGTTCTCTCGTCCTGCCATGTGTATAATTTATAAACTGAATGGCTGAAATAATAAGCTCCATCTAAATGGTCTTGAGGTTTGCTCCTTAATTTTCTCCAAAAATTTTAAGGGGTTATGATCAGCATATATAATGGTCTCGGACACATTACTGGCAATATAAATATTGAAATATTGCAATGCCAGACCAAGTCCAAGTTCTCCTTCTCAATCATGGAATATTTCTGTTGATGATTGCTCAATTTTCTGGAAAAATACCCAATAGGTCTTTTCATCTTCTCAACGTCTTCTTACAAGAGTACGGCACCGACATGCACGTCACTCACATCGACAGCCACCTTGAATGGCTTCGCATAATTAGGTGTGGCTAACACTGTGGCAATGGTTAGCACAGCTTTCAGGCTGTCAAATGCCACATAACATTCTTCCATCCACTGAAATTGTTTGCATTTCTTCTACACTTCAATCCCTAGAACAACCACACTGCTAAAATTCAGTATAAACTTCTGATAAAAACTACACAGTCCAAGGAATCATAGTACTTCCCTCTTCATCACTGATAAGGGAAACTCCCCAGTAACCTCTGTTTCCACACCCTATGGGGCCATTTGGCCATGTCCACTGACAAGGCCCAGGAACATGACTTAGGCATTTGCAAATTCACTGTTAGCCAGGTTTATCACCAAGCCTACCTCCCGAAGTCAATCAAGCAATTCAGATTAGATGCTCCAAATGTTCCTTCCCATGTGTGGCTAAAAGTCATCAGATTGTTGATGTACACGATACAGTTGGGTAATTCAGAAATTACTTTACTGGTTAGTCTTTGATATGTGACTTCCACACATTTCCCATCCATCTGAATATGTGATAGTCTCCATTTCCTCATCAAACTTCATTTTTAAGATATTAACATCCTGGCATACACTCGGATTCTTCTGTGTATGCTATTTTGATACGGCTGCTTTAGTTTCTCCTCTTTTCCATTGTAATTCAGCTAATTTGTCTAAACTACAAAAATCGACTTTGTCCTCCACTTGTTCTTGGTTCTACTCAGCCATTTGAGCAAATATACTTTCTGATAATTGAACTTGAGTTACTTTATTTTTACTCCTTGATTTCTCCCCCTGCTTCAACCTGTTGCTTTGTGCCCTTGTTGCCACATTTTCTAGAAAAATCCCAGGATAAACTTCCGGTAACACCACAGTTGCCGGATTTTCCACTGGCTTTTCAACCACAGTAGGTATCACTCCCACCTGTGATCCAGTTATATCATACCAAGGATAAACTATATTTCTGGAACAAAGAATTTCTCTTATCACTCCCGTCACAACTTCATCACTTTTCAATGGATTCTCCAACCTCACTTCATATAATGAAACACTACTCTTCTCAATATGAATTCCATATATTACCACTTTCTCTGGCAATAACCTTTCTGAATTACATATCCCCTCATTTTTCAGCATCAAAGGTTGACTTACTCCCGTATCTCTTAAAATCTTAATTCCTTCACTACTCCTCCTGGCATACATGAGTAAACCTTACCCACGCAAGTAAACTCTTTAAATTCTCTGGCACTTTCTTGTCAACGAACCCCTGGCCAGGTTGTACATTCTGTTGCAATTTTTTAGCTTCCACTGTGATTTCCTTTACCACTTCAACAAAACTCAATGGCCTATCTTACTTTCCCTCATCCATCTTCCCAGTGTTTTTTTTTTCTAAACCACTAATACCACAACTTCATGTGACCTATTTTATGACAGTGAAAGCACCTGAGCTTTTTTACTTCTCTTTCCCCTTCATGGGTTTCCTGTTCACCCTGTACTATAAAAGATTTCTCTTTTCCCCAATTTCTGTCTCTCACAAATTAAATTGATGTTGGAAGCCAAACTTTGATTTATGAACCAATTCACAATCATCTGCTATTCCCACTGCTAATCTTGCAGTCTTAACCCTATGCTCTTCCATATGAATTGTCACTATTTCAGGAAGTGAATTTTTGAACTCCTCCAAAATAATCATCTCTCTAAGAGCATCATATGTTTGATCTGTTTTCAGTGCCCTTATCCACCTATCAAAGACATTTTGTTTGATTTTTTCAAACTCTATGTACATTTGACTGGGTTCCCTCCTTAGATTCCTGAAACATTGTCTTTGGACTTCTGGTGATATCTTATATGCAATTAAGATGGCTTTTTTTTCACTTCATCACATTCTCCAGATACCTCCTCTGATAGTGCTGCAAATACCTCATTAGCTCTACCTACCAACTTTGCTTGGATCAACAATACTCACATGGTCACCAGCCATTTCATTTGTTTAGCCACTTTCTCAAATGAAATGAAAAACGCCTCTACATCTTCTCATCAAACTTAGGCAATGCTTATTTAAACAGACACCCACGTGGACTTTGACTATAATAGATTGCTCTCCATCACTGTCCTCTTCACTAATCCTACCTTTCACCTCTACCTTTACCATTTTAAGTAGATTTTGAGTTTTTAGTTCCAACTCTGAAGTTCAAAAACTCTCTCTTGCTCCCTTTCTTCTGCTAGGGCATCCTTTCACTTTGCTTTTTCTTCTGCTTTTAATCATAATTGAAATTGTTTCATTTCCCATTCTCTTTCTTTTTATTCTGCCAGGACTATTTTTTGCTTTACTTCTTATCCTGCCAGGACTGTTCTTTTTTATTCTTGTTCCCATGCCATTGCCTTGAACTCAAGCTGCTTCATTTGCAATCGAATTTTAGCTATCGCCAGTGATTCCAATTGTATTCCTGGCAGTTGTAAATGTAGAGCTATTGCTGCAATTATTTCCCAATTCCTCACAGGCTCAGGCAACTCCAACCTCAACTTGTTTGCCAACCCCGAAAGCTTTACCATGCTCACTTTCCATAAAATATGACGTCTTCCACCTCAAGAAACTCTTAGCCACTGAAAGAGCCATTACTACACAAAGCACACCCTTTTTAAACCAACCGAATGCAACACCTGAGATAAAAAGTACAAACATTCACTTGCTGCCTTTCAGTCCAATAATCCTGAATCCAACCTGAAACAAGAAATTTTGATCCTGACAAGAGCCCCCAGTTTGTATGGACCAGACCAAAGCCGCTCAAAATATATATTACAAAGTTAGTCTAGACCCTAATTTTTTTCTTATTTTAAAGGTAAGTGTAAGGTGTTGCATTCCAGATGCAATTTCATCAGTCAAACTATTAATTTTAAGCAAAATGCTCAATTTTTACACAGCAGTGAAAATATAAACGAAACAAAAATAAAAGAAAAAATGGCTTAATTGTAATTCTATCAAAATGCGTAACAAAATAATACATTTATATTAACTGCTCCTAATTAACTATTCCAATATAGTAACATCCCATAAACACACCCTTGGCAAAGGCAAATTCAGCAAAATAGATTGTATCACATGCAATTATAGCAGCAGGAAGAGAATCCCAGCTTTTAGCTATAACAGAGAGAGGAAGAAAAGCTTCCACATCCAGCTCCAAGATCCTAACAACTGTAGAAAGCTAAAACTAAAAATCCTGGTTCTAGTAGAGCTTAGCCCCACCTATTCAGACTGCTTCTATTAGTCCAACTTTTAAAAAAAAGGCCTCACAAGCTGTTTACTGTATTGGATTTGAGCAAACTGCTTATCACCTCTGTCTCAATCTTTCTACATTACAAAAAGGACAAACTATACCTCAAAAGCCATAAGACCATCACGATTGTGAGTCTCCCCTTAACAAGAGACTTTACAAAAATTGTAGCAATGCATTTGACAGTGTGGGATAAGGGAAAAATAACATATTCAACCTCCCTGGACTGACCTATCTCCTCCCTACCCCGCTACCTACACTCACCTTTACTGGCTCCATCCCCGCCTCTTTGACTTGTCTGCCTCCTCTCCACCTATCCTCTCCTCTATCCATCCTCTATCCGCCTCCCCCTCTCTCCCTATTTATTTCAGAACCCTCTTCCCCTCCCCCATTTCTGATGAAGGGTTTAGGCCCGAAACGTCAAGTTTTCCTGCTCCTATGATGCTGCTTGACCTGCTGTGTTCATCCAGCCCCATGCTTGTTATCTCGGATTCTCCAGCATCTGCAGTACCTTTTATCTCTCATATTCAACTTATACTTCTTTGATACAGCATCTAGATTTCATCAGCCTACAATAGTATATAGTGAAGTGGAAGATCATAGACAGGGATTAGATTGGGGGACATTGGCTAAATCCCAAATTGACAATGGTGATCTTTATCATTGATGAGTTTGGTAGTACACGTGAAAATATGTACATTGTGGTAATGAACAATGCAGTGAAAACTCTCTTTAGCAATGAAGTTTATGAAAGAAATCATATGTTAATGGATGAGGTGCTTCATCAAGTCTTAGTGGACCAATAAAGTTATAAATTAACAACTGTCTTGACATGGACAGTCCATGTAAAGAACTCACAGTCAATGTTTGATACAATTCATATCGACTGACTTGGTGGAAAAACTAATTTCACAGCCCAGCAATCAAACCATGAGGGTGCCGTCCCCAGGTCTAAATGACACTTACCACAAGAATACAAAAACTAGACAAACAATGAAATGTGGTGAGGCATGATGCACTTCACGTACATGTGGACATATTTTTGACAAATGAAGAGCTGACCAAATATGGACAAACTGATACAAAGATGCAGGACAAGGCTGCTTGTCCCAGAGGACTGTAACCAAAGATTTGCACCAAGCTAACATATACTTCAGTATATGCCATGAACGGAGGAATATCACCATTATCAGCAGAAGGGCAATGGGGATAATCCAGGAAATAATTTTTGACCCATTTGTTTCTGAATTTTTTTCTTGGATTACTATTTAAATGAGGAAGGAAAACAGCGATCACATTTCTGACTATTAAGAGACTGTTAGTTAGGAGGAAGTAAGTTTACAATCAGAAATGTTTACCTTAGTAAATTCTGGTGCATTATTCTGATAATCTTCACTATAACTGCTGCATAGATGTGGCATTGTACCATTTTGTTCTGAAGGATATTCAGACAGAAATGATGAAGAGCAGTTTCAGACCCTCACCACCTGACACATTCAGAAAACAAAGCATCTGGAACTGTTTTCACAGTGTAGGATACCTTTGTTTGTGTAATAATGGCAAGGAAAGAGGTAGAGAAGAGGCAAGGGACTCTGAGGTGAAGTGGGCAACTGACCACTCGCTATTACCCTAAATAGTGATACTGCTTTTGTACTTGTTTTATGTCAGCTTTTACCAAAGGCAGATAAACTGTGCAGGAAATTTTGGCATACATTTCCATTCTCAATATTGGTATAGAAATACACCTAAGGTTTCTGCACAAGTGTGATCCATCAAATTGTGAGGCAATGTATTGGGACATCTCAGCCTCCTTATCAAAGTGTGTATGTTGCAAACTACTATGAACAATGTCATGGAACATCCACTAATACTAAAACCAAAATTGGACTTGCTGACTGAAGAAAAAAAACGTGCAAATTGTGAGCAGTAGATTTTTTTTCTAGTAAATGTCCCTTGCAAAAACAAGTACGATAACTTTCCAACACAGAGCAGATACTATGTGCATGTGTGGATGGTTCTTTTGAGCGAAGATAACTATTAATAAATCATTGGCTCTGGGTCAATCTGACTCATCTGATTTCAATGCCTTTGTAATGTTACCATGGCCACATATACTGACTCATATTACCATACTCACGGTTACAACATTTGACAGTGTAACTTCCTCCAAATTTCACTGAAACACTGCACATACACAGATACATATAAATTATATTATCTAGGGCTTTCATTTACATGGTGTTGTATGAAGTATGAAAGAAAATGGTAATATCTAACACACGTTGTAAGCAATGATAGCTGTGTACTAAAATGCTAAGTATACTACACAGGGGTTCAGACTCACTGTGTAAGAGGTATTCAGTAGATTCACGAAAAAAGTATCAACATTCATCTACAATTTTCCACATCACAACATATAAATATATTTTTTAAATAATCTACATATTTTAACTTTCTTATTTAACAAAGAAATCACATCCTTGTTTTTCTACCCTGTATCTCTATTCTGCATGCGTGATGGAGCAACTACAGCTGACACAATAAATGACCAATTGGTTCCCAGTCTTCACAAATACTGTTTCAAGCCAGTTGCAATGAATTACATGATGGTAATGCTGGCAGGTTCAATCCATATTTCTATCCCTGGGATGATGCACTTAACCAACGTTGTGCTTTCTCATAAATGTACCACTTAGATTCATAGTTCAGCTATGGGCAATCAAACATACATACCCTATTTATTTCCATTGTATTTAACTTCACTTATTCCACTTCAAAATATGATGTTTAGAAAAAGTGTTACAAAGACAGCATACATGATTAATGCATGTTCATTGTGGAACAAGAAATTCCAAGCTTAGATATCATGAACTCACTTGAGGAGTATTCGCCAAGACATCTACTTACATTAAATAGAGCCACGGAATCGTTGTATGTCCAGACAGACAGGATTTACCTTAATACCCTATCAAAGGATGATACCTCTGAGAAATCATCCATCAGTACCATACTCGAGTGTCAGTTTAGATTATGATCTTAAGTATTTAATGTGATATTGAATTCACATCCATTTGACCTAGAGATGAAAATGCTACTAAACATCTAAGCTGACACATATGAGGCTCATGCATGTGAATCTGCATAGTGGATTTACAATCTGAAATGTATCACCATACAAAATGCAAAATCCCTCCAAACAGGAAAGAGAAATAATAAAAAGCTTAGCCTACTATCATAAACTTTGCAGTATCTAGTTACCAAGTGACATTGATGAAAACCAGGCAGAAAATGTCCTATCCATTCTCTGTTGGAGATAGAAAGAAGATTTCTAGAGAGAAAACTACATGAAAAATGCACTATTTTCTGTTTCAGGAAATCAATGCGTTTGCCTCACGAAATTTGTATTTTAAGACAATGAGTTATAATTGTGGAATGTACATTAATTTCTGTCACCCTTCAATTCATATTTCAATATCCATGGAGACAGAAATAATTTAGCTAAGGTCAACAGAACAATGGTAATCACTCTAATGGTACATAGGCCAGTTGTACTTTAAAAAACAAGTTCAGTGCAAAAATTGAAACAAGATGCTGATAAGCTTGGATATCTTTGCAAATTGTTTGAATTGTCTGTTTCTTTTAAACAGGAAAGTGGATTATTTATCTTTCCTGGTAAGACAAAGCTGCTTTTACTTTGACAAACTGTAGTAAGACCATAAGAAATGAGAACAGGAGTAGGTGATGTTGGTGGAAACAACATTCTGCTTGGCCATTGGTAAAATCTTTTTTTCATAAAATCACTATTATCAACTAATGTCAATAATGAAAGTTTCAGCATGTTTTACGATGGAACAAAAGACCTTGAGCTGATTAAAGCACAAGGCAGTGTTTCATTTTTAATCACCTACCCATCTCCCAGCTCCACTTTCAAGTATGCGTTAGTATTCATTATGTAAAATAGCTCATCCATCTACCAGCATCATCCAGAAGCATCTTGATGCCTATGATGCATACCTACATTACAGATGAATTTAATTAAAACTAGGTTCTTAATTCCCAAATAATTTCGCTTTGATACGGGCAATAGCTTTCCAGCACTAATCGTTCTGCTACAGGTAGAGACCAGCAAGCTCTCAGCATTTGTTCCTGTCTGTACTGACCTCAGCTGAGGTATTAATAAAGATTGGCTTCAACGTCTCTGTGTCAACGGTATTCCACTTCTGATTATTAGCATCTTTAGATAGATATTAGATGTATAAAAATGAACATGCAATCTGGTACATTGATTTTAGTATGTTGCTTTTTATATGGTCTATGCAACTCCGTGATATGCAATTAATCAGGTCACTATCACCTAAGGTAAATTAACCAATTACACATTCCCTACTGCCCATAATTCTATCTATCAGATTTCAAAACATTATATATTGTGAAGCAGAGTATTCCTTCACGTAATTTACATTTCCACTTAGCCACTATCATTTGTTTTTCCCATGCAGCCACCAAAAGCTTTAATGTCAAACATGACACATACATAGCACAAGGTCATGCCAAACATCAGTATAGGCCAATCTTATGGAAACAAAAATACTAAAATCTTGAAAATAAAAGGCTAAGTTGTCTTTCTCTCCCTATAACAGAGTCTAAAATAGGCATGAATTCAGTAACTTTATTCTGCATGCTTTGGACAAATAGACGAAAGTGCACAGAAAAAGCATATGAGAGGATGCATGTCCAACTATTTTCTCCACATGAAAACTAAACACCCACTGTACTAGGGTGTAAAAATATTCTTCAAGTTTAGCCTAAAATTCACCAACCAGAGCACTGGATAACCTTATGGGATCACATCAAGAGACTATCATATCAGAGTCAAAATACAAACAGTATAGTATCAAAAGGAAAATTTGTATTTGGTTGTTTAATAAGACTTATTGAAATTCACTGCTGACGCTGCATAAACAGAGGACATGAACAATTGAAAGTCTATAAAAAAAAACTTCATTGTCAGAATAGCTCACTTCAATCTCTGTTGCCCTGAGTTATGCTAGAAACACTCAGTGATTTGTTTTCCAGAAAATATTGCTCCCTAACAGTTACTTTCTACTTCATAAGTTTTAATTTTGCTTTGTAGCTATACAAATAATAATTTATAATATTCTGTGAATCAACAATATTGACCTATGACTATTTTGCAAAAGCCTTGCAGTCATACATTAATGTAATTCCAATTGCTTTTAATTTTTATCACACACTTTAATTTTATTGTAATCACAGCATGTATCATTTAAAAAAATCATGGGTAACAAGGAGAAAATGTTTGTTTACTGTTTGAGATTCAAGTGACGTATATAAACCAGATATCCAGTGATGAAAAGGTAGATTGTAAGATTGTCAGAATAACAGCTCACCTCTGCATTTAAGACAATACTTCCTTGTTCTCTCCATTACTACTTCATTTAAAACGTGTCATCACCAAATACCATGAATAACTAAATGTTTCTGGAATTACGGGCTTTCTTTTTATAAACTTAGGGTTTCAAGTTGTAGACATATTATCATATTTGCACCAATTCCCGTACAAACCAGGTGTACATGGTAATCTCTATGCAAATCCACAAAAGTCCAGGCATGTGCTCCCAAAGAGACACCAAGTCACACAGCATGGAAACAGACCCTTTGATCCAAGCAGTCTATGCCAACCATAATCCCAAATTACACTAGTCCCACCTGCCTGTGCTTGACCCATATGCCTCCAAACATTTCTTATTCATGTACTTATCTAAATGTCTTTTAAATATTGAAGTCGTACCTGCATCCACCATATCCTCTGGAAGTTCATTCCATTTATGAACCACGCTTTGTGTACAAAAAATGCACCTCATGTCTTTTTTAAATCTTTCTCCTCTCAGTTTAAAAATATGCCCACTAGTCTTGAAATCCCTCACTCTGGGGAAAAGACTCCTGACATTCACCTTATCTATACCCCTCATGATTTTATAAATCTCCATAAGATTACACTTCAACCTCCTATGCTCCGATGAAAAATGTCCTAGCCTATCCAACCTCTCACTATAACTCAAACCCTCCTTTCCTAGCAACATCTTGGTAAATTGCTTCTGAACCCTCTCTAGCTTAATAATATCCTTCCTATAAAAGGGTGACCAGAACTGGACACAGTATTCCAGAAGGGGCCTTCCCAAAATCCTGTACAACCTCAACATAACATCCCAACTCCTATACTCAAAGGTCTGAGTAATGAAGGCAAGCGTGCCAAATGCTTAGCCACCCTATCAATATGTGGTGCAAACTTCAAAGAATTATGTACCTGAACCCTGAGGTCTCTCTGTTCTATAACATTACCCACGGCCCTACTTTTAATTGTATAAGTCCTACCCTTGTTTGTTTTTTTCTCTTTTTATGAACTCGCACCTTGGTGTAGAACATATGGGTCACAGCATTTGACTGGAATACAATTTTATACTTTCTGTGAACTTTAAAATTTTTTATTGACTGTAACTTTTACTGCTACTCTAAGGAATTAGAGGTAGGGTTCCCTGCTTCTTCTTTTGTCCTCGACCAAGAATGACAGGCCTTCTATGCTGCATGATTTACAGGAAAATGAAGCAGAGCAGCAAACCTTGATGTCTGAAACTGCTGTTGAATAAATGCGATTGGAATGTCCTAGTCAATCATAGCAATTAACAGCCAAAAGATCCTGAATTGACATTTATCATAGTTATGAAGTCTATAAGGGTAATTTTTATAACTGTGTCGTTACATTAAGGTAAAATGATGGGGTGCTGGGTCATGTAATCTGTTCTGAAGCCTACTTGACAGTAGGTCTATATGGTTTGATTGTTATAGATTAAAGGGCTCCATATTGTTTTACTGAGAGGACGATGTTTGCTCTTGGAGATAATGGCAGAAGCCTGTCTGCTACCAACAGATGAACAATCTCCAAAGGCACAAAAAAATGTTCAGAATGTTGGGTTGTAAACAGTCACACTTTAAATCATCTATTTACTTCCAAGACAAAGGAAGGTTGTAGCCCCAGAGTTATTTAATGAGTATTTTTACCTGGATACACGGCTCGTGTGATTTGTGTTGCTATGAGCAGACCTCAACTTGCAATTGGGTACTTTATAGCCATCAAATTCAACATTGAGCTGAACAACTTTCAGCCAATAAACTGCATCAAAATGTTGTTTCATTTTCTTTGCTCATTTAAGTTTATTTTTATTCTTTCAGCCAGCAGTACCCCTGCTCCAAAGACATCTTTTGATTCTTTGATTATTTTCTTGCTGCTTCTCCATTCCACTTGGCCCTAGAGGTCTTGCTTTCCTGTCATACAGTTTTTTTTCGTCTTCCACTTTGACACAAGGCTTTCATTTGTCCTTATTCCACATGCCTCAAGCTCTACTGAAGTGTTACAAGTCAAAAATGTTATTTGTTTCTTTTTCTACACAGATGCTGCCCAAACTGCTGAGTCTTCTCTCAACTTTTTCTATTTCTGTTACATATTTGCAACACCTGCAGTATTCTGATTTTCTACTAGTGTTTAGTCAGTACTGCTTTAAATCTTTTATTACAGTAAACATCTCAAAAGTTGAAATCCTATCCTATCACCCTTTCAGCCATCAACGGAAAGCTCTGGCTTAGTAGTGCCTATAGAATCATAACACATTAGTGTCCTGGGAACATTAAAGGGAATTTAAAAGTACTCAGAAAATGTAAACCTTTTTGCTCTGGACTCCCCCAGCAGCCTCTGCTTTGCCTCTGTTGATGCCAAAGGACAGTCACTGGAGGTTCAGACAGGAAACAAGAAATTCCATATTAGTTGCCTCGTTTGTATGATCCTGATGAGCTTGTTTGGATGGCGCACAAATATAAAATGATCTCAGTCTCTTTCCTGATTTTCATGTCAAGAGAAATGGGCATTATGCAACAGCAGAGGCAGGTGAATCTACCCCTAAAAGTGCGTTACAGCCAGGTACAGCTGTATTATCCCCAGGCTATTAATATGTCATGAATAAAAGTGAAATATTGGGGACGCTGGAAAACTGAAATAAAAACCGAAAAATGCTGGAGAAACGCAGCAGTTCTGACAGCTTTGGTGGAGAGAAATACAGAGTTAACATTTTGAGTCCGATATTACACCAATATCATTGTGGATTCGAAGTGTTGGCTCCATTCCTCTGCCAGGCCTGCCGAATTTCTCCAGGACGTCCTGTTTTATATTAGGTAACTGGAACTCCCATTTATGGCTCTGCATTAAAAATAAAGATTTCAGTTTGCCTCAGATTTCTCAGCATGCCAAGTCATTACGGCGGGCATTCAGATGCAACTTCTGATTGAGCAACACTGAGGTGAATGTGAGGCGTTTCTGTTCTCTCCGACAGCAGTGACTTCGTTTCAAAAGTACTTAATCGGCTACAAAGTGTTTTCGAATGCTCAGAGATAGTGAAAGGCACAACCGAAATGCATTAGGTGAAACCCCTGCATAAAAATACCATTGATCGAGCAACAAACGGGTCTGTAATTAGGTGCCACCTCCTCAAATAGACTATTTGGCCTTTTGACAGCGAATGACAAAACTTCACAGTGACAACGGTGCGAGCTATTTGACAGTCCAATTAATGTGAGGCATTCTTTTGTGTGCATGCTTGAAAGCATCTACACTGCAAACCATTTTAAATAAATTGCATAAAAGGCATACCCCGCCTCACACCCACTACTCAAATAAGTTGTTGTCACGTCCCTCACCCACCCATCTCTTCATTGAGCTGGGATAGGATGAAGGCATGAGTGTGACCAAAGTTGGATCTGAGCACACAGAAGAAAGCAGCGTCCTAACTAGGCAGCAAAAGACCGTCACTTTGCGTTGCAAATGCGATCCTTCTCTCACAACATGCGAGTGGGCCAGCCATTGAAATTCCAGGAATCTTCGTGATCTGTCGTTGGCTTGAGCGGGGTAGAAGAGTTATGAATCCAAAATGTTTAAATGATCTGTTCATAAAAGTTGCACGTTACCGATCTGAACAAGATTATCTCTGAGTTACAATCGTTACTCATCAATACAATCTCATATAAAAATGTTAATCCGAATACTGGTGGTAATAAAGCGTATAGTTCTCGACATGTATGACTCAAAGGTTTCATCGTATAAAATCAAACAGCGAAAACTGTATAACTAGAGGAGGGAAGTTTATTTGTGTGGACTGGCATCTATTTCGCTCTGTGATGTTGAATGTAGCTAAATAACAACATATTGCCAGAGAAGCTTCTATATTAATTTCACAATAAACTTAATTATAATTACGTCTCATTGATGGAAAGCGCCATGAATCACAGCCTTGTCTGTCAATAACCATGCTTTCAATGACAGACACGCGTCAACTGCTCGCTCTCAGGAGGTGCGGTATGTCAATAGAAGATTACTGTTCATAGGATTGTAATAAATTACCTTGGATCACCTCCTATTTTCAAATAGAGAAGACCACAACAAGAGTAGCATGGTGTCTAGCAGTGTGTATGATCACTTCGCTTGAGTGCTGATCCTTTTGAAAGTATTGCATTTGGAAGGTTATCTATCCGTCAGTTTGCCACTGACCCGCTCTTTGGAATTAACTAAGAGGCTTCTCAGGGAGCCTTTCTATGGGGGGATGTTATTCCTAGATTAGACTGAGACAAGCCAATTTTATGGTCCTGTCAGAAGAATAAAGAACGCGCGAAGAAACGGTATCGCATTTGGTACGTTCACAATAAAATGTGTTTTTGTGCAGATTGTGGATTTCAAACATCGTCTGGTCTGTACCTGCTCTGTCCCTATTTCTGTTCTTGTAACTGAAATACTCAGACATTTTATTATCCACTGCATAGACTTAATTATTGCATTGTAGATTTATGGAACTATAAATCGCAAGAGCTAATTAACCGCTCGTAGGAAAGAGATAGATGCGGCGTTTACGAATCCATGTAGGTTCGACACATTAGTGCCGTAGAAGCCCAAATCCTGCAAATGTGATGAAACTTATTGTGAAATCATGGGAGTAAATTGTTAATGTTTCAGTTAAAAACCTCATTATAGCAAAGAAGCAGTCGTTAGCCAACTGTTCTGGGATACGCAGTTACATTACTGTGTACCTGGAAAAAACACGCCAAAGAGAAAATTTGCCTACTGATACCAATTAGAAACAGCCTCTAAATGGGTTACTTCCAATTACCCTTTGTGTCGTGTAGGTAACAAAATGGCGAACAAAAAAAACCCTAGAGTGCTGTAAAAACAAGGTACAATTATGAAAATATATTGTGCAACTGTCGATGCAAAAATTGTTCAAATATTTATATGGCAATGATAATATTCGCGGATGCACCACTTTGCGTTAGTTCATACGATAAAGCTCCTCAACAGTTCAAATACAAAAGAAATGTACGTATTGTTCCTTATAACTTAAGAAGTGTCTTATTTCTATTGTACAATCCATGCACTACCCATTTAACGTATTTTATAAGCCAGGCAAATGATTCTGATGTCAGTGGATCGACTCTGACGGCTTAAACAACTCTGCAGAGTAAGGTCCAAAGTTTCTCACACAAATTGGTAACCCTTTACCTTTTCGTGATTAGGCAGGATACGAATAAATTTCGAGTTAATATGCTCACTGTCTTGAAGGAGTTGAAGAAATGACTTGTGTGATCTTGGACGTTATACGTGGAGATGATCTAAATAAAACTGATACAATAAGTGTATAGCCTCCTTGCTGGAACTTCTTGGACAGGCTTAAACGTCTCCCCCCGCTATCACAAGACGTTTAATTGTTTCCTACAGTTATTGAAAGTCAGTTGACTTACAGACTTTGCATTGGCTGCATTACTTTGTCTTTCGCTCATTTTCAGAAAATGCTTATGATGGTTTGCAAAGGCTATCTACAATGTGAAAATCGACAGAAGCTGGATAAGTGGATCAATGTTACATGGCCCGATCAATCTGGAACCTGTACATAATCAGTATATTGCTTTGGAGTGCAGCTTTACGATGCTGTCTCGCGGAAAGTGTACTCTAAAATGATATCAAACCCTTTTATTTATGCAGTCTAAAAATAATGTCATTTTTTTGCCTTTCCTGACTGTATTTACTTTATGTTCACTATTAATGGCCAGAACTATTCAGAATGCAGAACTGGAGATAAATTAACCTTTCTGAATTATTCTTACCTCCTAAATCCATTCCCACATATTAATGATACCTAGTAGTTTAGTTCGTTTACTCCGGCCTGAAACGATAGACAAGTTTCTGACTTCGGCGCGGGGACATCCGTCACGACGTGAGTACTGATGACAAAGGTATCAGCTCTCCAGGAGCAATGCCTTTTGCAAGATGGCGGTACTTGCAAAGTAGCCTCAAATACAGAATCAATTCAGACCAGCTTAATTTAACGTTGAAGACTGGATAAATTGAGAAACCGACTAGACAGCTAATGTTCGAATAAACGCAACACTCTTTTTTGCAATTATGTCTTTCCAGATTGTATGGGTGACGTCTAGCTCTGCAAAATATTCTCAGAACAATAAAGTGATGGAAATAGGAAACTCACACAAAAACTAAAAACTCCAACTGCAACTCAGTCTTACCTCCGCCTCGTATTAATCACTTAGTCAACGTGCTGGTCGCCTCAATTCGAGGACCGTGCAATTCTTTTAACATTATTATCATGTAATGTCATCCTTTTTTTATTGGAATGGGTCATCGCAGCCTGATGCAAATCTATTAATGTGTGACTTCAGAAATGCCAAGTTCGGGAGATATTGCATAAGAATCCTCCCACGTGACCTACACTACGCTTCTGTGGGCTCAATATTCTTTATAGTCGAAATTACATCGAAATTGCTTCACCAGTGATGGGATACTTCAAATAATCCACACATCGCAAACAACTGAAGACAATTAGCATGGAAATAGCAAGCAACGCTAATACCCTAACTTGACTTTCCTTCATAGTTGTAAAATCTTCTTCAATGTAGTTTAATAATGACACTTGCATTCACACGTATAAAATAGATTGCACGAACCAGCTTGTTCAGAATAACAGGAGTTACTCTTTTGTCACAGGAAACATGGTAGAATGGATTGCATCAATTATAAGAACCCTTCTTTGATATTCTAAGCGAAAATTCAAGATTATTCATTTAATCATTAATTCTAAAGTTAACAAATATCAATACAGATTCCAGCATCCGCTCCTTGTTCTGTCTCCATGGATGCTGTCTGACCCACTGTGACCTCCAGCATTTGTTGTTTTCATTATCAAATTCCTCCATGGCTCACAACTCCATCTACATCCTGTTTCCCACTCTTAATTTTTGAGATCTCTATACCCCTCCAATCATTGCCTTTTGTGCATCCTCTAGTTTCATTTTGCCTCCCTTGGTGGCAGACATTTCAGTTGCCTTAGCCTTCAACTGTACAGTTCCATCCTTAAACCTCTGCTTCTCCTTCTCCCTTTTAAGATGGTCCTTGAAACCTATTTCTTCAACCAAACATTTGGTCATCTCACCTCAACATTTTTTTCTGGCTTGGTATCAGTTTTAATTTGACCGAGCTCCCACAAAGCATCTTGGGAGAGTTGGCTGCACAGAAGGTGTCATATAAATACAAGTTGCTTTTAAACAGTAGACAATTTCCAAACATTTCCTACTTCTGTATATCTGCTCCTCAGATGCTGTCTAACCTGCTGTGCTTTACCAGCTCCACATTTATTGACTCTAGCTTCCAACATCTGCAGTCCTTACTGTCTCCAAAACATCAGGATCTGCTCTGAGTCTGAAATTAAATGATTTTGTACTAAGCTGCATTGTCATCAGCTGGTCTGTTATAACTGTGCTACATAGTTACTAGAATATGCTGAGCCTTCTGATATTAAATAACAGCAAAATGTACAAATGTGACTTTTTATGACCTTGACATTGATACCATGCCTTCATTTTCTATCCAGCCAATATTCCTCTTTGACAGCAAAAGGTTTGGGTTCAGTAAAATGCATGTGTAGCCAAAGTATGAGAAAGCTTCAACATAATTCCACAAGTGCAAGTTAAACTCATAAATGTTAACAAACTCCTCCAGTCATTTTAAAAGCACATTTGAGTGAAATGGGGTGGGGGTGGCAGAGGGGTGGAATTCTATGTCAAATGCCAAGAGTTCAATATGGCTCAAAGTTGAAAGTCACATAAAAAATAAATTAAGAAAGCAAAGAGAAGACATGAAAATAAGTAAATTAATTTAACAAAAATGTATTTAGATTACAGAGGAGAGTTTGGGATCAATGGAGAACAAAAGAGATAGTTGTGTGGAGGCAGAAGGTGTGGGCATGGATACTTTGCATCTTGCATGACAAATGATAATGCAGACATTGTAGTTAGGAAGGAAATGTGTGAAAATATTGAATGAAATAAATGTAATGTGAGCTGATATAGTAAAGTGACTGGCATTTGTGATAGTGGAAAAATTGCCAGGCTCAGATTAAATATTTTCCAGGTTGCTGAATGAAGGCTGTGACCATATTTTCCATCCATTCTGGTTAAAGACATGGTACTGAAGGACTGAAGGTCTGCTAATTTCATTTGGTTGTCAGCTTAACTTTAGAGGCATGCAAATTATTGGAACATATTGTCAGGCACCATATTTTACGAAGAGGTGAATTAATCAAGGACATTTAATATGAATTTGTGACAGGAAGTTTATGTTAAACTAGCATTTTCTTTGAGAAGCTAACAAAGAGGATTAGTGAGGGGAATATGTCTGAAAAACTCCACATAGATTTTCACAAGGCTATTAACAAGATCCCACATGGCAAGGTGGTCAGAAAAGCAAAAGCCCATGGGGTCCAAAAAAATTGGAAGCTGGATACAAAATTGTCTCAGTGATGTAAGCAAATTGTTATGGTTGATTGGTATTTTTATGACTGGAAAATATCTTCCAACATGGTGACTTGGGGCACAGTATGACATTTATTGCTGTTCATGGTATATACCAATGACTTAGGCTAAATTTCAGGGGGCATGGTTATTAAATTTTGAGCTGATGCAAATGTTGGCTAAATGGCTAATAGAGGAATGCTGTAGACTGCAGGATGATATCAAATGTCTGGTCAACTGGGTAAAAAGTGACAAATGGAACTGAGTCTGGAGAAGTGTAAATTAATTGCTTTGTGAAAGACAAATAAGACCAGGGAATACACATATAAATAAATGAACTGAGATCTTGCAGTGTACATGTACAGATCCTTGCAGATAGCAGGTGAATAATGTGATCAAGTAATCTTATGGAATAAAAACCAAAAGAACCACGATGCTGTAAATCAGGAAGAAAAAACAAGTTGCTGGAAAAGCTCAGCAAGTCTGGCAGCATCCGTGGAGAAAAAAATCAGAGTTAAAGTTTCAGGTCTGGTGACTGTTCCTCAGAACTGTTCTGAGGAAGGGTCACCGGACCCAAACATTAACTCTGACTTTTTCTTCGCAGATGCTGCCAGACCAGCTGAGCTTTTCCAGCAACTGCTGTTTCTATATTTATGTAATGTTTGCCTTTATTGACTGAGGCTTGGATTATAAAGTCCAGCAGATAATAGTCTTTTTTTTGCTATAAATAAAGATGAATGGCCATTTAATTAGTGTGGAGACAATTATGAGGGACCTGGAAAGGTGGAATAGAAAGGATTTATTTCCATTAGCAGAGAAGAAAATCAGCAGGAGACACTTTTTTAAAATAAATTGTAAAAGGACTAAAGGGGATTTGAGTCTTTTTGTTCATTCATAAGCGGGTGAGGAAAGTCTGATAGAGGCAGAATTCTGTCATTGCATTTAAACAACAGAATCTATAGGCTTATTCCTAAGAGCTGGGAGATACAGTCATACAATAGAAAAATGGACCCTTTGGTCCAACTCATTCATGCCAACCAAGTTTCCCGAAATAAATTAGTCCCATTTGTCTGCATTTCGTTCATACCCCTCTAAAAGATTCCTATTCACGTACCTATTCAAATCCCTTTTAAATGTTGTAACTATACCTACTTCTACCAATTCCTCTTGTAATTCAATCCACGTACAAACCACCCTCTGTGTGAAAATGTTGCCCCTCAGGTCCCTTTTAAATCTTCTTTCTCTCACCTTGAAAATATATCCCCCAGTTTTGAATTCCCCCATCTTAGGGAAAAAGATCTTTGTTATTCTTTTTATCTATGTCCCTCATGATTTTATAAACCTCTTATAAAGTCACCCCTCAACCTCATATGTTCCAGTGAATCAAGTCCTAGCCAATCCAGCCTAAACTTATAACTCAAGCCCTGCAGTCCCAGCAACATCCTGGTAAATCTTTTCTAAACCCTCTCCAATTTAATAATATCCTTCCTATACGAGGACGACCAGAACTTTGTGTGGTCATCATAGACTGAATGGCCTCTTTCTGTGCCTCAAATCTTTCTTTTCTTCATGTTGCTAACAACTAGCTCGGGCCTTATGGACAACGTTACGCTGAGGTCACAAATGCATTATAATGAATGAATGAATGATTTACTGTCACATATATCTAGGAAGATACAACAAAAAGTGCTCTGTCGCCATAATTCAGTGCCATGTTTGAGGTACGAAATAAAAATAATTAAATAGAGTTCATCTTCATTGGCCATGGTCCCAAACACATCTCCAGGACTTATGCAAGGAGTCCTTGCTCTGCCATCAGCTGAGGAAATAGGATCAGGGAAGACACATAGAAGAATCTCCTCCTCTTAATCTTTTCAGTTGCCATTAGTGACCCAAAATGGTAAAACACCCAAATGTCATATTTTGGTAGCCTGTTGTACCCACTGGGGGTCAGTCAGCTCAGTTGGCTGGATGGCTGGTTTGCAATGCA
The DNA here is from genome assembly GCA_024137785.1 of Ginglymostoma cirratum. Taxonomy (NCBI): domain Eukaryota; kingdom Metazoa; phylum Chordata; class Chondrichthyes; order Orectolobiformes; family Ginglymostomatidae; genus Ginglymostoma; species Ginglymostoma cirratum. Next base: position 35,545,927 of record JAHRHZ010000013.1, read on the forward strand.
GAGTGATACCAGTGACACCGTTTCAATTCCTGCACAGACTGAGGTTACATGGAAGTCTCAGCTTCTCAAGCTGCCACCTCATACCTCACCATATGCAAGATGTCCCTCAGGTTAAGCCACCACCAACTGTCTCTCTCGGTTAAGAGAGTAGTATAGTGGCGATACCTTTATAACCATTAATAGATCCAGAAATACTCTCCATCGATCGTTGTCCGCTCCTTTATCTAACTGTTCTTGTCTCTCATTGAGCTCTACCCTCACCTATTGCATACTCTTTACACGCTCCCCCAACCCTATCTTCTGCAATATAAACTGACATTTTCCTAGCTACCATCAGCTCTGAGGAATGGTCACGCTAACCGAAACGTTAACTCTGGTTTCTCTCCGCAGATGCTGCCAGACCTGCTGACCTTTTCCAGCAATTTCTGTTTATGAACAAATCTCCCTTGTACTCTACAAACAGAGGCTCGCAATTTTCCGAGACTTCTTAAAGGCGTGCACCTGAGAAAAAACAGAAAAATACTGCAGCTAGTATTAGTTCTGTTAATAATTCTGTCAATATTTGAAAGCTGCAGGCTGTACCGTGCGACCGTCCTATACTGCGCCAAGGAACAATTTATTGTAACAAGATTGTGGCCACTAAAGGTCAACAGCACAGATTGAAGGCTGAATCATTTTTTTTGCAAGTATTTGGTTCTGGCAAAACCCTTTTTATGATAATTTAGTGGATGTTACAGGCAACAGCAGTGAAGCAGCTTGTCAGGAAGAAGATTGCAATGAGTGCAGGTAGTGCAGACCACATGTACCTTTATCGTATAAGATTACAGCACCCAACTGGTTTTAGAGTGTTAGTCAGCCCTCGCCCTCTCAGGTAGCTTTCCTACGGTTAGTCATTTCAACTGAACTACTCACCAATCTTCGTGCTTTCTTACTTCAAAGTAACTTCCTGTTTAAGAGTCAAGTAAACATCCCACAGTGCATTGGAGGAACGTGATACTTAATCCATCACGATTTCCGGCCCATTTTATCAGCAGACAAGAGGAAGACCGATTTCTACTCTTGTAACTGAACAATAATGGTTTAGACAGGCCCTGATGGGGCATTGGAACAAACTCAAAAGGTCAACAGAATCCTTTTAAAATTAGGTCAAAATATCGTTATTGGGATATTGGTGCACCACAACCTGGGTGCCGATTTATAGCTGGAGACATTTGGGAGGAATGGCCAAAGAGGTCGCTTTGAATGGGAATTTTAAAGGAGTAGAGAAAGGTAGAGCTGCGAGGAGCTTTGGGGAGAGGATTGCAGACATGAAGGCTCAGGCAAGCGAAGGCATGATGAAACGCGCGGTCGACTGGCGCCCAAGCACAAACACATTTTGGGGACTGCACATTCCGATTTCAACACAATGGTTAGGATATCAGGGAGATTATACTTTTGCATTTTAGCTGAATCTGTCGTTTGTGAGCGAAATATAGACTGTGTTTGGTGTGTGAATGGTGGGCTATGGAAAAGAATATGGATATCAGATTTATCAAGTTCGTGTCCACTAATTCTTAAACAAAACGGATTGTTTATTTAGGACATAACAAGGCGTAGAGCTGGATGAACACAGCAGGCCAAGCAGCATCAGAAGAGCAGGAAAGCTTTTTCTGAAGAAGGGTCTAGACCCGAAACTTCAGCTTTTCAGCTCCTCTGATGCTGCTTGGCTTGTTGTGTTCATCCAGCTCTACATCTTGTTATTCTCAGATTCTCCAGCGTCTGCAGTTCCTACTATCTCTGTATCTTGTTTATTTAGGAAGAGCTTTGCAATCATGTCCTTGGCATTTCTCAAAATGCTCCACAATCAGTGGTTTAGTTTCGACGAGAAATCGTTCTTGTTTGTAATTACCTTTATGTAAGAATTATATAGTTTTAATTATGTCATTTGAAAGTTGTAGGTAGTTTGAAATGGTGTTGTTTAAGTAACGCCTCTCCTATTCGTGTTTGATAGCAGATACAACGGAGAAGTGATAGTGGGATGGAACATATCCAGAAAGAATCAGATCGGATAATGTACTTTTTAGAACGACGGCGAGTATTATGGAAACCCATCAGTGTTTTTTTTTTGCCCAAAGGAAAATGTTACAGGGTAAGAACGTTGAATCTTGAGAACCAATCATTTATCGCCTATTTATCGCCAATCATTTATTGTCCCTACAACTCCCAGGCCACTATTCCCAAGAAAACCCGCTAATGGTTATTGTTCATAGCGCAATTCCCATCTTCTATTTGTAAATCTGGAGGAAACGCACACAACGAGTATGATGTTAACCGCAGAATTGCACGATGAGAGAAAACTGATTTCTTGTTAAAACGAATCGTGCAACTTACAGATAGCAAGAACTGCCAACTCCACATTGTGTCGAGTAACTTATAAACTTGTTTGCTTTGGCCGTCGCTGGTTAGGTCCGATTTCGGTATTTAAGCGCAGCCGCTGATTTTGTTTTGCAACATGGAGGTGGGCGAAGCAACTCCACAATCCAATGTTTTCGAATACTCATCACTGCCCATTGCGGAGTAATCCCACGGTATTGGCAACATTGAAGTGTCAGCAGCATCCACACTGGGGAAGAAATCCTTATGCACATCTTAACAAATGTGATGTTTGCCTAAAGCAATTTCGGTAATTGATTAGGTCAAATCGTTTATAATGTGCGAAAATATATCACTTTGTGATTTTCAAAGTGCAAATTGCCATCGGCGTGAAAGGCTGTTCTCACGGCTGTTGCATTTCTACAGGGAAATGCAATGTTTTATATTCTTGTCTGTTCATTTTAACAAGCATGTGGCCGAGTTTGTGTCATTATTCCCATTGCTCTGGTGCATCCAGGTCCAGACTGCCATCTGGAGCTGGAGTGGGATGCGCGTTATCATTGCTGTACACATGCAGCAACTTTCCAAAACACGACGCTCCACCATGAAATGGGTTCAAAAATAATGACTGATCTGGGAATTTGTTTGCTTTGTTACATCGGTGTGTCTGCATGTTGCCTTTTTGTACTCTGCCGGATTGCCTTGGGCTTTACAAATATGTTCCTGATGGCAGGGCCCGATATGAGCCTATCTCTCACTCTCATTACTTCCCCTGCCTCTGAGTCCCGATAATCGAAATTAAAATACTTGAAGACTTTATCTGTATGTCAAAACCAATTCGGAGTTGTTTTGTTTGTTACGAGGGTGGGCTTATGCTTTTGTTTCCCGGTACAATATAACCTCTCAGTGAAACAATTAAATACCATTGACAGCTGAAATAAGTCTTATAGGCAAATCGCGCAAAAAACGCACAAAGAACACCGTTAACAACATGTACTGACAGCAGCCCACTTCAAGCAAGTCCGTTCAAATTCAGATTATTTCTCACCCCTCAGAGTGAAATACACAGATAACACAATATTGCCGTATTTGTGTTTACACAAAGGGACGTAGCCAGATTACACTGAAAGGGTGAATATGCGATACACAATTCAACAGTTTGAAAAATCAAGATGTTGTGGTTTGACTGACGGTGACCGATTCTATTTTTTTTAAATCACTACCTTTTTCATGTGTATTTTTCGGCCTAGATAATAACATGAGGTTGTGACTCTACTGACACATAGTCCCTCTTTCTCACTAACCTTCCTTAGTCATGGACTATCAACTGGTCAGTGAAAAATGTTACTCTATATGTAAAGACGATTGCATCTCTGAAAGATGTAATAAATCAGAGAAATTACGAAACGACCATTTCCCTCAATCGTAAATCCAGAAGCGACATCTATCATTTTGTCTCTTCCTGGAAAATCGCTGTAATTAATATCCATTAAGTAAGCAAGTAACACAAATGCTACAGTGAGTACCCACTCTAGTATTTCATTTAAATCGGCGTTAAAGAAGTGAAGCTTTTACACGCTGAAACTTGTTTGTTCCAGCTATCGAACACCTGGCTGTCTTTCTGCATGGTAACTCAAATTCACGGCGCACTTTGTTTACATGTGAATGTGTGAAAGCAACTTGCGATGATAAAATGGACCAGAAATCGTGCTGGATTTGGTATCTATTAAATATCATGCTCCGTTGTTTCCCGGGCAGAATATCACTGCTTCAGGCTACAGATGGAGTGATGTGTTTTAACAGAGTCTGATGGCAAATCTTTAATTAACAAAAAGCAAAAGTGGAATTGAGTATAGATCTTGTCAACGCTTAGATTATCCACAGCCCGTTTTACTGCCCTACACTGCCATCCAGCACCTAGCAAATAGCTAAATTCTAAACTGCAAACCAACAACGGATTTTTTCCCTGAATGTTGCGTTTATTGTATTACCAGCAAAAGACTCCTGACAAATCTCTTAGCAATATTCATTCCGTAACACTATATTAATTTGGATTCGTGTTGTCTATTTATTATTCAGTTCTGTTTTCTTTTCTCCAACTCGTTTATTTTTTGCTAATTAACTTCGAAGAGGTTTTCCATTCTTTTTCAAACCGTTTACCTGTCTTCAGACTAATTGTATCAGATATCCATGGAATGGTTTGTGACAGAGCAAGTAGAAGAAATCGCTGATAATATTCATCTTGGGAGCACTTTCATTAAATGTAATTCATTCGACTTTCAAGCTACATTGAATGACACCCTGACAACAGAGCCCTTTGCAGCTAACGGAAAGCCATGGCGTTTATTTCACTTCAGTGTCACTTTGGTAAAATCCAACTCATCGACAAGACAGTCTCCGGTTTGTAAAATTTCTTCGACTGTGTGCGCAGAACGCCATGGAGATTGTTTCAGTTTAGCTTACACAAAACTCAGTGTTAACGACCAGAATGAGCTTATAATATACAGTGGAATGCTCTGCTTTCTGCATGCCAATTGCTGCAACAGCCGGAGTTGGGAATGCCAAGACCATTTTGTTTGGAAAGACTCGACAGCGACTTCGGTAAAACAGAGTGGCTTCCAATATTCCGGCTCGCATTCGCCAGAAACGGAACCACCTCTGTCACTGTGAAACGCGCAAATTAACCCCAGAAAAGTGCCGAGTTTAGCACATTGTAATAAACGTCTGAGGTTTGGATTTCTTGGTTGCACGTGAACCAATCCCCTATGTTTGACCAACGGCGTTCCCCGTGTCCACCCGGAAATCCAAATGATGCTGTTTCAGAAGGAAAAGTATACACAAATTTAAGTAGCAACTGTAGTCGTTCCGTTAACGCCATTTCTGTTCTAGCGCAACCACAAATATGTAACTCCTGCAACACAGCTACGCGTACTTACGGCCAATATTTCAGCTATCTTACAACAAATGTGCAGAAATCCGTCGGAGTGAAGACACTCAATAATTTTATATACCATAAGACAGAGGAGTGGAAGTAAGGCCATTCGGCCCATCGAGTCCACTCCAATATACATTGGCCATTGGCCATTAATCATTAAACCAAGCTACCCGGAATTTCAAGAGAAGCAAATACATCTCACTATTGTTAGTGTGAATATCCCCTACCTATTAAATAAGCCAGCTGAAAGGAATGCAAATACTATTGTAAACATTGGAGGAAAACGAGCAGCTTTGCGCGCACATACTCCCTCCCACATATGTACAGTCCTCGTCTGAGTAAGACACTGCGAATAAATTTATATTAAAGTCATCAATATATTTCATAGGCTTCTCCATTATTAATAACGCTACTTTAGGATATTTTTCCAGTCAAGATTGAAGTTCAGACTTGGTTCATCAGTCAAGTCGTTTTGCAGCTACTGAGCCGGGGAAACACTGCACAGCGCCAACCACTGGTCAAACGCTCATGAATTACTTCATAGCCCGGGTTCACTGTCAAAGCCAAATAAAAAAGCCATGTAACGAGCCATTCCTCCTTCCCAAAAATACGTACCTGTGGAGAAAATGGTTTCAATATCCAACTAATGAAAAACTTTCTAGTTTCAGAATCTCTCAACGATACGAATTAAAGGATTAAGATAATATTGTATAATATTGACGTTATGTTCATTCTAAATATTCAATTACCTCACTAAATCAATAGAGTGACATTACAAACAGATCCAATCCACTACCGATGCAACTGTTTATAAGTCTAAAGGGACATTACTCGAAGTAAACGTCTTGCCCACCCTACGATCTCCGTCCTTAAGTAATCTCAACGATGGCTATTGGTCACTTTGAAAAGGGGGTTTTCAGTTATATGTATGTATTTTTGACAATAAGCCCGGAAGGAAACACTTCAGTGATCTGTCATAAATGTAACCGAATACATACACGCTTATTGCAGGAATGTGATATTAATACTTGGTGACGAAGTCATCAAAACTAGTGAAAATTTGGAAAATATCTGCCAAAGCAGCTTTGGCATTTACTCTAGTGCAATTAAATAGGGTTCACAACGATAAACACAAAGCCAACAGGCGTTAATACATGCATGATATATGAAAAATGTGGGCAATGATACGAAATAAAAATATTTCACGTCCGTTTTAGCATAATTATTGGTACTCAGGCCTTTCCCTGATCTGCTCAAAACCGAAAAATAGTTTCGGATAGAAACGGTTTTTTTTTGTGCATTCTCTCAATTATGTTATCAATTTGTGCTATAGGAAATCCTTTGCACACCCTGCATCCCAGCTTGACTCTTTCTGAAGGAATGGCTCTGAGCGTCTGTCCATTCCGCCAGCTAGGCGTATGCCATATGTTTGAGTCATCTCCCAGCTGATTGTCTTCATCCCTTTATAAAACAGCTGCCCATGGTTTCATGATTTCTTTCTCTTGCCCAAAGGCTTCGATCTATTCGGTGTTTGGCTAAGGTCCAGGAATTGTATTTTTCAAAGCCTGCAAATAGCTTATAAAACGGATTTCTCGTCATGGGATTCAGGGCAGATCGAAGTTGAGTTCGGAGATCAAATAGCTGGAGTGGAGGCGGATGGGGAGGGGGTTGTTGGCATAGGTCAGATCTGCTATCTTGCAAAAAGAAGCAACTTGTTCTTTTCAGAATAATGGTTCTCCAATTCCCGTTTCCTTCTATTGTCAAGAATTGTGTTTTCTCTTAATACACGATACGAGCTATAGATTAATGTTTCTCTATTGCTGTTCTCCTGAAACTGACGTTGTACGGATTTTGCTTCAAATAAACGTAAAGGGACTGTGAAAAGTTGTCTTTACAATCTCTGTCTCCAGGTAACACGCCTTCAGTCAAAGTACAGGAATATTGTGCGGACATTGTCAATTTGCGTCTTTAAGTTTACAATAGTTTAAACTAACTTGAAGGATAAAACATTATTTCTCAGATACTTCTGTTTCTCAATAAACATCATCGTGCTTAAATGCAGCAGTGATTTGCATTGGAGAGTAAAATAAGCTCAGGTCTATTCAATAGACATGTTCTAATGAATTACCTACTGCATACAGCCAGGTTATAGTGTTTGCTGTCCTCTTGTATCATTCATCCAAAATTAGCCAATTATGGACTGGCTCCGGGATCCGTGTGTTGAAAGATTTGCCATTTATTTTCGTCTTTGGTTGTTCAGTAAATAGAGACCTATAATATTCCAATTTTCTTTCTTCATTTAAACACTGAATTGCTTTATTGGAGTTTTTGACAAAATTGTGTAAGCTTATTAGACGTTAGAACTACCATGTTTATACAACATTGTATACATCCTTAGCTTGTAATTCATTGGAAACTTAATTTCACTGGAGTAAGCTCAATAAAAATTAGACTGCCAAATCTTTTACTCGAGCAAGTTTGCACCAAGGAAGTATTACAACAAATGAAATCTGTAACTAGGCGTTAATTCAAACAACATCGCTTGTAGATTGAAGGATCCCAATTCATAATTTCGAGAAAATGAATGCGGGTGACTGTGAAAATTGTACCACATCAAAACATGCATTGCGGCAATAGCAGGAAGCGTAGACTGCAACCCCAACATATGCGTGGGATTTAAGGTGTTAGGAAGTAACCACAGCCATTTGCCAATAAAGAACTTTTTCCTAAGAATTGTTTTAAACGGCAGTAGGTGACTTTGGTAAATTTGATGCTTAATTTTTCACAGTTGACAACAGCTGGAAGAAAAGGCCTCATGCTGCATTCCACAAGTTAACCATAAAGTACTTTATTTTTAATGCTTTCTAATCAATCGAACATAGCTAACTAAATCTAACAATAAAGTATAAGACACGCGCAACTGCGAAGTGAAACATATGTATCCGACGGAGATAATTTTCGGTTATTTCTTCTTGAGCTTCACACTTGTTCCTTTTCTACTTATTTCATTAAATACACTTTCCTTGATCATTGTATCTCTTTATCAGTTTTTATCTCCTCTTTTCTATCTCGATTATTGTGTCATTTTCCTATGGTTTTTCCCATGTTATTTTGTTTTTCTACTCGTTTCAACTATTTAAGGAACATCTCAGTTAAATTTATTCTGCAGTCCTACCTGAACAATCGTTATCGAGGCACTGAAAATAACTCGAGACTACAAGTAACTCAGAGTTATCAGCACAAATTTCAACTTCAATATCTCACAGCACCACATATCGAGTAAGGTAGATGAAGAATTATAAAGGACATGTATGTATCCATTGTGCTGACAGAGGGACTCGGTCCCCGGTAATGAGAGATGCATTGCTCACGCTAAATTGTGCAGTTAAGGGTGTTCTCGAAAAACACATTCCGTGATCTACAGCACTCTCTGTTGGCTCTGAGTTGTAACTACAACCAGTGGTATCTTTTCTCCATTACATGAAGCAACTCCACAGAGACTACTAGTGTAAGTGTCTAAGACTCGGGCACTCTTCGTTAAGACAAGTTTGGTCATTTTTAACGGTAAATGACGTTAAAAGAACCGCAAATACCTTGCATCACACAATTTAATAAAGTATTGTTGCTATCATTTTTTTTGCGACGACGTCAGGCATGCTCCTAGTGCTTACTGTATTGATCAAAAGTAAATATCATGTGCTTTAGAGATGAAACTGAAGCGACAGAACAAACACTAATGTTAACCAGAAGAAACCAACAATTACTTTCCCTCATCGATCTTACATGTTGTTCCCCGATCTGCAGCATGTGTAATTCTGAGTGGGGTTTCTTTATTTCAGGTTTGCTGGCAGTTATACATTTGTCAATTAATACACTGTCAATATTCTCTCTGAGTCTCCAGTCAGATCTTATACTTTATCACGTTGCAATCAAAATTCGCTAAATTGGAATGCATTTATTGTCAGACCTAGGTACTGAAATAAGAACTTCCCAATCTTCCGGTAATGTACAATCCTATTCCGCCACCGATTGGTATACATCGGGATATTTAGTGTAAATACTAAGACTACCGGATTTGAAACTGCTCAAATCAGCCACGTACAGGGAAAGGTTATCATTGCCCCTACGACATCCACTCAATAAACGAGCAGCATCAGAAACACTCCGTGATTGCTTCTTCCAGGTCCGGATTAAAACCTTCATATAGGCATACAGCCCATTGCCCGCTAAAGCTTTTTTTCTTTAAATATTGCATTTAAAAGCGTCCGTAAACTTACCAAATAAAGACTGCTCTGAAGGAGAAGGACAGCGTACCAATAAACAGCCTGCATTCTCCCCTTTTAAACTTCCTCTGCTTTCCGCTTGCTTCTTAGCATAGATCCACCTTGTATTCGCCTGAGCAAAGAGGGATCTTTCACGAGCCTGTACATCTAAACAAAAATGAAATTATGGACCCCATGACCACTAAACAAGGTTACTTCAGTTAAAAAAAAATACGATTAAATGCGAATTAATCCAGCAAAACAGTGAAGCAATCTCATAATTCAGTGCCTGCCAAGTTTCAATTCAGGGACGATTAAATCTGATCATTGGTGATCAGTCCCTCTTTGCCGCCGCCTCAACTCGGTTCCAAACGCCAATCGAGCCCGAGCTGGCAGCACTCGAGCACGTCACCGCCCGTGACATCGGCAGCAGGCTGCCTATCAGAGGCTTGCAGCACCCACCCACCCAACCCCCTCCCCCCCACCCCCCTCCACACCGACCACCACCACCAGCTAGTCCCTATCTTAATCTCAAACCCCAGTCCCAGGCGCGAAGGACGCGAGCCCCAGGCACCGATCTCTGTCACTGTCAGACCCCAGACCCCAGTGACTGGCACAAACCCCGCTCACAGTCAGACCCCATTCACAGTCAGACCCCACTCACAGTCACAGACCCCACTCACAGTCAGACCCCACTCACAGTCAGACTCCAATCACAGTCACAGACCCCACTCACAGTCACAGACCCCAGTCACAGACACAGACCCCACTCACAGTCAGACCCCACTCACAGACACAGACCCCACTCACAGTCAGACCCCAGTCACAGTCACAGACCCTACTCACAGTCAGACCCCACTCACAGTCGGACCCCAATCACAGGCACAAACCCCACTCACAATCACAGACCCCAGTCACAATCAAACGCCACTCACAGTCAGACCCCACTCACAGTCAGACCGTAGTCACAGACCCCAATCACAAACCCCAGCCACAGTCAGAAACCCCCAGCTCCAATCATAATCTCAAACCCCTCGGTCCCAAACAGTCTCGGTCACAGATCCCAATCCCAGCAAAGGAACCCAGGCCCAGTCGCAGCAACGGACCCCAGCCCCAGGTCTAGTCCCAGGCCCCGCCCCAAGCACAGGCCCCAGTCCAGGTCGGCGACAGCCACATACTCTGGCTTCAGGCAGAGCTATAGACCCCAGTCTCAGGGAGAGCCCCCAGCATCTCCCCCCACCCCCACCCCACACTCGCCCCAAGCGCCTCCCATCCCCACACCCCACTTGCCCCAAGTGGGTGGGTCAGCCCCGACCGACCTGCCGTGTGAGGGGAGGAGGGGGGGGGCGCTATAAGAGACCGAAAAACCAATACAGCAGCTACAACGTTACATGTCCCTCCATTAGGCGAGCTTTTAAACTACTGTTTACTTTTCAAACGTGAGGCAGCGAGGTAAACGCTTGCCTTGAGGTATTCAATACCCCTCAGTTCACTGAGGCAATATAAACCATCACAACTAGATACAGGTGCCTGCAAAGTATGGCTGGTTGAAGAAAGTGAGTCGGCACTGGACAGTGTTGCTCACAGCATCTATCTCGGTTCCACCACGCGAATTATTTTCTTACAAAGTCACTATCTGGTTAGTGATAACAATGGCAGAGATTCATAGAAGAACAACGGTCCCATCCTTCCCCAATTCTGCAGCTATTGACTATAACTATTAGATTGGTAGGATTTTATCTGTTGCTTTGCAATGTTGACATATTTTCTACTGTTAATCACAGTGTTATTATTTCTGCTGACTGAACAGGATTATTTTCCTCTCATCAAGACCTTACAAACTGCATTGTCTTCGTTCCAATGTTTATGTATTTCACATAGATATTTGAACTTCTCCGTGACATTATTTTGAACGATCGTGAATACATTTTGCATTTTTTTCCGCTAAGATTATTATTTTGTTTAGATATCATTAGACGAACATCAGATTTTAAGCCTGCTTATTATTTTTACTGTCCTGACTTTGAAATACCACTCACATTGTTTACACAATCAACCTCCCTTTGAATTAATGTCATCATTATTAATAAGGTATAATTAGTGAAGTCATGTCAGATAGATAATAATACCTCACTGCTCCGCTCGAACTGTGGTAATGATGGAAGGTGTAGCCAGTCCCTTTCGGTACATTGGGCTGCATATATTACCTGCTTATTGTTCCGTCTCTGCACTAGGTGCGGAGAGCTATTCTGGTTTCCTTTTAGGAAGAAACATGATTACGCTCCCATTTAAGCCTTTGGGCATTCGGTGTGCAGGCAGAGGGAGAGCTTCCAAGCAAACCGCTGTGCTGCACGCCTTTCCAAGGTCCATGGTTCGGGCATCTCATCAATCAGGGATTGTTTGTCTCCCCCCAGCACATTCCACCTTCCCCCCCCCCCCCCACTCCACCTATCCATACAAATACCCCTCACACACACACATTGAGGGAGAGGGGTTAATTTTGTTATGGCTCACGCACCAGGAACCTCCAATTGTCCCGATTTCACAGCGGAACTCCCGGGAGCGCCAGAGTCCCTGTGCAGAGGAGGTTCACAGTTGCAAAACTCAAAGCATGAAGAGCAGCAAGGAAGCAGGTTTGATTGAGTTAACTAAACAGAAAAGCGAGGTCTGAGTTCGTTGTCTTGTTCAGATTCCTTTCGCACTAAATGAGGATCATACTGTGAATGAGAAGCATGACGCAAGCACAAGACAAACCCTTCACTGATATGTCTGTACGTTTGGGAGCGAGCTGGGGGAGGGGGGCTCCCAGTCAGGATCCTTCTTCCTTCAGATCCCGTGCAGCCAAACGACTCCCTCAAGAGGAGAACTTCCAAAGCAGACTGGCAAATATTATAAAGAACTGCTGGTGGAAGCGGTCGACACAAAACAGGCAGGTCACTTGAAGTTCTGTTTAGGAAGTTAGAAATCGTCATAGGAATATTTACCCAGGAAATATTTCCGACTTTGTCAGGGAGGCTGAATCAGGGGACAACAGGGACAAACAGAAAGGGGCAGGACAGGGAAATGATTCATAAAGCCACAATCTTGTGCCTGTTTCTGTGTTGTCCCGGATTCGGCTACAAAGTTGCTAAAAAGGCCTGAAAAGGCCCATGAGTCCTTTTACTCTGATCAGGAGCGTGAGGGGTTGCGAGGCTGGAATCATTCCAAAAGACTTATCCTTTCCAGGGCGCCTATCTCTGAGATGCCTGAAGATACATGTGACAGCATCTTGGGACCCGTTTCTTTCCCAAATGATATTTTTAAATATATTGGCACCAAGCGATTCCCCAGGCGATCTCTGAAAACAAAAATCCTGTCACCTTCTGCCATCGCGAAGCTTCCTGGCGAAGTAAGGGTTGGAAAGAAGAGAGTGAAAAGCATATAAAATCACAGGAAGCGCCTTGCGAGCCTCGAGAGATCAGTAGTGATGGAGAAGGTGATGGAAAAGGATTCCTTCACTTTTATCACATGTATAACACGGATTGTCAGCTTCTTCCCTTCGCGTCCACAAACCACGTCCCAGCAGAAGCAGTGCCTATTATTCATGGTAGCCGAATTCGTGTTAGATCCAATTTCATCCCACCACAAGTAAAACAATATCATTTTACTGATATAATTGCATTGTAGTCAACAAATAGGTGCCTGGTCTCAATGTTCCTGCTACTATATACACAGCAATAACTGCTGAACAGACTATGTTACTGCTGCATGTAACTCCTGCCTCAAGATATTTTCGCTTGTTTCCCATCGACCTCCGTAAACTGAAGGACAAGCTGGGGGGGCAGATTGGCCTCCTTCGGGTCCACCTTCCTATGTATTGCTGCTCACTTGCACTCATAAACACGACACCGTTCATGGCTCAGGGTCACCTCCTTGCTAACTGTGACCCGAACCTGTGACTTCCAGTATTTCGCATTATTTCAGTGATTTCGTCCAACTGTGCTCCTCTTTTAGGCTGGGGCTGCCAAATGCATCCCAGTCCCCATCTGTTCTAGTCACAGACGGCGAATATGTACCTACCCGACATCATCTGCACCACACAAACACATTTTAAGACAAGTTTACACACACAGTCCCTGCGTCACTGTACTTTGTAAATCTGACCGAATTAATATTTGTGCCAATTAACATAAAGTGGCCATTCCTGAAATACAGGAATCCCAGTTTATGCAACCTAGCAGCTAGTATATTGCTGAATTGTCACAGCCGGCATCGGCGACTGCCGGCACTTTAGAGTTCATTAACTATTTCAGCAGTCTCAAACCGAGCGTCTCATTGGCAAGTTATTAACAGTCTTACAGCGCCTCGGTGTGGCTATAGAATATAAAACAATCAAAACAGAAGGGCAGCTGTGAATTGTCTTAAAACGTACGTAGGAACATAAGAATAGTAATTGAAAAAAGGTCGCAAAAGGCAGCAACAATATTTTAACATCTAAAATTATCTAATAAAAATAATAATTAAAAGGGAGAAATGCTGCTGAAAGCTTTACTCTTACATTTGTCATGACAAACATCAGAATGTCAAATTTCAAATGATCACAACTTAAACGACAGGAGAACAGCGTGATGATTGGCTGGCAACTCAAACCTTATTGCTCAAAATCTGGCATATTTCCTCGTGCCACAAGGACCCCTTCTCTACAGATAAAAGGAACATGTTTAGCCCTTTCGCCTTTTTTCGAATTACTTAGAAGCTTAGGCAGCCTACAATTCCCAATTGTTGTTTCCATAGCTTTGCCTTGGCCAATCAGAGTTGATTAGCCCACCAGCTTTTCCTCATTTCCTATATTATGACAGTTCTTTCAATTCCAAAATTAACTGCAAAACAGTTGGTGAAATTTGCTACAGAAATATAGATTATTTATTTCTTAAATAATAGGTAAACTAGAATTGCTGTTCATGGTTCATTTGTATTTCATGCTTCATTGTTATTTTTCGTTTCACACTTTCATAGATAATGACAATTTGCATGCATATGTTTTTACTTCATACTGAAGTTTTACTACAACTGGTATAAAATCAGGCTATTGTGAAATGTTACCTTATGACATTGCTTCACTTTGGTGCACTCACAGAACCGACTTGTGAAGTTCGCTATCAATTTTACGTGGATGCACATCCAAAATTCCTTTGTATTAATATAAACATGCAGTATAAAATGTACCCTTAGCCCCGTAAAGAACTTTTTGTTAAGACTGAACCCATGTATATGATCTCCACAAATATTGGAAACAGCATAAAGAGAAATTTCAACTTCCAGTTATTAGCTGAAATGATGGTGGTCAAGTTTTCACATATTAAAATAACCTTTATTGTATCAACAATTAAAAACAAAACATTATTAAATAGATTCTAATTTTTTTTTAGATTTCAACCAGAAATTTGGTTCTTTTTACTTTTACTATCAACCAAAAACCAACATTTTGTTATATTACTCCAGCTGCATTACTCCATAAGTAGAGATTAACTTCTCCCAGAATCAATTCAAGGTATTTGATAGCTTCCACCATGTTAATTTTGTTCTTTTCTTATTCCTAATAGTATCTTCAACAGTAAAAATCTTCCCTGGGTTTCTCTGTCTACTTTAGCTAGATGAACCTTCCAGTCATACGCCCAATCTTCTTTCACAATCCTAATTTTCAAACCAAGCACATTCCATGTGGTAAATGATTGAGTCACCAATTTCTCTGCTTAATATGCAGACTTGGCCAACATCTGTCTTATGTTCTCCCCCTCCCAGTTGGCTGTTGATCATCCAAGATCAAAACTGCAACTCCCTTGCAACTGTGATATTTCTGGGTTTATGACGGACCTATAACCTGATCTCAAAATGGTCTCCGTCATCTCCACTTCTATGGTAGCAAGATATCATTGTCCGAAATCTTCCAGGCAGTGACGGAGACTGCGTGTCTGCCATCGACTATGAATTAATCTACCCAGTCACCATTTAAACTGGAGCCCTTGCACGCACTAGTGCTATGTTCAGCAGGGATGCAATGACAAGCAGAGTTGGGCAGTCTGCAAGCATAATTCCAGATAGAGCATATTCCCTTTTTCCTTCATGCTCTGAAGACACACCCATTACTATCTGACTTTAGTTCATTGACATACACGGTTTTAAATGGAGTTGATACCCCTCATATTGCACAGCCTCCCTTCACTGACAGTACACACACCCGTCCTTCACTTCAAAAATGCTCATCCTTTGAAAAATATCAACCCCATCCCTCAACCACAAACAATCTTTTCTCCTTTACCCCAATAATGCTCACTGCTGCAACCACCATAATACTTACACCATTATCTTCAAATGTTCGCCCTCCTCACTAACAACAGAGCTTGCATTCATTTGCGACACGCTCACACCCCTACTCCCCAACAGTCCTCACACCTCCTCATCACCACACTCCCCAAAAATGCTGACTCATTCAATTTTAACAGGAGGCAAGTATTCTAGAAGGTGAGTTGGGAAGGGAGAATGAAAGATGCAGTAAGGATTGGCAAGTGAGAGAGTGGACATTGTTGGGAGGCTGGGCTAATGAGAAGGGTGCATAGGTGAGTCAGGACAAAGGTTGAGGATGAAAGTGCTGGGGGATTGCTGAGAAGTATTGAAATGGGATGTCCATTGTTGTGCCACTGCACTTACAGCTGATTTACTTAAAGTTGCACTCCTGAGCAGACTTTAGACCTGCCATGGAAAGATCTAAGTAAATCTACTTAAAAACCAGTGTAAGTTAAACTTCCTATTTAAGTACAGTGTATGCTGGCATGTCAGAATCTCCTCTGTATCAACAACACAATAGCAATTTGAGTTATTTGTCGCTCCCTAAGCCAGAAGATTCAGACAATTGATTAAGTATCGAAGTAGAAGGTTAAACCAGCTATACCTGATCACCATTGCATTTCATACTAAAAACAAAGGGACAGATTCCCACAAAGCACTTTACAATCTGATATTAACAATACTTTTGTGAGTCTAAGGACGCTTAGGATCTTCTCAGTACAGACTTAAAAACTGTTGTGTATATGTTTCAGTTAACTATGAGTTTATGTTTTTGTTACAGTGCCTCATTAGGGGCTATTTATCCTAGTTTTTGTTGCTTTATAAGTGTAAAAAAAGTTGTCATTATCTCCAAATGTTAAAATCCAGCACCTTCAACTCTGCCTTTGATTTTTAATAATACCACATGTATTGTTGTACAGATTCTGGCATAGGTCACATGATTCCTTTCATATAATCCAATTTTTAAGCTACAGCTCCAAATCATGATCATATTATAAACCAAAAGATATGGCCCAAAAACATAACAGTCAGTTAAACTTCACATTTGTAACATTGTGAATTATACGGTCAATTTTCTATTTTTTGGAACCATTATATGTTTTGCAACTATCAATACAGGCACGACTTTGTCAGTGCATACACTGCCACCTCTTTAATCTTCTAAAAGTCAGATTGTTGCTATAAGGTTGAAGAAGTTGAAATAATAAATTACTGGAAATTTTAATAGAGGGAAATTATGTCTCCAGGTGCAAATAAGCCCCAAACTAATATTGGTTGATTCACTGATATTTGAATTTGTAGCAGAGAAACATTCATGCATAAGAACAGAACTTGCTGGGAAAAGTCAGCAGGTCTGACAGCATCTTTGTTCTGAAGAATGGTCACCAGTCCCAACTCACTAAATCCATTTTCTCTCATTAGATGCTGCCAGACTTGTTCACTATTGTCTGCAATTTCCGTTGTTGATTCTGATTTCCAGCATCCATAGTTCTTTGGTTAGTTTCATACATAATAACCTCAATGTATTTTATAAATTGATGAAAAAAAGCTACATGAAGTTAGTATTTGACTTTGTCTAGAAGACAAATTAATGCAGTTATATGGTCCAATTTCAGAAAATTCCTACACTACTCCTATATTTATACAAAAATAAATATAACAGATTGATGTACTACATCTGAGTCAGTTGAAGGGTAAGAAAGTGCATTCTAATTAAATCTCTTCAAGATGTATATAATGTTAATCTCTATAACTACAACTTGTCCCTGTTAGCATTCACTGAAAGGAACTAAATTCATCATGCTGGTGACTCTAGATCAAAGCTTTATCCATTGTTCGAGATTTAGGTTGTATCATTTCCAGAGGGAAATAATTTAATTCTAAGTGCTGCACTATTGGGAGATCTTATTCTATTAAACTTTCAATCAAACTAAATATTATTTTTCTCAAACAGAAATGCTGGTTATTAAAATTCAAAATCTTATGACCGAAGATGTGAATTTGATGTGCTTGGCGTTGCATGTTTGCAGTCGAGTAAAAATGTTGAAAATCCAACAACATTACAGACATTAATATTATATCCCCACTGTAATTTTTGTTTTATCATTCTTCATCGTTCCTGGAAGCAATCAGTCAAAATATTCAGGTTTCTCAAGATGAAAGCTAAGACAGTTGATGACAGCTTTCCCTAGGAGAATGCAGACTATTCTCTAAAATTAATTTATATTGGCCGCAGATGATGGGATTTGAATCATATCTTTCATCTAACAGTCCCAAGGAGCTAAACATTTCACTAATCACTGGAGTAATTATTGGATCCAAACATGAAAGCATTAGTGCAGTAGAGATTATGGATCACAAATTGGGGTCATTAGCACCCACATTTTCTTGTGCCTCAAATGCTGTTAAAACTCCAAATCCTGTTTACAGTGCATGTGGAATGTGTGGGTGTGGAATACTTGAATTGTTTTGGATGCCATTTTAGTGCTGGCACAATCATAGGCACAGTGAACATTTGCTGGAAATGTGCAGAGAAGGCAAATCATTATACCAATGCTGGTTTATTCCCAAAGGTGTCATTTTGGAATTTAAAATTCCAGCTAACAACCTCAACCACTGAGTTCCTGAGATAGTAGGAACTGCCAATGCTGGAGAAGCTGAGATAAAACATTGTGGAGCTGGATGAACACAGCAGGCCAAGCAGCATCAGAAGAGCAGGAAAGTTGATGTTTCGGGTCGAGACCCTTCTTCACTTAGTTCCCGGTTGAGTTCAGGTGGCTGTAAAGACAATTGTATAAGTGTTTGAAGATTTCTACAGTTCCTGCAAGCTGCAAAAGTCTCTAGAGAATGGTATGAGGGGTGAGGAAAGAGTTTTTGCCAACTTCAAAGTTTCTGCAAAAACCACTGTTCATAAAATGTTTATATCAACAGGCATTTCCCTTGGAGTGCAACATGGCTTGGAGAATGAACACGTATCATGCAACAACAATAAGAAGTTGTATTTAAGTAGCACTTTAAGTAGCACCTTTAAAGTAATAAAAGCACCTGAAGTGTCAAATGAGTCATACAATGTGATAGTAAGGTAGATATTGTTTTATATTTACTTGTGGGACGTGGGTATCATTGACCGGCATTTATTGCCCATTCTTAATTGCTCTTGAGAAGGTGGTAGTGAGCTGCCTTCTTGAATGGCTGCTGTGCATGTGTTTGGTCAACAAAAGCTTGATAAATTAGATAGTTTCAAGGAATTTCTTAAAAAAGGAAAGCAAAATTGGGAGGTGTAGAGGGTTAGAATGGGAATTTCAGAATTTTGTACCTAGGCAGTTGAAGCCACAGATATCAACGTTGTAGTGATTAAGATCAGGGATGTTTAAGAGGCAAAATGTTTTGAAGCTCTGATATTTTAGATGGTTGTAGGGCCACAGGAGATTTCAGAGATTGGAAGAGGCCAGATCCAGGACAAATTTGAACATAAAAACAAAAATTTTAAAATCAAGATGTTGCTTGACTGGTAGCAAATGCAGGTCAGCAATCACCGAGATGATGGGGAAGGGACTTGATAGAAGTTAGAACACGGACAACAGAGTTTTGAATGAGCTCAATTTGGAGCTTATTCTGGAGAGGCTGTTATGGAATGCATCTTATTAAAACTGAAAGACTGCGGATGCTGTAAATCAGGAACAAAAACAGAAGTTGCTCAAAGGTCAGCAGGTCTGGCAACATCTGTGAAGAAAAAAATCAAGAGTTAACGTTTTGGGTACAGCGACCCTTCCTCAGAATTCTGAGGAAAGTTCACCAGACCCGAAATATTAACTCTGATTTTTCTTTCATGCAATGTATCTTAATAGGCAAAACTAGAATTTAAAAAAGATATAAGGGTTTGGCAGCAGAAAGGCTAAGGAATGGGTGCAGACAAACAATGTTACAGAAGTGGAAATAGGTGGTCTTATGTGAATATGTGGTCAGCAGCTCATCTCAGGGTCAAATATGACACCAAGGTTGTGAACACCGCAGCAAGCCTGAGACAGAGATGTGGGCCAGGGAAAAAGGTAGTGTCTTGAAGTGGCAGGCAACTGGGAACTGAAGGTCTTTTTTGCGGAGAGAACATAGGTGTTCTGCGAAATGGTCACCCAGTCTACACTTCATTTCCCCAATGTAAAGGAGACCATACTGTGAGCAGCGAATGCAGTACACTAGATTGAATGAAGTGCAGGTAAAGCACTGCTTCACCTGGATGCTGAGGAGGACAAAGTCAGAAGTCACACAACACCAGGTTAAAGTCCAACAGGTTTATTTAGAATCACACAAGCTTTTGAAGCACAGTCCCTTCGTCAGGTGCAGTGAGAGAGCAAGGCACACAGACATAAAGTTTACAGGTAGAGAGATCAAGGGCAAAGAGATCAAAAGATCATACAACTGGTGTGAGTGGAGTGTCAGATGATACCTCTCTGCAGGTGACCAAGAGTGTTAGACGGTGTGTAAAGTGTTTATAAAGTCAATGTCAGTGCTGTACTGTCGTGACAATCAGGCAGAGCCATAAGAATATACAAAAGATGACATCTCATGTCAGAGACTGAATTTGTAGGGAAGAGGCTTTGTTCAGAATCTGTCTCAGAGTTTTAACCTGGAATCACGCTGGTTTTGTTCCAAAAGCTGGAATTTATAAGATGCCACATTGACTGACTGTGACTACAAATTGAGTGTTTTTTTGAACGAAATAAAATTTATATGCAAATTAACAAACATCTTGGATGAAAGGATTCATATGTGTGTGTTTGTGAGTGTAGGAGGGTGTGTGTGGAGAGAGATAGAGCATGTGTGTGCACGTGCTTGAGAGTGTGTGAGTGAGAGAGTATGTGTGTGAGAGAGTGTGTGTGTGTGAGCGTGCGTTTGTCTTAGAGAGTGTCTGAGACAGGGAATCTGTGGGAGTGTGTGTGTGTCTGTGTATGTGTATTTGTGTGAGTGTGAGTGTGTGTGTGTGTGAAAGTGTGTGTGAGACTGTGTGTGTCTGAGAGAGTGTAATAAATAATTCAAATCTGTACAAACTAATTAAGGTAGTGAGATCATACTAATTTATCAAGGTGATGCTGTCAAAACACGGAAATAAGGAAGATTTTACCAATACAGAACAGTGTGGTGGGATCACCTGTAGTGTGATATGAACCCAAGATCATGGTTGAGGCTGTCTTCGTGGGTACAGAACTTGGCTATCAATCTCTGATCAGTGATTCTGCATTGTCATGTATCTCAGAGGCCGCCTTGGAGAACACTTACCTGAAGATCCAAGGCCAAATGCCCTCGACCACTGGAGTGTTCCCCGACTGAGAGGGAACATTCCTGTCTGGTGATTGTTGCATGGTGTCCATTCATCTGTTGTCATAGCATCTGCATGGTCTCACCAATATACCATGCCTTGGGGCATCCTTGCCTACTCCGTGAGAGATAGACAACATTGGCAGAGTCACATGAGTATCACATGAGTATGTGGTGGGTGGTGTCCCATGTGTGATGGTAGTGTCCACATCAATGATCTGACATGTCTTGCAGAGGTTGCCATGATAGGTTTGTGTGGCACTGTAGTCGATATTGTCCTGAAGGCTGGGTAGGTTTGCTGTGAACAATGGTCTGTTTAAGGTTTGGTGGTTGTTCGAATGCGAGAAGTGGAGGCATGGGGAAGATCTTAGCAAGGAGCTCATCATCATCGATAATGTGTTGAAGGCTGCAAAGAACATAGCATAGTTTCTCTGCTCTGGGGAAGCATTGGACGACAAAGGGAGGAAGTAGATAGGCATGTTTTACACCTTCCGTGGTTGCAGGGGAAGGAGCCATGGGGCTGTGGGATGGTGTTGAGAGTGAAGGAGGAGTGGACCAGGGTGTCCCAAAGGGAACGGTCCTTGTGGAAGGCTAACAAGGGAGGGGAGGGGAGTATGTGTCTGGTATTGGCACCCTGCTGGAGGTGATTGAAATGGCAGGTAATGATCCTCTGGATGTGGATCCTGGTGGAATCGTAAGTGAGGACAAAGGGCACTCTACTACGTTTGTGGGAGGAAAGAGAAGGGGTGAAAGCTGAAACGTGGGAGATAGGTGGGACTAAGCTGAGGGCCCTGTCATCTACAGTGCTGGGGAATCCCCGTTGAGGAAGATGGTAGACATTCTGTATGCTCCCCTGTCGAAGTTGGCATCATCAGAACAGATGCAGTGGAGATGGAGGAACTGGGAGAATGGAATAGAGTCTTTACGGGAAGCAGGGTGTGAGGGTGCATAGTCAAGGTACCCCTGGAAGTCAGTTAGTTTGTAGTAGATATTGGCAGCCAGCCTATCCCCAGAAATGGAAACAGTATAAGGGAAAGGAGGATTCAGAGATGGACTAGGTGAAAGTGAGAGCAGGATGGGAATGAGAAGCTAAACTTTTCCAATTCCCGACAAGAGAGGGAAGCAGCACCAATGATAACATTGATATACCAGAGAAAGAGTTGTAGGGGATGGAATAGGTGAGGTGCAAGGAATGTTCCACATATCCCACAAAAAGGCAGGCATAACTGGGGCCCATGCGGGTACGCATGGCCCCTTTGACCTGAAGAAAGTGAGAAGTGAGAACTCTCTTAAAAGAGAGTTGTTGAGAGCGAGGATGAGCTTGGTCAGGTGGAGGAGGGTAGTAGATTGGGGTGGATCACGCCTTTTTTTCCAGGAAGTGGACATACCTGAGACCACCCTGATGGGGGATGTGTAAAGGGGTTACATATGCATGGTTATGTGGAGGCTACTGGAGCCTGCAAACTGGAAATTCTGAAACCGAAGTAAAGCCTCAGAGGATTTGCAAATGTAAGTGGGAAGGGACTAGACAAGGGGAGAAAAAATTGAGTCAAGGTAGAAAGAGATGACTTCTGCGAAGCAGGAGCAAGCAGAGACAATGGGTCTACTTGGGCTGTTTGTGGATTTTGGGAAGGAGATAGAAGCAAGCTGTGCGAGGTTGGGGTTCTATGAGCTTGGAAGCACTGGGGTGAGATCACCAATTGAAATGAAGTTAGTGATCATTGTGGATACAGTAGTCTGATGTTCAATGGTTGATAATGGTCCAGGGGAAGATAGGAGGCTGTATCCGAGAGCTGGTAAAGCTCAGCAGATCTGGCAGCATCTGTGAAGAAGAAAAACAGAGTTAATGTTTCAGGACCGGTAAGACTTCCTCAGAACTGATCGTAGCTAGGAAAATGTTGGTTTATATGCAGAAAATAGGGAGGGGGATGGGGTAGGGAGTAAAAGATTGGATAAAGGATAGAGCCCGAAGAGAGAGAAGAGCAGTTGGATAGACAAAGGAGTTGATAACGATCTGGCTGGGAGGGTGAATAGCTGTTAATGGGGACTGTTAGTGACTAACAATACATAGTGTGTAATGGCAGACTATGTGATTACAAAGCCTGGTGTGTGGGGTAGGGACTAGGACATGGGTGGGCTTAGGCCTTAAAATTATTGAGCCAGAGACAGAGATGTTGGCCAAGGAACACCGTGGTAATTAAATTCGAAGGTCAGTGTCTTTTTTGCGAACAGAATGTAGGTTTCTGCGAAGTGGTTACCCAGTATACGCTTGATTACCCCAGTGTAGAGGAAAACACATTATGAGCAGTGAATGCAGTTGGCTAGATTCTGGGAAATGCAGGTGAAGTGTTGCTTCACCTGGAAAGTGTGTTTTGGCCCTTGGATACTGGCAGGGGTGGGGGGGGGGTGGAGGTGGGAGGTGCAGGAGGTAAATGGACAGTGCTGAGCTTTTCCAGAAATTTCTGTTTTTGTTCCTGATTTCCAGCATTTGCTGGTCTTTTGGTTTTTCATCTGAGAGCTGGTGTTCAGCCTCTGCAATATAGAGGTCAGTATGCCAGCCAACAATAGCACCACCCTTGTCAGCAGGCTTAATCACAAAGTCAGGGTCAGATCTGAGAGCATGAAATGCAATCAGTTCATGGGGAAATAGTTTGGAATGGGTGATGTAGCAGAGAAAATGAGGCAACCAATGCCACATCAACAGTTCTTGATTAACAGGATGAGTGCAGGTAAAAGGCCAGACGGAGGGGCTCAGGTGGAGGGGGAGTGTTGAGGGTGGGTGAAGCAGTCTGTCGGAAGGGGAAGAGGACGCTTGTCCAAAACAAAAGGGCACAGAGGCAAAGGGGACAGAAGATTTCAACATTATGTTACACCTGAAAGTCATTAAGATGAGGATGCATAGGGATAAAACTGAGACCTTTGCTGAGCACAGAACATTCAGCATCAAAGAGCAGAGGGTGAATAGGGATAGTAAAGATATGGCACAAGGTGGTGTTTGGGGAGTGGATGGAGTCATAGGGAAGAAGGGAGGAAGGTTCTGGAATGCCATTGATATCTCCATGTTGTTGAATTTTGTTTTCCTTGATGCCTGAAAAGAAAAGAAACAGTTTCTTGTTAGCGCGTCAAATGAGCTGGAGAATGAAGTGGAACTGGGGATCTGAGCCAGCATGAAGCGGTGGTGTTGGAGAGAAAGGTCGAGAGTGTGCATTTGGCGATGCATGGCACTGAGTGTGGATCTCAAGTTGCTGCGAGAACAGCTGGCTGTGGAACGCTGATATCTGTGACCCTGGGTGGATTCAAAACATGAAGGATGAAACACCTATAACTGCTTTTTCATGAAATATGAAACAAGCAAAATACAGACAATCACATGAAAGTAATCAAATTCATGTTCCTGCAGTTTTTTAGTGACTGACAAGGACATTCCTCTCTTCCCATTGAACATTGAATTTTGTCTACAGTTTCTTTTCTGGCTTAAGTTTAGGGAAGGACACGGCATTGTACTGACAATTCAAAAACCGAAAGAACTGTGGATGCTGTAAATCAGGACCAAAAACAAAGTTGCTGGAGAAGCTCAGCAGGTCTGGCAACATCTGTGAAGGAAAAAACAGAGTTAACATTTTGCGTCTGGTGACCCTTCCTCTTTAAGGATCCAATGAAGAGTCCAGGACGTAAAAGTTAGGAGGTAAAAGACGGAGGTAGAAGTTCTGAGGAAGGGTCACCGGACCCGAAACATTAACTCTGTTCTTTCCTTCACAGATACTGCCAGACCTGCTGAGCTTCTCCAGCAACTTACTGTCTAATCGCTATTTGCCTTTGGTCAAAACATCCAGCTACATTCTGATCCCTTTGTTTGAGCTTGAACACCTTGGTGATGTCAGTCTTCCCCATTTCACAAAGTTGGACAGCATGTCATTGAAAAACACAGCAACACTGATTTACAAAGCACAACATTTTCAAGTTTTGTTTTAAACTGCGTAGTGTAAAACTGGAAGCTCATATCAATGCATAAAATTTTTAAAGATTTCCACCTGCAGGGTCTTCAGCATTGCAGTCTATGGAGAAGCAAAAAAAGCACTGACAACAACTTTTGGAGTTCCACGTGGAAAGAATG
The DNA here is from genome assembly GCA_024137785.1 of Ginglymostoma cirratum. Lineage (NCBI taxonomy): Eukaryota > Metazoa > Chordata > Chondrichthyes > Orectolobiformes > Ginglymostomatidae > Ginglymostoma > Ginglymostoma cirratum. The sequence continues at coordinate 35,571,227 of JAHRHZ010000013.1, forward strand.
AATCTCCAGAGGTTTCAACTTTCACATTTATGCTAATTTTTCACAGATACCACAGATCGTTCGTTAAGGTTATGATAGTTGAAAAGGAGAATCCCTATGGAAGAAAAAAGATTATTGCATTATCATTGTACACTCATTGCATGGTAAATTAACGATATTCCGCAGTTGTCATGAAGATGAAACTGTCCGCACTTACCAACATTATAACTGTGAAGCTGACAGCATCTTCCGCTGTCTGCACATGCAACATTGCACAGTTACACACAGAAGTTGATAAGTTGCTATTAATGAAAGAAATTAAAAAGTTTTTAAAAAATCACCAAAAACATTTTGCTTTATAAATCAAAGTGTGACTGGGTTTTTCTATAGAATGCTAAGTTCATAACAACTGCTGAAAAATCTCTCTGGCAGGGGAAACTAACTTGATTTTTTTTGCAATTTCAACTTTCCCCATTATGTTGGAAACAATTCAGCTTTTAAATTTTTTAATGATATTTTACTCTCTATTTTAATTTTCTTGAATATGTTTCATTCTTCTTATCACTAACCAGAAAACAATGAAGCAAAGAGGAATTAGTGACAGTTATTTTCAACCCCTACAATTTTATTAAGCAAGAAGTAGAATTAGCATTGTTTAAAAAATTGACACAGGGCCAAATTTGCTTTTAAAAGCACACACATATTGGGCATTAATTAAGTGCAGTCATATATAGGGGATGGCACCAAAAACCACCAATAACCACCTTAGAACTGCCATTTGTTCCAAGGCTGACTGCAAACTATTGATACTACGTCTCGCCAGCCAGAATTGCAAGTTATAAAATGTGCCATAATGAAATGTTCCATATCATCCATATGCCTATCTAATAGCCACTTAAATGCCCCAAATGAGACCTACTCCACTACCCTCTCCGGCAATGCATTTCATGCCTCAACCACTCTCTGAGTAAAGAACCTACCTCTGACGTCTTCCTTATATCTATCTCCACTCACTTTAAAACTATGCCCCCTCATAATATCCGCCTTATGTTTAAGGCTCTGATGCAAGTTCCCTTTTTAATCCAATAATACCTCATGATCTAAAAGCTTTCTTCTTTAACTTCGCTTGTTCTTCCTCACTTGTACTCCTTGGCACAAGCAGTGGTCTGCCTTCCAGCTGCCTAACTAAATCCCCAAGCTGATATATACAAACTTTTAAGTCATTGCGTATCAACACAAAAATAGAAACTCACATTTATAGCTCAATGTTAGTGTATTAAAACATACTAAGGTCCTCTCAATATGGAAACAAACTTTATGCCACATTAGGAGATATTAGACATAACCAAAAACTCAGTTAGGAAGGTAAGTTTAAACCGGACCTGAAACAAGGAAAGGGAGGTTTAAAATGGGAATTCAGGAGCTGGGGCTTAATCAGCTGAAGATTTGGCTGTCAATGTTGTTGCAATTAAAATTGGATAAAATTGAGTAAATAAAATAGAATTTGGAGAATAAAAATAGGAAATCCTGGAGAAACCCAGCAGCTCCGGTGCAGAGAGAAAGAGTTACCACTTTGAGACCAGTAAAATTCTTCTCCAGGAAGTTTTGAGAATGTTGGACAAAGTCTTAATGATGGTCATGTTTCTTTCTTCTCTGTCTTCCACACTCCTGGTTGTGAATTTGGAAGATCGAGTCAACAAATAAAGGCAGGAAATGCAATGGTGCAGCTCCTCTACAAAAGGAGAAGAAGCTACTGATTATCTCAAGATATCTGCACAGAACTTCCCTATGCCCATATATGAAGGTACATTTGGAAGAGAACCTGAATGCAAAAAGCGACAACAGGCAGATGCTGGTTAGGAAACACGTTCTGAGGAAGGGTCACCAGACCTGAAATGTTAACTCTGTTTTCTCCTTCACAGATGCTGCCAGACCTGCTGAACTTTTCCAGCAACTTTGTTTTTGTTAGGAAAGATGCTATCAGAAATATTGCCTTGAGTATCCTTGTGCTGAAGGAAGCAGTTCTGTCAAGGGAGCTAATAGAAAGTGGACAGTGTAACATCATAGACATCTATGAAAAGATGGCAGAAAAGTAAAGAAATAGTTACGTCAGATATAAGAGGTCACTTTACAAGGTCATTTGGCACACAAATCACAGAACCAAAGAAATATGAAATTAAGATAAAGCTATTTATTTCACATGTCTATCAAACTCTTGATATCCCTTGACTTCCAGAGTTCCCTGGACTTGCTGCCCTTGCCTTTCACTCTTAGAGCAGCACATCAGCCCTGAAATATCACTATGCTACTTGTAAATGATTCCTACTTTCCAAATGTAGACTTACCTGCAAGTAGCTGCTCCCAGCAGACATTTGCCAGACCCTGTCTAATAATATTGAACTTGCCCTTCCCCTAATTTAGGCACTTAACATCTGCACTACCCTTAGCCCTTTTCACAATGACTTTGAAATTTACAGAGTTATAGTTACTATCCTCAAAATGCCCAGCCACTGAAACTTCAACGACTTGACCGGCTTCATTCCCTTGTGTTAGGCCTAGCACTGCTGCATCTCTAGTAGGACTATCAATGTACTGACGAGAAAAAGTCTCCTGGATACACTTTAAAATTTCCACCCCATCTAATCCTCTGACACTAAGGCGATCCCATTTAATGTTAGCAAACTTGAAATTCCATACAACTATAACTCTGTTTCTCTCACATCTCTCTGTGATCTGCCTACATATCTACTCCTCTATCCCCCTCTGACTGTTGGGAGGCCTGTAATATAATCCCAGCAAAATTAATCACTTTTTTTTATTTCTAAGCTCTACCAGCTCAAATGAGATGGCCTCATTTGAAGACCCTTCTGGTACATGCTTCCTCATTACTCCAGTGATGGTTTTCTTCATCAATAACACAATGCCCCACCTTTCTTACACCCCCCAATCACATGTGAAGCTTCTATACACTGGAATATTGAGCTACCAGTCCTGTCCTTGCTTCAACTATGTCTTTAGTGATTGCAACGACATCATATTCCCATGTGCTGATCAACATCCTAAGTTCATCTGCCTTACCAGTCAGAGTCCTTGCATTTAAATAGCAATGGTTTAGCTTTCTGGACCTATATATACCTTATCCTGTCCATGCTTTTTCCACCTTCTAGATGGTCCTAGCGTTCCTCTGTCTTTACATCTACTCAATGCCCCATCCCCCTGCCAAATTCCCCCTCCCAACAGCATGAAAAAACCCCCCAGCAAGGGTATTGGACCCATCGCTGGTCAGGTGCAACTGGTTCAGGTTGTACAGGTCCCATCTACCCCAGGAGCTATTTCAAAGATCCAAAAATCTAAATGTCTTTGGTACCGTCATTTACCATGACAACTGGCTGTTCAACCTCCCCCTTCAGAATGCCCTGCAATTGCTCTGAGACAGACTCATAGAGTCTTACAGCACAGAATTAGACCCTTCGATCCAACTCATCCATGCCAACCAAGTTTCCCAAGCTAAACCAGTACCACTTGCCTGCATTTCACCCATATCCCTCTAAATCTGTCCTATTCATGGGACTGTCCAAATATCTTTTAAATGTTCTAACTGCATCTGCATCTACCACTTCCTCTGGCAATTCATTCCATGTATGAACTACCCTCTGTGTGAAAAAAACAAAAACAGAAATTGCCAGAAAAGCTCAGCAGGTCTGGCAGCATCAGTGGAGAGAAATCAGAGTTAATGTTTCAGTCGAGTAACCCTTCCTCAGAACACTCCTAAGGAAGGGTCACTCAACTGAAACATTAACTCTGATTTCTCTCCACAGATACTGCCAGACCTGCTGAGTTTTTCTGGCAATTTCTGTTTTACTTTCTGGTTTATAGCATCCACAGTTCTTTTGGTTTTTACTCTGTGTGAAAAAGTTGCCATTCCAGTCGCTTTAAATCTTTCTTCTCTCTCCTTAAAATTATGCCCTCTAGTTTTGAACTGCCCTACCCTTGGGAAAAGACCTTTGCAATTCACCTTATCTTGCATCCCTAACTCTGGCACCAGGGAGGTAACATACTATTCAAGAGTCTCGTTTGGTCAGTTCCCCTTACAACCGTCAGATCTCCTTACAATCAAATCCCTTATCACTAAAGCTCTCCAAGTCTTATTCCTCCCCTGCTGTCCAACAGAGCCATCCATGGTGCCAGAAATTTGGGCCTTGCTTCATTCCACTGAGAGGCTATCCCCTCAACAGTATTCAACTTGGCCTAACTGTTTGAGAGGGCAATCTTCACAGGGAAATCTTCCACCACCCACCCACACTTACCAGTCTTCCTTGTGGTCACCCAATGCTTTTCTGCCTGCATAGCTCTTCCTTGTAGTGTGACCAGTTCATTAAACATGCTATCCATGGCATCCTCAGCATCAAGGATGCTCCACAGTGAGTCCACTGCAGCTCCATCTGCTCTACGCAGTCAATTGGAAGCTGCAGCTGAACACACATCCTGCATAAATTGTCACCATGGATACTGGTAGTGTCTCTGATTGCAAAAGGAGCATCCCACGGGGCTGAGTTCTCCTACCATTGTTAACATTACCAACTACAAACAATAAACTAGAAACTAATTGCTCACTTTATCCATAACTCATCAAATCAGAATTTTCTCTCTCTCTCTCTCTCGTTGCATTCCTAACAAACTACAAATGACAAAAACAAGGACTTTACATTCTGTCTCCCTTCCTCCCTAAAACTGATCCCTAAGGGACCAATCTCTTCCCGCTTTTTGATCCATGACGTCATCTCAGGAGCTCTGCTCTAGATTCAGTGAAGGTTCCACCATCTCTGCTCCTCTCCTACTGCTGAGCTCAATCCATTACTCTCCCTCTCCCATTGCTGGTCCAACTGAGCTTGATGTGCTCCTCTCCCACTGCTTCTCTGATTGAGCTCGATCTACTCCTCAGCCTCTCCCACTCCAAATAAGCTCAATTCATTCCCGTCCCACTACTGCTCTGACTGAGCTCGATCTACTCCTGTCCTACTCCTGCTCCGACTATCCACTCCTCTCCCGCTGCTATTCTGACTGAGCTTGATCTGGGCCCATTCCTCAGGTTTTAATCCAGAAGTTCTGCTGCTGCCATTCATTCCCAGGTTCACTCTGCTCCTGCTGCTGCTCCCACTGTTATAATTCTAGGAATTATGGCAATAGAACATAAACATTGAGATATAACAGTGAATTTATATAAAATCTTAGTCAGGGCACATTCCAAATACTATTTCATATGAGTTCTCACACAATAGCAATACAGTAGATGTTATGTTTTATAGTTATGTTGGGACAGTGTTCCCTTAAGAAGTGAGTTACGTGAGCACTGGTAGTCACATTAATGAATCATCAGCAGGTTGCAGTCCTGTTCAGACTTGTTGTGAGCTTTTACAGAATCACAGCTCAGGAATCAAACCTCCATGTCAGGTTGCAGCAGCAACTAGTTCATATGTTCTTTAGTTCTGACTGGAGCCTAGTAACTGCACAGTACAGAATAGTTGAGGAAACTGAGAGTGAACAATACAGATTCATGATGCTTTTCCTTAACATGAGCGAATACAAACAGAAAAATTTCGATCTAAAATGACCATGGTTGATAGAACATGAACTATTGAGAAGTGTTTTACTTAAAATGCTTGAAATTATGAAATAGCATAATTGGGTTAATATGATGAGACTATTCACAGTTGTTAAACAGGCAAGAACAAAACTGATATGATATTAAATGTAAGACAAAAAGAGTGGGAATGCTTTACAGAACCAGGAGATACTGAAGTTAATGAATAAAGCAAAGATAATACCAACATTTAATAGGTAAATAGATATTCAAAGAAAAGGAGAATAAAGTATTTTTGGAACAGAATTGATACTTAAAATTCAGATTAGTGTTTTTTTAACTGTTTACAACCAACATTGAGTAGTTGGGCTGAATGGCCTGTCTGAGGCTATGAGATCGATAAAAACAGTATGATGTTAAAGAAAGTAAAAAATTGCCTTTCTGTTTGCATCAAAATTGGGTGACAATTACAGGCTTAGTTAAACAGAAAACAAAACATATCTGTTTATGTCATGCATCAAATGATCTTATCTCCCATTGTAAAATGGTGTAAAACCTATCATTGTAGCAAATTATTAGAGGAGATTCTACAACATAGCTATGCATATATAAGCAATTAAGCTGTCAACTGGATTCAAGTTGTAGCACACTTTAAAAATAATATGTCACTACATAAATGTAATTAACTGCATCGAATGGTATTAAGCTACATTTCTGAGACATTTGTTTGCACCAGTGAGTTCAAGCTGTTGATCAGCTTCTACTATATACAGGGGGCTTGGAGTGATCCTAAGCAGTATTGAGGAAAGAGAGAAGGCTGAGGATGGCTCAGAAGTTAAAGGGAGCAAGTTATATAGACAAGTTAGGCAAGAGCATGGCAGAGAAGGAGGTAACTCTAAAGAATTAAACTGCATCTATTTTCAATACTAGTGGCTGGCAGCTAAGACAGATGATGACATAGATGGGATCATGGAACTCATATGTATTACAGAAACATGGCTGAGGGAGAGACTGGACTGACAGCTCAATGCTCCATGGTATAGATGCTATAGGAAGGATAGGAAGGGAGGCAAGGGAGCAGGGGAAGTGTTTTTTTGATTAAGGAAAACATTACTGCTGAAATGAGAGAGGATAATCTTGGGGGATCATCTAGCTACACAGGTGGAAGTCAGAAATAAGAAGGCGAGGATCGCTATGATGGGATTGTACTAAAGGCCTCCCAATCATCCGTGGAAAATTGAGGAACAAATATATATATATAGGGAGATCTCAGATATGTGTAGTAGGGGTTATAATAGGGGGACTTTAGCGTTCTAAACATTGACAGGGACTGCCATAGTGTTAAGGGCTTAGATGGTGAGGAATTTGTTAAATGTGGTCAACAAAATTTTCTTTATCAATATGGAGATGTACCTACTGGACAAGGAGCAAAACTTGACCTTCTTTTGGGGAAATATGGCAGGACAGATGATTGAAGTGTAGATGGGGGAGAACTTTGGGACCAGTGATCATAATTCTATTAGGTTTAAAATAGTTATGGAAAAGGATAGGCCTTGTATAAAAGTTAAAGTGCCAAACTGGAGGAAGGGCAATTTTGATGGTATTAGATAGGAACTTTCAAAAGTTGATTGGGATAGATTGTTCACAGGTAAAGGGGCAACTGGCAAGTGGGAGGCTTTCAAAAGTGGAATAATGAGAATTCGGAGACACTATGTTCCTGTTAGAGTGAAGTACAAAGCTGATAGGACTAGGGAACAGTGGATAACAAGAGATATTGAGGCTATAGTTAAGAAAAAGAAGGAGACATAGGTCAGTTATAGACAACTTGGTTCAAGTGAATCCCAAGAAGAAAATAAGGGCAGTAGGAACATACTTAAGAGGGATATCAGGAGGGTAAAAAGGAGATATGAAATGGTCTTGGCAGATAATGTTAAGGAGAATCCAAAGAAATTTTACAAGCACATTAAGGGCAAAGGAGCAACTAAGGAGAGAATGGGGCCCCTTAAAGATCAATGAGGTTGTCTATGTGTAGAACCATAGGAGATGGAAGAGATATTTAATGAATATTTTGTGTCAGTACTTACTGTGGAGAAAGACATGGAAGCTAGGGAACTTGGGGAAATAAATATTGAAAACAGTTCACATTACAGATGAGGAGGTGCTATGTGTCTTAAAAAGCATGAAGGTAGATAAATCTCTGGGACCAGATCAAGTGCAACCCAGAACATTGTGGGAAGTTAGAGAAGAAATTGAAGGGCCCCCTATCAGAGATATTTGTATCATCTGCAGCCATGGGTGGGGTGCCAAAGGACTGGAGGTGGCTAATGTTGCACCTTAATTTAAGAAACGCTGCAAGGAGAAGCCTGGAAACTATAGATTCATGAGTTTGAAGTTAGTGATGGGTAAGTTATTGGAAGTGATTCTGAGAGACAGGATGCACAAGCAGTTGGAGAGACAAGGACTGATTAGGAATAGTCATCATGGCTTTGTGCATGGGCAATCGTGTCTCACAAACTTGATTGATTTTTTGAGAATGTTACCAAGAAGAAAGATAAGGGCAGAGCAGTAGATGTTGTCTACATGGATTTTAGCAAGGCCTTTGACAAGACTCTGCATGATAGACTGGTTAGTAAAGTTAGATCTCATGGGATCCAAGGAGAGCTTGTCAATTTGATACAAAATTGCTTTGATGGTAGAAGACGGAGGGTGGTGGCGAAAGGTTGTTTATTGGACTGGCGCCCTGTGACCAGTGGTGTTTCACAGGGATCAGTGCTGGGTCCACTTTTGTTTGTCATTTACATAAATGATTTGGATGAGAATACAGAAAACATGATTAGTAAGTTTGCAGATGACAGGTCACAGGATTAGTACAAAAAAGGCATTATAATGATAGTAGAATAAGATTATTCAAAGGTAATAAGTGCCTTTAAAAACAAAAGTAGGTAATAGGGTAAAAGAAGAAAGGTAATGGCAGATTCATCTCCTTTTGCCTGTCTTTACAGTAGAAGAGGCAGGTAATATACCTGACAATCCAGGGAAACTAATTATGAATTGAGGCTTAGGACTCTCAAGTTAAGATAATCAAAGAAACTGCATTAAAACAAATAATAGCACTAAAACTGACAAAGGGCTCAAAGGTTTCTCTTGAGGCTTTTAATGGAAACAGACAATGGTAGCTACATTAGTCAGATCCTCTGAAATTGTCTCAATTGAAAATTGCAAATGCAAATACAATATATAAGAAAGGCGTGAGTGAGAAGACAGGGAATTATAAAACTTTTAGTCTGATTAGTTGTAAGATATTTAAACCTGACATTTCAGAGAGACTGAAGGATCAATTTGATAAATCCAAGCTAATTGGAGAGAACCAAAATTAATTGTTAAAAGGCAGGTCAATCTTTATCAAGATATACAGCACAGAAACAGACCCTTTGGTCCAACTTGTCCGTGCCAACCAGATATTGTAAATAAATCTAGTCCCATTTGCCAGCACTTGGCTCATTTCCCTCTACACCCTTCCTATTCATATACCCATCCAGATGCCTTTTAAATGTTATAATTGTGCCATGTTAGCCTGATTAGGATTTTTTTAAAGAATAGTTAACACACGTAACTGTTGCCCAAACCTTCAAATATGGAACATGTAAAGCAGGCCAAATAAATATTTCCAAATTTACCATGACCCAAATTGATTTTTTTGATGAAGTAACTGAAGCAGTAGACGGGCAACATGTATAAATGTGCTTCATATGGATTTTACAACAATATTCCATAAAGTTCCAGTGAGGAAATTGTCAGCTAAAAATTAAAGCTAATGAGTTTTTGACCTGGATAAGAGATTATTTAGGCAATAAAAATCAGATGAGAGATGGTGGGCATGCAATCAAATGGAAAGAACTGATTATAATTTCCCAAAAGGTGCTGTTCTGGATCCCAACACTTCACTATATTTATTAATGGTATACATAATGTAACAGAGAGGCTCCTATTCATGTTTTCCAATAGCATGAAGGTTGGGGTGGAATAGATAATGGGGACAACAGCAAAAATAACAAAGAAACACTGATTGATATCCCTTAAGAAGCAAGCTATCCAGTGAGCATGCCGTATGTGAGGATCTAAATGACTGAACAAGGACAGAATGCTTGTCATTACATCTTTACGTATTCTGCTTGGGATTATCATGGGTGGTGGTTGTGGGGGAGGAGACGCATGGTGAGGCCATCAAATAAGAATATGTTGGGTGCAGGGATGGAGTTTGGCAGTGTCAGGTTCAGGATGGCAGCTACTAGGTATTAGGTCCAGGGGATATTGGGCAAAAAGCAGTAGGGATGTGCAATCAGTTTAGGTCTTTGTGTGCCTGCTTAGGTGGTGGTTGTCAGGGGTTCAAGGGGTGGAAGACATGGAATGGTCAGTGGTGTCCATTTGGGGGGCAGGGGCAGCTTAATAATGTGTTAGGTCAGGCTTTTAAGCCCCTAGCTTTTCCTCACTAACTATTAGCTTAATGAAGTGGAACCCTCCAAATTCTCTTGTCTTTAATTGACTCATTTAGAAGTTTTCAAGTGTAGGGGAAATGCCCATCAGAAAATTCTACTTCTTGCGCAAGTCCCAAAGAATCAATCACTTTGTGGATTCCGCATGGTCCGGATGTGCAACTTCAGTCTACACTGTTCCAATAACTATCAGGCCATTGAAATATCTGACCCATATGAAAAATGAGAAGGAGTAAGCCATTCAGCCATGAGCTCCTGCTCTACCTTTCATCTAAATCATGGCTATTTCACATTACACTCTCCCAACTTTTGTCACAATACGTTTCAAGGGGTTCTCCTAATTTTCTGGCATCATGTCAGCAGAAGTTCTGGAGCAATAGTGTATGTGCTGATGAAGGGTCTAGGCCCGAAACGTCAAGCTTTCCTGCTCCTATGATGCTGCTTGGCCTACTGTGTTCATCCAGCTCCACACCTTGCTTTCTGGGATTCTCCAGCATCTGCAGTACCTATTATCTCTCTACGTGCTATACACTATGCTTTGTCAATCTCTACTCTCAATACCTTCGCAAAGCACTCTAGCCTCATGCTTACTCCAGCAAGATTCACTTCATGTATTTCTGGGAAGAAAGATTTATCTTACAAAGAAAGTTTGTACATGTTACATCTACATTCTTTGGAGTTTGGAAGAATGAGAGGTAATCTTTTTGAAATATATACAATCTTGAGGAGACTGTACAGGATATTTACCCAGAGGATGTTTTCTCTTGTGAGGGAAACTAAAACAAGGAGACTTAGTTTAAGAAAAAAAAACTTCCTTTTAGGACAGAGCTTAGGAGATTTTATTTTCTCTCAGGCTGAACTGTTAGAAAGGGAATTCTCTTCCCCGAAGATATTGGGTCTTTACATTTATTCAAGGCTGAATTAAGATTGGATTTGGGGATTATAACGTGGAGCCAGGAAAGTGCAGATGCCAACAAAACCAGATCAGCCATGACTTTATTGAAGGAGGGCCAATTGGGCTACTCTTGCTCCTAAGACCTATGTTCCTATGATTTTATGTTCCTTCCCAGATAAGTTAAAGATGGGACGTAACAATGGTCTTGGCAGCATTGCACATAATCTAAATAAAAATTTAAACTTGGAGAAATGACAATAGAGAAGATAGTTTCAAAAATTTTGACGAGGTATGAGACATTGGAAAAGGCAAAGGATGAAACAGTTTATTTTGTGGATTTGTGCTAGTGGGTGTACAATAAACGTGGTCACAGCTTGGTGGTAAAAGATACGTGACAGGAGGTGCTGGATAATATAGGGAAGGAAGATATTGAGTGGTGACTGGTGACAACAATAGTGGTCGTTGGAATAAATTCAATGGAAATGAAAATCAGGAAGGTTGAGTGACACAGTTTACCAGTTTCCATCCAAGTCGTCAAAGTGGAAATTACCATCAGTATATCTGGATTTGTATGAGTGTATTCCAATGTGGATATAGTGAGGAACAAGTTAATGGTAGAGGTATGACTGGAATTCACATTAACATCATAGCTTGAAATGAGTCAGCAGTTTAAAGATTCAGTTTTATGGTCATATTCACAACCAATGGGATATCTGATGAAAGAAATTCACCTCAATTTGTTGGCTTGCACACATATGTTCCCCAAAGGCAAAACTTATTTTGTCCAATAGAAATTCTAGGCCAGTGCACAGAATATGAAAGGTTTTTGGAACATCAATCTCAATCCATTATAACTGGAGTTCTAAGAATTAATTTTGGCTCTAGCCATTTCTCTTTTATTTTATAGTGTTCCAAATTAGAATTAACTATGATTGGTGACTTGTTTTAAATTTTATTGAGAAGGCTTGGTGAAGAGCCAGGGCAATCCTGTAGACATTATCAAGACTAGAAGTGTGAAGTAAGGCAAATTTGCAATGCAGGTAGGTGACACCAGTTTGATATTTTTTAAAGTTGGTCTTTCAAGCTCGTCCTTGAATAAATAATGCAAGGTGAGGAAAGGAATGCCACAGTATTAACCAAAATAGATATAATAAATCAAAATCTGTGCGGTAACTATTACAAGGGTCATTGGCAAGGGACAACCAGTTGCCATGAATGGAACAGTTAAGAATCCATCACTGTGATGTGAAATCTACTGAATAATGACATTTAAAAAGAGGTGTGTGTTGGTAATCAAGTTCCACTACTCCATGAGCTCTACCAAAAGTGTAAATGTTTTACTGTATCACCAAAATAGCCATCTTATTCTCTTTGGTAATGTCATCGAAAACAAAATAGGTTTTCAAAAACTCATGCTTTAGACAAGAAAAGAAACTGGTTAGCAACTAAGTTGTTATGCAGAATTAACCAAATCCTCTTCATATCATACATTTATGGGCAATGAAAAACAGGGAGGCAATTGTGGTATTGTCACTATTAATACAGAAACACAGATGATGCTCTAGGAATAGAGATAAAAGGTACTGCAGATGCTGGAGAATCCGAGATAACAAGCATGGGGCTGGATGAACACAGCAGGTCAAGCAGCATCATAGGAGCAGGAAAACTTGACGTTTCGGGCCTAAACCCTTCATCAGAAAAAAAATTTTTTTTTTTGCTCTAGGAAGCTGGGTTCAAATACCTGCCATGCCAGATGGTAGAATTTGAATTCAATAAAAATCTGGAGTTAAGAGCCGAATGATGAATTGCTGATTGTCAGGAAAAACCCATCTGGTTCACTAACGTCCTTTAGAGAAAGAAACTGCTGCCATTACCAGGCCTAAATGTGACTCCAGACCCACAACAATGTAATTGGCTCCTAAATGCCCTCTGGGCAATAAATTTTGGACTAGCTGGCACGCCACATTCCATGGATTAATAAAAAAAAACACAAACAAGATAAAACAACCCAACTGCAGAAATGTAAGGGATTTGGGGGGAAAAGGCAAAAAATTTACAACACCCCTGCAGGTTATGGGTACAGATTTAGTAGATAGAATGGGTTGAATTCTCAAAATTCCTTCAATTCTCTGTCATCAAAATCAAATTGCTGACAGTTGCAGAAGGATGGAATATTTTCAGACCAGACTTCAGATTCAGACAGGATATAGTTAGGAATCCTCATATTTGAAACTTTATCAAATGTTCAAATTACTTCACTGAAACTGAAAGCTTTTAGCTGGTTTCACATTAAGATTTGTCCCTTACTGACAGAGAAAAAAAGCTGCTTTTTCGGGCAGGTTTCTTCAACACACATCTCAGGTCTGTGAAAACGCACACACCAACTTGACCCCAGAGCTGCTGCTTGGCAATAAGCAGTACAAATCTGTTTAACTGCTTTAAAATTCACCATTGTGTCTCTAAAAGGTTCCATTAGAGTCTTCTGTAAATAGGTGCCTACTTCTTTAGAAAATACAGTTCATTTTGATTTGTAGACTTTCATTTTCAATAGATCAAATGATAAAACCTCCTCAACCTAGCAATACCCGAATCGTTCCATTTTCGAGTTTCTCACAGTCCATAAATTTTTATATACGCATGTATTCTTGAATAGTATCCTCCACATCATTTGCTTTCCTATCTACATTCATATCATTAGAAAATTTTGCTGCAATACAGTCAATATCTTCTTCCAACTCATAAACATAGATTATTTTCTCTGATACTCCAATTTCTCCCTCTTTATTTTTTTGGAGATACCCTCGCTGTTTCTAAAACTTTCCTAATCTGCTGGCCTGACATGAATCTTTTTCAATTCCTCCTCCTCTTTCAATTTTGTACCCTTTCCAGGCTTGGGCTGACAAGTGGCAAGTAACATTTGTGCCATACAAATGCCAGGCAAAAACCAAGAGACAATCTAATCACTGCACCTTGAAATTCAATGGTGTTACCATCTTTGAATTCCCCATTATCAACATCCTAGGAATTACCATTGACCAGAAACTCAATTGGACTCACTAGGAGTCGGGAGGTCATATTGAGGTTGTGCAGGACATTGGTAAGGCCTCTTCTGGAATACTGTGTCCAGTTCTGGTTGCCCAGTTATAGGAAGGATATTATTAAGCTGGAGAGAGTTTAGAAGAAATTTACCAGGATGTTGCCAGGTATGGAAGGTTTGAGTTATAATGAAAGGCTGGATAGGCTGGGCTATTTTCCACTAGGACATAGGAGGTTGAGATGACCTTATATAAGGTTATAAAATAATGAGAGGTACAGATAGAGTTAATGGTAGTTGTCTTTTCCTCGGATGGGGGTCTCTTTCCATGCTGTATGACACCATGAGTGTGACTCTATATAAACACAGTGGCTACAAGAGCAGGTCGGAGGCTAAGAATACAAAGCAAGTAACTCACCTCCTGACTCCCCAGAACCTGTCCACTGTCTACAAAGCACAAGTCAGGTGTAATTCCCTATTTTCCTAAAGGTGTGCAGCTGCAACAACAGCTTGACACCATCCAAAGCAGCCCACTTGATTAGCACCACATCCACAAGCACCCACTCCCTCCATCACTGATGTTCAGCAGCAGCAGTGTGTACTAACTACAAGATGCACGTAGGATTTGGGGGAGCTTGTGGTGCACCCTCCATCTGAGCTAGGGGATATGGATTCAAATTACTTGTGCTCCAGAGGTATCTCATAACATTCTTAAACAGGTTAATCTTTTAAAAGAAAAACATTAATTTATTATTACAACTCATAGACCTTTTTCAGCATACATTGCAATCCACCTCAATTCACAATGAAGATACTTTACTGTCCATTAATACCCCTGTTGGTTCAACAAATAACAAGATATCAGCAAACTACTGAAGATTAATGCAGCTTCCAGGGCTGAGGTGATAAAATGTAATCAGGTCCATAGAGTTTTGTCCTTCAGACAATTTTACAGTTCAAATAATACAGTAAGAACAATGTAAATAACAGGATGGAAAAGAATTAAGGTACATTTTATTGTAAATTTTCAACATAGTTTCAATAACTGGTTTCTTTTAATGTTGTAAATCATTTTTTATGTATCAATTTCAGCATTGATCCCCGTGGAATGATTGAATTGACACAGACATATTGCATTTCAATTTTTAAAATAAATCATATAATTTAGGTAAACTGAGAGAATTTACTTAAAAAATGGGGTGGATTGATTTATATATTGTGTATAGATCAAAAGATGTATTTTCGTGCCAATAAAAATGGACTTATCTATACACCACATCCATTGTATCACCTGTTTTGCTACGAAAGCATCTTCCTCAGGCTGCATTAAGATCCCTCCAGTTTGAAACTTAATACCATGAGTATGGTATCGCCAGTATTAATGCCCTCCTCCGCAGCATATTTGGTGGCAGTGGGCATTTAATTAGGTGGGAGGGTGACAGATAGGGATCCTGTATTAATGCCCAGTTAAAGGCCACATCCTGCCAGCGCTGGTATTAATCCAGTGACTGGCATGATCTCACTATGCGAGGAACACGATAAGTGAACTCATGCAGGGATTACTCCTTGGGTCCCAAGGGCTCCAAATTTGATTTGATTTGATTCATTGTAGTCATGTTTACGTACACACAGTGAAAAGTTTTGTTTTGCAAGCAGTCCAGGCAGATCACCACAAACAAGGACATACAGATCATTGGTTGCTTAGACACTGCCAGTCATACAAGGCTACGGCTGCACAGGAGGTGCACAAAGCAAGATCAACATTGTTTGAAGTTGGAGAGGTCCATTCTGCCATCTAACAACAGAAGGGGTGAAGCTGTTCCTGAACCTATTGGTGTATGTGTTCAAGCTTCGGTATCTTCTGCCAGATGGAAGAGATTGGAGGAGAGCATTACCGGGGTGGGAGGGGTCATTGATGATGTTGGCAGCCTTTCCGCAGGAACAAGTGTAAATGGAGTCCATAGATGGGAAGTTGGCTTCCATGATGGTCTGAGCTGTGCACACAACTTACTGTAGTCCCTTACAGTCCTGGACAGTACAGTTGCCGTACCAGGCTGTTACGCACCCAGATAGAATGTTTTCTAAGGTGTATTTGTAAAAGTTGATCAGCATTCTTATAGACATGCCAAATTTCCTAAGCCACCTGAAGAAAAAGAGGCTTTGTTGTGCTTTCTTGACCGTCGCATCTATATGGATGGTCCAGGATAGATTGTTGGTTATCATCACGCCTAGGCACTTAACACTCTCGACCATCTCCACCTCAGCTCCATTGATGTAGATAGAGGTGTGCCCTCTTCCTGAAGTCAATGGTCTTTTTGTTTTTTTGCTTTGCTGACATTGAGAGAAAGGTAGTTATCATTGCACCACATCACCAAGCCCTCTATCTCCTTTTGAATTCTGACTCATTGTTGTTTGATATCCAGCCTGCTACAGTGGTGTCATCAGCAAACTTGGAGATGGTGTTCATATGGAATTTGGCTACACAGTCATGGGTGTACAGGGAATACATGGTGTACCGTTGGGAGCTAGAATGCATCCTTGTGGGCCACCAGTGTTGAGGATCATCGAGGAGGACGTGCTGTTGTCTATCTTCACTGATTATAGTATGGAAACTGAGGATCCAGTTGCAGAGGGAGGAGCTGAAATTTAGGTCTCGGAGTTTTGAGATTAGTCTGATAGGGATTATGGTGTTGAAAGCAGCGCTGTGGTCAATGAGTGGCATCCTGACGTAGATGTCCTTGGTATCCAAATGTTCCAAAGATGAGTACAGAGCCACCCCCTTCAGACAAGCCCTTAATATACACAGGATCTGCTCAGATGAGGAGGAACGCGATGGACACCTAAAGAGGCTGAAAGATGTCCTCATAAGAATGGGATACGATGCTCATCTCATCGATCCCCAATTCTGACATGCCACAGTGAAAAACCACAACCACCTCCTCAGATGACAGACACAGGACACAACCGATAGAGTACCCTTCGTCATCCAGTACTTTCCCGGAGTAGGGAAACTATGCCATGTTCTTCGCAGCTTTCAAAATGTCATCGATGATGATGAGCGTCTCACCAAGATCATCCCTACATCTTCCACTTCTCGTCTTCAAACAACTGCCACTTAGGCAGACCATCAATCGCAGCAAACTACCCAGCCT
The DNA here is from genome assembly GCA_024137785.1 of Ginglymostoma cirratum. Lineage (NCBI taxonomy): Eukaryota > Metazoa > Chordata > Chondrichthyes > Orectolobiformes > Ginglymostomatidae > Ginglymostoma > Ginglymostoma cirratum. The sequence continues at coordinate 35,588,361 of JAHRHZ010000013.1, forward strand.
TCAGGACAACATCAACCACAACACCATACAACACTGTCATGGTAACCTCCGCAAGACATATCAGATCATTGACATGGAAACTACCATCACACGTGGGAACAACACCTGCCACGTACATGGCGGATACTCATGTGACTCGGGCAATGTTGTCTACCTCATACACTGCAGGCAAGGATGCCCCGAAGCATGGAATATTGGCAAGACCATGCAGATGCTATGACAATAGATGAATGGACACCATGCAACAATCGCCAGACAGGAATATTCCCTCCCAGTCGGGGAACACGTCAGTGGTCAAGGAGATTCAGCCTCTGATCTTCGGGTAAGTGTCCTTCAAGGCAGTCCTTAAGATACACGACAACACAGAATCGCTGAGCAGAAACTGACAGCAAAGTTCCATATCCACAAAGACAGTCTCAACTGCGATCTTGGGTTAATGTTGCACAAGATGTAACCCATCATACTGTTCTGTATCAGTAAAATCTCCCTTACTATCCTGTTTTGACACTATCACCTTGATAAATTGTTATGATCTCTCTACCTTAATAGCTTGTACGGTTTTGGATTACTTGTTACTTTGGTTAGATTGTCAGCGTGCGACTCTTATACCTATCATGTTATTGCAGTAATTTAGTTTGTCTCCAGCACTACCTTATTTTTAATTCTTTGTAATTATCTCTCTGCCTCAATTAATCAGATCATAGGTCATCCCTTCACTTGCTCTATAGCTGTTGACACTTTACTCACACCTTCTAACAGTTTTGATCATATGCAGAGACTTATTACTCAGCCTGTGGACACTCCACTCACACCATTTGTATGATGTTTTGATCTCTCTGCATATAGACTTCTGTGTCTGTGTGCTTCTCTTCACCTCGCCTGACAGAGGAGCAGCACTCGGAAAGCTTGTGATTTCTAATAAACCTGTTGGACTGTAAACTGGTGTCACGTGACTTCTGGCTTTGGCCTCCTCAGTCCAACACCGGCACCTCCACATCATGTCCACAATAAATGGAATCTGAGTAACAAATCCTGGAAAAGTCAACTCTGGTCCTCGCAATCTCTGTAGTTGGTCTTCTCCACTTCGCCACCTATCTATTTGCTCTCCAAAAACTTTCTTGAGAGCCTTCAATTTGACTGTGCCTTTGATTTACATTCTAGTCCCTCCTTTTTTTACTTGAATGTGCCTCTTCATTATAAGGTAACAAGGTGTGGAGCCGGATGAACACAGCTGGCCAGGCAGCATCAGAGGAGCAGGAAAGATGAGATTTCGGATCTGGACCCTTCTTCAGAAAAATGTTCATCCAGCTCCACACCTTGGTAGGTCAGACTCCAGGATCGGCAGTTCCTGCTACCTCTTCATTATGATGCTTTCCCTCCCTACACGGGTCCTTCCTGGTGTGCGGGGTAGTTTGCAAGTGTAGTGGGGGTGCTGTCTAACTTACGAGGTGGTTTGATGAATGTATTTGCTAACTGCTAGCCCCCAGTGGCAGTGGCACAGCCCATGAAGAGGGTGTGAGGCGGCGGCAGGTTGCTGTGGAACGGAACCAGCTGAGTGACAAGCTACTGGAATGTTACGTGTTCTTCAGGCATTGTCGACGCGCGCGTGCGTCAGAGACACACCTGAGGCGGCGCGTTCAGCGCCTGGAGCCTGCAGCAGCTGCTGCTTCCTGTCCCTCCAGCCCACTCCACACAGGTAGCAGCAACATCTGGTAGGTGGGAAACCATCCCTTCCGACCAATTGAAATATTGTTGCTGGGGGGAGGTGGTGGAATATTTGATACATTACTTCAAGCACGCTGTAGGGAAAACGAAACAAATAGATTGACGTTTTGTTATTGTCGTGTTCGTCACCAGCGCATCTGCGGAAAGCATAAACTAAACAAGGCGCAGTTCCCCTTGTACAAAATTGATTTAATTTCGACTCCAGGTTATAGGTTCTGTAGCGTTGTAATCTCTTGCTGCTTTGTGTCTGTATGTTTGATGCAAACTGAGCGGCCGTTGATGTTCCATATGGAAAGGTGGCCTAGAAGGATGCAGGGGAAGGCAGTGTATTTCTAGGATGTGATGTTTTCCAACACCCGGCTGTTCTGCAAGATGGCAGAAGCTTGCAGCGTTTCCTGCGTGATCTCTTGGATTTACTGAATAATGCTTGGCTATTTTAGGGAGTATTTGGTAAGATGTTGAATTACCGATCAGAATGTATTGTAACCACTTGAGAAACTGCTGCCATATACTGCGGACTGTAAGTTTAGTGGTTGCCTTTGAATAAAGTCTCTGTTAAATCATTTTAGGTAGTTTTTAGGAAGGAAAATAGGGAGTTATTTTTATTACGGCTGTCGTGCGTAAGCGACTATATGAATATTTGTGAACAAAATATTTGAAACCGTCTTCGGGAAGAGAGCAGCTTTGTAGCCCAAATAAATATCTCGTATATAAACAAAATTACTGTAATGACTTCTGTTCCCGTTCGTTTGAAAATTAGAGCAGCCTATCATTTATGCATTAGAATAATGTAAAATTATTGTTTATTTTAAAGAAAAACTTTTTAAAAGTTGTACCTGCACTAATTTCAGAGTAGAATCTTGGGCAAAATATCAGCTGTATTTCGGATCTGTGCATAATATATTACAAACAGTTCATAACAATCTGCATTATTTGGAAATATGTTTTTTGATTTAACAGTTGCCATACATTTTGTGTGTTTTCATTTTAGTGAACTAGCATTTAGAATATATAATCCGTCTCTTTTAAAAACATTGCATATCTATGTATTTTTTCTGGTTCAGTTTCCAATAGAGCCAATGCTAATGTCAGGGGATTTTAATTAAAGTGTCAAGTTTACATAGCTTTTGTTATAAATGTGGATAAAGGAATTGATCATGAAAATATGCTTTTTTAAAAAAGAACAAGCTGTGTAACTTTCTAAGATTGGTTGTAATAATGCCCTGGTTCAATTATTACTCAGTCATGTAATCCTATTTTACTCAAAGATTATACTAGGTCTTGATATCCCACATGTAATGCCTCAAAGATCAATTCAAATTTTAAGATGGCTCCTTTTACCAGTTAGAAGAGCAATTGTGGCAGATGCACGGGAACATAACCACCAGTAAGGCCTTCCAAGCCACGCACCATACTGACTTGGAACATACTTTACTGTCACAGCTTCAAAGTCCCGTAACTCCCTTTCTGACAGTATTGTTGGCTGTACCTACTTGGCAGACATCAGTAGTTCAAGAGCACAGCTCACCACCCTCTTCTCCAGGGTAATAAGGGATAGGAAATAAAGACTAGTGACACCCACATCCCGTAAACAAGTTTTTAAAAAGAAGTTTTGTATATGGCTTGCATTTCCTGTCTATAGATCTTCTTTCTTGTGGTCAGAAGCCCTTAGTTGTGTTTTGATGTCAATGTAAAATTCTATAAGAGCAACTGTAATTCATATAAAACAATTGCTGGTCACAGGTGTTTCTGGCCTTCCAACACTTACAGCTGATATTATCACCCAGTTAGGCCTGATGTTTTGTCCTTCCCTGAAGAATATTCAAGAGAAATCATTTCCTGCCGTGTTTTTTTTTAATGGTCTCTGCTGCTATCTCTGCTTATCATCTAGTTCCCGTGATAAGTCTTGAATTTTATTATTTTACCTCCAGTAAACTGAGTTGTGGATTATTACCTTGCCAGTTCTACTCCATTTCTAAGTAAAGATCTTCTTTCTTCATGACTGTGGGAGAAAAAATATACAAGACATCAAGAGGTCTGTTGTTTCCAAGCAGTCACTATTGGTTGATGCTCTATTCACTTTTCAATTGATTGGTGCCAAATACTGCGTTAACATGTGCCCGCTGGTCCAGTCATTTATTCATTTTTGCCTCATTCCTTGACAGTTCACTGATGTTTCTCTTACCCAGTGATCTATTAATTTACTAATTCTACTGGTGGCTAGTTCTCTATTAATTCACTGATGCTCACTGTTCCCTTTACTTATGAATCGCTTGGTTTTTCTTATGCTTCATTATTTAAATCATTCATTTGAAGTTGTAGGTTGCTCTATTAACTTACTGATTTTGTTCATTTGCCAATTGTTTCGTGACTTCATTAATTCAGTGCTGTCTGTTGCTTGGTTAATTTATTGATTTGTGCATTTTCTCATACTCTGAATTTATTAATTCATGAGTGCGCATTATTTTATTTCACATCTACAGAATATGAGTCAATAAATTTGTTGCATCTGTAGTATGAATTATTGATTCAGTTTTAGCTAGTGCAGTATTGATTTATTAATGATTTGTGATTGTTAGTCATGTTGCAGTACTTGACAATAATCTTTCATTGTGATGATTAATCGTTCATGTACAAAAACAAAGTTGCTGGAAAAGCTCAGCAGGTCTGGCAGCATCTGTGAAGGAAAAAAAGAGTTAACATTTCGGGTCCGATCACCCTGCATTCGAACTGATGGTGGCGGGGAAAATGTCAGTTTATATGCAGGAAAAAGGGAGGGGAATGGGAGAGGGAGTAACCGATAAGATAGAGACTAAAGAGAGAGAAGAACAATTAGACAGACAACGGGTTGGTAACGATCAGGCTGGGAAGGTGAATAGTTGTTAATGGGGACTATTAGTGACTAACAACAGGTGGTGTGTAATGGTAGGCTATGTGGTGACGAGGCCTGCTGTGTGGGGTAGAGGGCTGGGTCATGGCCCCGGTGTTGCGAAGGATGGGCTTGGCCTCGCTGCTGTGGAACGCTCCGAGTAGTTGGACCGTTCCGTACCACCTATCCTTCGTGGAGGAATTTTTGAAGGGAAACACCTTTGACCACAAGGCCGTCAGGCAGTGGTCTGCACGTAGTATCCTTGAGACCCTTAGGGAAAAGGAGTGGGTGGATCCTGTCGGGACGTTCCCCACGCAGACTGCCAAAGTCATTTGGCAGAATGTCTCATCACCAGAGCTTTCTAACAAGCACCAGGACATCGCTTGACTGGTGGTGAGGGGGGCCCTACCAGTGAGATCATTTATGCACGCCCGGACACTCTGCGCCACCGCACGCTGCCCTCGAGGCGGCTGCGCGGGGGACGAGACTGCCAATCACCTCCTTCTGGAGTGCACCTACGCGCAAGAGGTCTGGAGGGGAATGCAGTGGTGTGTGTCGAGGTTCGTCCCGAGCAGCTCCGTGACACGGGACTCCAAGCTCTACGGGCTGTTTCCCGGGACGCACACTGAGACCAATATCAACTGCGCCTGGAAGGCCATCAATGCGGTGAAAGACGCCCTTTGGTCTGTCCGCAACTTGCTGGTCTTCCAGCGGAAAGAACTGACCCCGACCAAGTGTTGTGGACTGGCGCACTCCAAGGTCCAGGACTACGTGCTGAGGGACACGCTAAAGCTTGGGGCGGCCACCACCAAGGCGCGATGGGGAAAGACCAGCGTGTAAGACCCCTCGGCCGGAATATAACAGGGGCCCTTTCAATAACTGGGTCCAGCTGGGGCCTCCTCCAACTGGTCAGGGGGCCAACCGGGAGCTTTTTTTCCTTTTGTTTTTGTTTTTTTTGTTATTTCTTTTACTTTTAGTTGGCGTACGTACCCCCTGGGTAATCCGGAGTGGATAGTATGACCGGATAGGTCTGTAAATTTGTTTATTTTGTATATTTTCATGAATAAAGTATATTTTTTTCAAAAAAAAAGAGGGCTGGGACATGGGAGAGTTTAGGCTCTAATATCCTTGAACTCGATATTGAGTCCGGAGGGTTCCAGGGCCCCCAAGCGGAAAATGAGGCGTTGAGGTTCACTGGAACACTACAGCAAGCCAGAGACAGAGATGTTGGCCAGGGAACAGGGTGGTGCATTAAAGTGGCAGGCGACGGGTAGTTCAGGGACTTTTTTTGCAGGCAGAACATAGATGTTCTGTGAAGCGGTCAACCAGTCTACACTTCATTTCCCCAATGTAGAGGAGACCATGTTGTGAGCAGCGAATGCTGTAGAATAGGTTCTGGGAAGTGCGGGTGAAATGTTGGTTCACTTGGAAGGTATGTTTGGGCCCTTGGATACAGGGGAGGGAGAAGGTAGAGGGGCAGGTGCTGCACCTTCACTGGTTACAGGGGAAGGTGCTATGGGGCTATGGGGGAGTGTTGGGGTGAAGGAAGTGTGGACCAGGGTGTCCTGGAGGGAATGGTCCTTGAGGAAGGTGGACAAGGGAGGGGAGAGGAATATGTGTCTGGTGGAGGCATCTTGCTGGAGGTGGCAGAAATGGCGTCCGATGATCTGGATGTGGATGCTGGTGGGATGGTAGGTAAGGACAAGGGGAACCCTGTTGCTATTGTGGGCGGAAAGAGAAGGGGTGAGGGCGGAAGTGTGGGAGATGGGTCAAACCTAGTTGAGGGCCCTGTCGACAACAGAGCTGAGGAACCCTCGGTTGAGGAAGAAGGTGAACATTTCGTAGGCTCCCTTGTCGAAGTTGGCCTCATCTGAACATGTACGACGGAGAAAGAGGAACTGAGCGAATGGGATGGAGTCTTCACAGGAAGTGGGGTGTGAGAATGTGCAGTCCAGGTATCTGTGGCAGTCAGTGGGTTTGTAGTGGATATTAGCAGCCACTCTATCCCCAGAAATGGAAACAGAAATGTCAAGGAAGGGAAGGGAGGAGTCAGAGAGAGCCCGGGTGAAAGTGAGGGCATTTACCATTTACCTGCCCATTTACCTCCTCCCCCTGCCAATAATGAAGGGCCCAAACAAGCCTTCAGGTGAAGTGTTGCTTCACTTGGCACTTCCCAGAATCTAGTCTACTGCATTCGCTGCTCACAATGTGGTTTCCTCTACATTGGGGAAACGAAGCATAGACTGGGTGACCGCTTTGCAGAACATCTACGTTCTGCTCACAGAAAAGATCCTGAACTACCTGTTGTCTGCCACTTTAATGCATCACACTGCTCCCTAGCCAACATCTCTGTCTCTGGCTTGCTGTAGTGTTCCAGCGAACCACAACGCAAGCTGGAAGAACAAGACCTCATTTTCCGCTTGGGGACCCTGTAGCCCTCCGGACTCAATATTGAGTTCAATAATTTTAGGGCCTAAACTCTCCCATGTCCCAGCCCCCTACCCCACACACCAGGCCTTGTTACCACATAGCCTGCCATTACACACCACATGTTGTTAGTCACTAATCGTCTCTATCGTATCGTTTACTCCCTACCCCAACCCCATCCCCACCCCCCTCCCCTTTTTCCTGCATATAAACTGACATTTTCCCAGCCACCATCAGTTCTGAGGAAGGGTGGCCGGACCCGAAACATTAACTCTGTTTTTTCCCTTCACAGATGCTGCCAGACCTGCTGAGCTTTTCCAGCAACTTTGTTTTTGTTGCTGATTCACAGCATCCGTAGTTCTTTCACTTTTTAATTGTCCACGTACATTGTTTTTATTGTTTGAGTTTTCCTGCTGTAAATGTGTGGCCGTGTCAAAGTGGCTGGAGAGGCCAAAAGGCCTAACATAAGAACTAGGAGCAGGAGTAGGCTATCTGGCCCCTCGAGCCTGCCCCGCCATTCAGTAAGATCATGACTGATCTTTTTGAGACTCAGGTCCACTTACTCGCCCACTCACCATAACACTTAATTCCTTTACTGTTCAAAAAGTTATCTAGCCTTGCCTTAAAAACATTCAGCGAGGTAGCTTCAACTGCTTCACTGGCAGGGAATTCCACAGATTCACAACCCTTTGGGTGAAGAAGTTCTTCCTGACCTCAGTCCTACATCTGCTTCCCTTTATTTTGAGGCTACGTCCCCTAGTTCTAGTTTCACCTGCTAGCGGAAACAACCTTCCTGCCTCCACCTTATCTGTTCCCTTCATAACCTTATATGCTTCTATAAGATCTCCCCTCATTCTTCTGAATTCCAATGAGTATAATCCCAGCCTACTCAGTCTGTCCTCATAATCCAACCCTCTCAACTCTGGAATCAACCGAGTGAATCTCCTCTGCACCCCTTCCAGTGCTAGTATATCCCTTCTCAAGTAAGGAGACCAAAACTGCACACAGTACTCCAGGTGTGGCCTCACCAGGACCCTATACAGCTGCAGCATAGGCTCCCTGTTTTTCAACTCCATCCCTCAAGCAATGGCAGACAAAATTCCATTTGCCTTTTTATTTACCTGCTGCACCTGTAATCTTACTTTTAGCGATTCATGCACAAGGACACCCAAGTCCCTCTGCACAGCAGCGTGCTGCAATTTTTTACCATTTAAAACATAGTCCATTTTGCTGTTATTTCTACCAAAATGGATGACCTCACACTTATCAACATTGTACTCCATCTACCAGACCTTTGCCCACTCACTTAGACTATCCAAATTCCTCTGCACACTTTGCTCTACCACTCATCTTAGTGTCATCTGCAAATTTTGCCACACTATACTTAGTCCCCAACTCCAAATCATCTATGTAAATTGTGAACAATTGAGGGCCCAACACTGATCCCTGAGGGACACCATTAGCCACTGACCACCAACCAGAAAAACACCCATTTACCCCTACTCTTTGCTTTCTACTGGTCAACCAATCCTCTATCTATGCCAATACATTACCTGTAATACCGTGGAACTTTATGTTATGTAGCAGCCTTTGGTGTGGCACCTTGTCAAATGCCTTCTCGAAATCCAGATACACCACATCCCCAGGTTCCCCATTGTCCACCATGCAAGTTATGTCCTCAAAGAATTTCACCAAATTAGTTAAACATGACCTACTCTTCATGAACCCATGCTGGGTGTTCCCAGTGGGAGAATTTATATTCAGTTTGTAGGTCCATTGAAATTGCTAATTAAGGTTTTTTGGGATGAGTTGGATGCAGTATATTTTGTGTGTGCTCTCACCAATATTAGTTGATGATGTGGACAAGGAGGATCCCTTCCCATTCAGCCTGAGTATGCTTCTCATATAGCTTTCTACATCTCAATCATGTCGCACCACCAGCACCACCCCTCCACCCCCACCCCCACCCACTCAGTCTCCTCCATTCCATGGAAAACAACCCAAATCTGTCTTCATGACTAAAACGTCCAGCCCAGGCAATGTCCTGGTAAATCTCCACTGCACCCTCCCCAGTGCAATCTCCGTTCTATATTGTAGATTCCAGAACAGCACACAATACTGTCTCTGTGACCTAACCATCATTTTATACAGTTCCAGCATAATTACCCTGCTCTTGAACTCTCTGCCTCAGCAAATAAATGCAAGTAATTGAGTGATTTGATAAGTTCGAAAATTCAGCTTGGAAACCTTTAGTGCTCCTTTTTGTTCCTTTATAACATTAAAAAAGTCAGTCAACAAGTGTATCTTTACACAAATATATAGGTACACCTATAAAGAATTGTTTTTCCATTGTACTTGGTGATTTGTGACTTTAGCCTGTTTATGGCGTTTTCCATTATATAGATACAAAACGTAAATTGTTCAGCGTTCATGCATGTTTAATAAATGTGGATGACTACAAAGACCTAACTACTCATCAATAGGATAGAATAGAATAGCCTTTAATGTCACGTGTACTTGAATGAATGCAGTGAAAAGTTTGTAGTGTCGCCTCTTTAGCGCCATGTTAGTTACAGAGTACCTAGGTACAGATACTTTAAGTGTTTGTTACAGAATTGAAAGAGTGGAAAAAGGTCTAACATAGTAATACAAAGTTTTAAACAGTACTCAATTTACTTTTTATTCTTATTCTGGACTTTGAGTATCTTTGAAACTATTCAACTCTATAGTCCTTTTTCGTTGAGTCCATGCCTGCCATGCTTCAGAACGCAAGGCCTCGCTGCCTCCACACGCTGGCCTCTGGCCCAGACTCGACTCTGGGACTTGCCTCCAGGACTTGCCTCCCAGGTCGGCCTGGGCTCAGTCTGCTCCCACTCCGGGCCTCGGTCGTGACTCGCTTCTGGGCCTGGTCTTCTGCACTGGGCTGGACTCTGACTCACCTCCATTCTCCATTCCCTCCGGGTCATGTAGCTTAAGAAATTAAAAGTTTGGGTAGGGGTAGAAAAACTGCAGAAAAGAGGGGAAAAATAGAAAGGGAAAGGAAAAGGCACTGGTGAGCGGAGGAGCTCCTGCTGGAGCACTTTTCTCTGCTGCCGTCTTGAACCCTGGGTCAGCATATTGGTGAAATAATGGCCTGGATAAATAGTGGGTAGGACCTGAATGCAGAGGTCCTGTCCCCATTTCTGAAAGATGCATTTTTGCCAGTAAAGGAGAGGGGATGGAATCATACCTTGGGGAACGCTGAATGTGACAGTGATGAATTTCAACAGACCTCAGTTTTGCAGTAGAAAGGGACTTGACCTGCTCAATGGGAGTCGCAAATTTATGGAAGAGACATGAATATTCTAGAAGGATGAATAAGGCCAATATAATGGTCATGCTTTGATATTTTGTAAATGTCTTTCTGTCTCAGGATCGTGAAACTCAAGTCAATGAATACTTTAGCTATCTGTGGAGATAATTGTTTGTTAATCTTTTAGCTTAAATCACATGACTTTGTCTTTTTATTTGAAAGAAAGGACTTTCATAGAAAAGAAAATTGAAATTCAGTTTTCCTCTATTTGGGAACTTTGGTTCCACAAGAAAGCAATATATGATGAATCTTCACCACTCTATATTTTTACCAGAGTGTTCAAAGTTCACAGTTTAGTTGACAACCCAAAGTTTTAGAGATGAAAGGTACTGCAGATGCTGGAGAATCCGAGATAACAAGCATGGGGCTGGATGAACACAGCAGGTCAAGCAGCATCATAGGAGCAGGAAAACTTGACGTTTCGGGCCTAAACC
>JAHRHZ010000013.1:35609167-35646640 GCA_024137785.1 Ginglymostoma cirratum
CAAATTCTCCTTTTTTACCCCCGTCCATTCCCTTGCCTGCATATTTCATTTTAAAGCCTTCTGCAGTACTTCATACTATTTGACATTCCAAATTTTGTTGCATCTTCACCTTATTTGGATAACACTATACCTATGACAAAATTTGCCATTTATGTCAAGAGAAATATGCATTCAACTCTGGCATCTGAGATATAAAACTTGTCCCAATTTGAGCAGCACTTAATGTTCATGTTGCCTGCAAATCCAGTTAGTTTATGGTCTCTCCAGGCCAGCAGAAGAGACTGATGTGATAGCCCGATGGCATGATGGAATGTAGTTCTGGTAAATAACCCAAGTTGTTTCCCTTTTAACAGTGGATATGCTCGAGAACTTTATAGTCGGTATGTCCGAAACCAGGACAGTTCAGTTGTAAACAAAATGCAACAAAGATACTGGAAGACAAAGCAAACATTCATTAAAGTGACTGGAAAGAAAGAAGATGAGCATGTTGTTGCATCGGATGCCGACCTTGACTCTAAATTAGAGGTAAAGTAGTGGATAATCTTATTTCTAAGCAATTCCATGGTGTGTGCACTTTGTTTTTGCATTCACGTTTAAGTTTGCATTGATTTAATTGTTCCAATTTTCTTATTTATCAAAGTACTATTTTTACACTTAGTCATGTGTACATAGTACGTAGTGTTGTTTAAACGAATGTTCCAAAGTTCTTAATAATGGTGGGAGATGGAAGAGAAGGTGCCATGTTGTAGAGGTACAGATGAAGAGTGGCAAAACACTCAGGCCAAATTCAAATGTTCGTTAAGTGTTTGATCTTGATGGAAATGAGTTAGGTTTAGGAGGGAGTATGACAGAATAGGATCAGAGGCAGCTGATGTTTGTGCGACCAAGGAAAAGGGAAGGGTTGTAAATGAATCTGGGGCCAGGACTAGAAGATGTAGAGTGGGGATAGGAGCATGGAGAATTGAGATATAGCATGGAGTGGAGCTATGCACTGGAAACAGCCAATGGAGGTCATTCCAGTACAATAAGCTAACGGAGTTATCGATTATTAACTACTGAGGCCTCAACTTTTGTTCCTGGGTTGAAATATTCCAGATTCCACAAACGCTATTTTGATTTCAGGAGCTGGGTAAGTTTGGGCTAAGAGTTTGGCTTTTCCTATGTGATTCATGCCTCATAGCTGTGGCATCAAAAATTTAATGTGTCTGAAGTGAGGATGAAGGCTCCACATCCAGGTACTAATCCCATCATTTTTAAAGGTCAGTGGGAGCTTCCTGACTCCATGAAAATACACAATTCTGTTTGAAGACAGTATACTTTTGGCACTAAATCATTTCCAGACTAATATTTTTACGGCTTGCTGTTGTAAGAATTTTAACAACATCACATTTCAGTGAACCATGTTTGAACTAGGTGGAATAAGTTATCCATTAGACAGCTATTCTCATGGGGATACAATAATTTTTTTTAACCACATTATTGAGAAGAATTTGGAATTTTTCCAGAGGCTTTTGATCTTGACTTATCAGATATTGCACAATTGTTTATAATTATTTAATTCTTTTGTCATACCTTTTAGTTAGGTTCCTGTAACTCAAAGTTAGTGATCTGTTCCAGGAAGACCTTTTGGGCATTAATGGCTCAACAATCAGATTCAAATGAGACTGAGGGATTGGCGGGTCAAAGTCGTAGCTGCCTCTTCACGAATGGAACATTTGTCAGCCGGCACCTTTTGTTAGTCATCCACCCAAAAGTTAAAATCTATTCTGAATGCAGAATTTTCGAATAAATGCAACTACTCCTCCAAATATGCTCCAAAACTGTTCTTTGCTATAAGCCAAAATTTGAAAGGCAGTTTTCTGTTTTGGAAATGGTTTGACAGACTGAAGACTAACGCATTAACCATTTTCAACCAGATCCAAAACCACTTGATAAATTGCAGTCGAGAGACAACTGGCGCATTTGATTTCTGTCCAGGACCTAAAGCATTCAGCTCATGTTGCACCTGTGGATGTTCAGAACATCAGGCTGATGCATGCTTCATAAGGAAATGATTGCGTACTGATAACAATGAAAAATTAAAATATATGCTGATTGCCAGTGAGTAATCAGTGGGAAGTATAAAGTTGAAAGGGAATTGTGTAAAGTAATAGCAAAAAAATAACAGTAGTAAATAGTTGAAGGATGGAGAGTTTTTGGTCTGTGGTGGAGAGTAACCAAGAATTTGCTGAGATGGAAGTAAGTAATCATGAAGATCATAATTAATAATTCGAGCTCGGATAGTGGGAGTAGTTGTAATGAGTACTGAGGGAGCCATGTAACATGCATTGTGTGGCCGTGGACTTGAAATGGGTAATGAGAAAAGTAGACAGGCAGTAAGTGGTTTTGTGAGTGCAGCTTCAGTGAAGTTAGAAGGAAAAGTAATGGTTAGTTTGGATCCTTTGTCAGCTAACAAAATAATTTATTTCTGATTTGACAGTGCAGTTTTGTTATTTGGAAATGGTTTGGTTAACAAGCAGTGAACTGAATTTGAGGCAATTTTTAACAAGCAGTATTTAAATGCAATATTTCCTGACTTCTTTATTACATTGTGCAAAATCAAAGGGTAGTATTAAACATTTGTTTGTGACTGAAGGATTGAACCTTGTCAAGAATTGCAGTTGAAGTTCCCATAGAAATTTCATTGGTAACATTTGAAAGTATGTTTTAACATTTAAGTTAAAATGAATTGGCTCAATTTGATGATGAAAATATTCATTAAATACTGAGACTCCACTGCAGACTTTCTAATTGCTGGCAAAGGATAATGAACTGAGGTCAGGACTGGTTTAGAGACTAGTAATCTGAATCCTGTCACATGGTAAAGGAAAGTAAAGCACGAGGTGTGGTGCAGTAAGTGGGCAACATGGATATCTGGTGGAGATGAGCAACATAAATGTTAGGAGTAGGATAGGAATACCTTGAGTTTTTTTTTTGCTGTCAAAATAATTGGATGAGGTAAGCAGTGATGAGGAAATACCGAAAAGGAAAGGCTAAAAGTTAGAAAGAAAGAAGTTGGGATGGAAATAAAATTTATACCATAGCCTTAATGGCGGGATGACTCAGTAAGACATATTCTGAATATAGCATGAAGTTGCTATTCTAGAATTTTGATAGGTGAATACAAGTTTAATGCTAATTTGAAAATGTCTTCTGTCAATCATAAAATTAATACAAACAGGCATTGTTTTAATTGTTATCAGTTATCACAATGTATCTAAATAAAACATCATGTTATAAAAAGTAAGAATATGTGATATAGGAAATGCATATTATAGCATAACATATTTTCCAAGTCATTTTCACAGTAAGAACGAGACCTTGTAAGAACAGTGACGCTCTGCCAAGTAACACAAATAGTCATCTTTTGAGAGGTTTACATAAAAACAAATCATGAAAAGCTTGGTCTACATGATAAGTTGCAATTTGTGGACATACATTTAAGATTATCAGCAAAAGAATTGTTGTGATCCAATCTGATGTTACTACTGGACAAATCAGTTCCAAGAATGAAACCCAGCTTAATAGATCATAGGTAGAGAACTGTATATAATACTTCATTTGTATTTTGAGTTCAGCATCACCTCCTTGCTCTTGTACAAAATGTCCCTATTAATAAAGTTGATGGCGCTGTATGCTTTATTAACTACCTTCTCCAACTGTCTTGCCAAGTTCAATGATTTAGAATTAGAATTTTTTCTTGTCTTACTCAAGTATAGATATACATGAAGACAGCAAAAAGTGTACAAAGTTGCCAGTTCTGAAACCATCTTAGGTACAAAGGTGCCTAGGTACAAAATCTTAGGTATAAAATAGAAAAATAAAGTTAGAAGTTGAGCATCACAGTCCATCTAAAGCAGAGAAAGAGAAAAAAAGACGGTGTTGACAAGTTCGCACTGGGCTTCACCTCAGAGCCATTCACACTATTTGTGCACATATACACCCACAGCCCTCTATTCCTGTACTCACCTTGGAATTGTGTCCTTTATATAATGAAAGCAAAATATTGCAGATTTTGGAAATACGAAGTAAAAACACAAATTGCTGGAGAAACTCAGCAGGTGTAGCAGCATCTGTGGAGAAAGAAATAGTTAATAATTGTCGCTTGATTTAATTCTTCTGGACTGAAAAGAGGCTGATAATTGAAGTTTTAAAGCTGTATACCAAGTGTGAGAAAGAATAAGTGAAACATACTGTGAAGGTCCCTGGAACAAAAGGCAAAGGGAGTGTTAGTGGCAGCGATAGAGGTGTTAAAAGTATGTAAATAATAGGAGTGGAAAGGAGAAAATGGGTGAACCCTGCTGAGAGTCAAGTCATAAAGAACCAGCTGAAGTGTGTGGGGTGGAGCAGGGAGGGTGATGTAAGAGTAGTGGAGGACAGAGGTCATGCTCTGAAGTTGTACAACTCAGTTATAGAATGGAATCCTGAAGGTTGTGAGGCGATCTAGTCACGGTAACTGGGAGTTGGTGGATTTGTGGTGGATATTGGTGGACGGCCTATCCCCAGAAATCAAAGGTCAAAGAAAGAAGGAAGGGAAGGAAGGGTTTGGAGATGGACCAGGTAACGGTGAGAGAAGAAAGGGAATAGGAAGCAAAACTGAATAGTTATTCCTGACGAGAGGAAGAAATGTCAGCAATGTGTCAGAGAAAAAGTTTTTGATGAGGGCCAAGGTAGCATTGGAACAAGTTAATGTTCCACATACCTCACAAAGAAAAAAAATATAATCTGTAGTTACTCATAGCCAGACCTTTGACCTGGAGAAAGTGAGACATGTTAAAACAAAAATTGTTCAAAATGAGAAAGAGCCCAGCCATGTGAAGGAGGGTGGTGGTGGATTGGAACTGTTCAGGCCTCTTTTCAATGAATTTTCTTTTTGATTATCAGGATAGTCATGACAGAAACATAGTCATCAGGCTGCAGAGTTTCTTAAATATCAGAATGAAACTGTCTTACACAAAAGATGAAACCAAAGCAAACCAAGCTACAGAAATATCTGAAAATATCTAGTTAGTTTCTGTCCTATGAACTGTGGAGTATTTTTACTTAAATACTCAGAAAATTCAAAGCTTAGACTTTCTCAGTTTCCAATAGCTTGGAGGTTTCTGACCAAAGACACTTCTGTCTGGGAGTTGCACAAGCTGAATTTTTCTACTGAAGTAACTTATTGATTTTACTGCGCTGAAAAGCGCCTCAGAGATTTTACTTCCTTCTGGCCCCAGTCAGGCTTCTTTCAAACTGCCCTAAAACCACCAGTCTCCAGGCCAAAGATCAGCCTTTCATTGTTTTGAACTGCGGATAAACTAGTGGCTTTTATGGTTTCACCCACCTGTTGTAAACAACCTTAGGATAAATAATTTTTCATTGATACGTGATGGGCTTTCCTGCTTTCTGTCGCATATTAGATTTAGTTTCTGATCTAGAATATCTGTCTGATCTAGATGTTTTCAAAACCCTTCACAGAAGTAATATGTATAAATCATGAATGCTTCACCACAGAAGCTAGAAGTTTTTTTTCAAATAAATGTAGGTGGTTATTAAGATGTGGAATGTCTTACCTGAAAAGTAGGAAGAATCCATCATAAAAGGGAATGTGTACATGTTGGAAAGACAGCAAATGTTAAGTGTGGAAAAATGCGACTCACTGATTTTGAATGTTTGCATAAGCTTACTGCGACAAGCCACTTTTTGTCCTATAAAAGTCTATGATTTCCTAAGTACTACCAAGAACATTGACTTAGCACAATTAGGTGTGCTTTTGGGATGTGAGAGTACTGGGAATACATTCTTGATTTTTTACACTGCTCAGGTGGTTAGCACTATTTGCAAAGGTGATATTGAAGTCTGGGAATACAAGGATATATATAAATACTGTAAACTGTGGAAAAAGAGCTTGAGTAAGGGATCCTTAAACCTGCAGGTACTGGCAGAGAGCCTAAGAATTAGGAGAATTGGCAGTTTTGGGACCAGAAACTTTCTTATGTATTCTCTAGAGATTCATAAGTATGGAGGAGAAATCTGAAGAGGAGAGTTTTGGGGTCCAAGAGGACTGAGAAAGGAATTTATTTCCAAGGGGCAGAGGGTGAATAGTTCAGTTTGGGATAACTGGTCAGCATGGATGAGTTGGCCTGAAGGGTTTGTTTCTATGCTGTTATGACTGTATGACTGAAGATGCCTGAAGGACCTGAATTGCCATTGACTTCTTTTGGTGCTAAAGTTTCATCCTGTTCCTACCTTTTCAGCTTTCCCCTAATGTCCCTTTTTGTATCCTCCAGTTTGCTCACTCTTCCATCATTTAACAAGTGATTCCTTTCATGTTTCTTGTTTCAAATGTTTTAGCTGAAATTTCTCCTTTGCAAAATTAGTGGACGGAAGGGCATGGTCTGGGAAGGCAATTTCTTGAAATACACTCTTGGTCTAATTGATTTAAGTAGCGGTATTATGCATACTATCTGCTTCATTTTAGAACATAGAACAGTACAGCGCAGTACAGGCCCTTCGGCCCACGATGTTGTGCCAACCTATTATCCTACTAAGATCAAACTATCCTGCATACCCTACATTTTACTATCCTCCATGTGTCTATCCAAGAGTCGCTTCAAAGTCCAACTTCATCATATTGATTATGTAAATGTTGATAAACATAAATTGGCCAGCATGAACTAAATTCTCTGCTGATCTATCATACCCAAAGTAGTGTTGGAAGAAGCATGCAAAAAACCTTTCAAAAGGGGTATGGAGAAAGAACATTTTTAAAGAGCTTTTTGAGTGAGCAACAGAATTGCACATCTCCTTCAGAAAGATAAGACTGGCAGATTCAGACAAGTATTCTGTATTCTGTGCTATATGATTCTGTGAATTAAAAGTGAAGAATTGCTCTCATTATTACAGTGGTGAAGCATCAATTGACACGAATAGTAAGCTAGCCATCTTATAAAATGTTTGGCACAAAATTACAAAGGCTCTTTTTTAAAAAAAAATCTACAAAACACGTATGGAAAGGGGATTCTGTCATTTTGCTTGGTGCTTTATGGAAATTAGGGTCGCCCGTCATGACATTTTCCTTCCTTTCGCTCACTGATCCTTTCCAGGCCCTAAAAGTCCATGACATACCTTAGTCTGAGATCCATTGTTCTTCTTTCTAGGGTCTCCTCGCAGTCCCAGCAGTACCAAATACTGGGTTCTGCAGTCAGATTGACCAGTAGCTCTTGACAGTAGGACTTTGTCCGACTGAGGTATGGAAAGTCCAACCGTCACCTGCATAAGGCCACCTTCAGCATGTTATTTTGCTTGGGGTGGGGGCTGTGCTTTGAGTGTCAGTCGGTGGGGGTGGTGAGCAGTACCCCATCTTTCTCACTGATTCACCCCTATAGAATTCAGTCCGTGGAATATAGTTAACTGTGATAAGTCCGATCTACCACCCGTAAATGGCACAATAAAAGGCCCACTTGCCCCTTAAACCTATTGCTGTAATATGCTATCATATTAGCATTTTAACAATTTATTGTGGAACATCTTGCACTACCAAAAATAGCCACCTGATGGCACTACAGCAGCACGTTGCTTCCAGCACTGTATATCAGGGAGCCCAAATAAGAGCCAAACTGCCTGTGTTTGGTTGTCCTGACTCAACCACGTGCAGCTCACAGAATATCAACTCAGTGTCTCGATAAGGTTCCCGTCACCAGTTACTAGCTGCTTATCAAAATAAGAAAACTGTGCGGTGTATCCATCATTTTCTGGCTGATCGATTACTCGTTGTTCCTGTCCACAAAGACCCCAATCCTTTGCAGTTGGTTTATGTTGTTGCACTTTAATGAATTTTTTTTTTAATCCCAATCTTGTGGTCCACTTTCTACCAAGTTACTTTAACCATCCCCATCTTCCTATGAGTGTTTGTTAAACACTAATCCTGAAGGTCTTTATTTGAGGAACATCCTTCATTTACAGAGATAAAAGGTACTGCAGATGCTGGAGAATCCGAGATAACAAGGTACGGGGCTGGATGAACACAGTTCCTGGTCCTATGATGCTGCTTGGCCTGCTGTGTTCATCCAGCCCCACGCTTGTTATCTCCTTCATTTACACATTGCAATATGTCTATTTGATATGTTGCTGAGGAACTTCAGAAGTGGAAGTTAGTTATAAAATACAAGTAAGTATTGTTACGATCAAGATAAGCATAGACAATTGAAATTTAACTTCGTTCGTCTGATTTTAACACGAGACACTTCTTGGACTGAAAAAGGATACTGCTCACCTGAAATGGCTGCAGTAGTCATCTGATAAATCCAGGCAACACAGATGGAATATACAAAACCAGCTATATCAGAATTACCATTTTAATTGAGCAGTGCCAAGAAATTTTCAGCTCCTGTGTAATTATACTTGCATGATAATTGCACATATCCAGTTTGGAATGAAACAATTACACAGGCACCACAATCTCCAAAGGACCTGTACATCAAGAGCAGCCTTTGAGCAGCGTAGGAGGGAAAAGCAGATGGACTGATAACAGTAAGAAAACTGAATCTCTTCTCTCTCTGTCTTGCCCCTAAACCCCCACCTCTCTCTCTCTCTCTTTTCTCTCTCTCTCTCTCTCTTTTCTCTTTCTCTCTTGCTGCGCGCTGTCTCTCTTTCTCTTCTCTCTCTCTCCTCTCTCTCTCTCTCTCTCGTTGTTTCAATCTTATAAACCAAGAGACTTAACATCTGTGATTGTATTTGCATTTGTTATCCCTGTCAGTACCATAACACCCCGCTCCCCAGTCCCTTTCTTTTAAAACATTTATTAACCCTGTGTGTATGTGTTTGATGGCGTGTTTTCTTCTTTTCTCTAGTTTGATAGATAATTGGTGCGTTGGTTACATGCTTAAAAATGATTTATTGCGACTGACAGAGGGTTAAAAAGGATCACTGCACCTCACCAGGTCATAAGTCTTAAAAACCAGATAGAAATGTGACATTCCAACCATGATGGAAATATAGTGAAAGAACAAAATATGTCTAGAATGTCTGAGGAGCAAACGTATATTGGACACCAAGATGTAAGATACTTTTTGTAAATTGTCCATGACTTTGTTCATTATGAATCAGAATACAATGATTCATTTAGCTGTTTTAGAATTATAGAATCCTTACAGTGTGGTGGAAGCAGGCTATCCAGCCTACTGAGTCAACATTCCCCCTCTGAAGAGCATTCTACCCAGACCCAGTGCCCCCCCACCCACCTGTAACTCTGCATTTCCCATGGCCAATCCACCTAATCTGCATATCTTTGGACTACCAAAGGTTTGGACTTATTCATGTGTTTTGCACAGAAGGGTGTTAAGGTGGGAGAGAAGATTGATCAAGGATAGTCAGCATGGCTTTGTCAGGGGGAGATCATGTCTGAGTTTAATTAAATTTTTTTTTCTGACAGAATGGATAGATGTGTGGATGAAGCTGGTGCAGTAGATGTAATTGACATGGACTTTATGTAAGGCTTTTTGGCCAAAGGGTAAAAACCCATAGGATCCACAAATTTGACAAATTGCATCCAAAATTGGCTTAAGAACAGGAAGTGATGGTTGAAGGGTGTCTTTGTACTGGAAGCTTGTGCCCTGTGGTGTATCACAGGGATCAGTGCTGTGTCCCTTGTTATTTGTTGTATATATTAATGATCTGGGTCGGAATGTAGGGATCTTGGTCAGTAAGTTCACAGATGATAGGAAAATTTGGTGGTGTGCTATAAAAGCCTTGATTTGATTTGATTTAGGTGTACAAAATAATGATGGGCATAAATACGGTAAATAGGAAGAGATCTTTCTTCTTAGGAAGGGAGTCAGTAGCCAGAGAGCATAGATTTAAGGTACAAGTTTAGAATTTATGAAGCTTTCTTTTCACACAGATGATTGTGGGTATTGGAAATCACTGTCTAAAGTGGCAAGAACCATTACAATAGTTCTGAAGTACTTAGATGATCACTTGAATCATCATACCATACAAGGCTACAGCCAAGTGCTGGAAAACAACACTAGAGTAGATGGAGTGCTTGATGACCAGTGTAAACATGTGAGCTGAAGGGTCTCTTTCCATGCTGTAAAACTCTATAACACTGTGACATTTAAAAGGAATTCATTATTCCAATTGCACTGTGTCCAGGGACCTTCCATTGTCTCTTCAAATCTCTTGCCAGTATCATATCTTGCTACTCACTGGAAACAGCTAGCATCAGTGAGCAGCTTGGGAGTATCATGATGACACAGGCATGTGACTGTAGAAGAGAAGCAATAGAAAATATGTAGCTATGCTGATATCCTTTGTCAAAGTAGAAGTAACTTGACCAGATATTTTAGGAGATTGTGGTAGAGGGCTATATTGGTCTTAATCCTCCATATGTCCCCACCTGCCTTCCATCTATTTGTAATTCCTCCTTCTGCCTCTCCTCTCCCACATCCATTTGTTTCTCCGTTTGCTTCTCCTTCTAATCCTGTTTCACCTTCTCCTCTTCCATTCTTTCCTCTTTTTCTTCTATAGTGTTATCACTTTTGCTTCACCCATATTCCCTGCATTCCTCTCTTTGCCTTGTGCTTTTCCTGTATCCAGATTTCTTGATGATAATGTGTGGAATATTCAAGAAATACATAGCAGATTTGACAGCCTCTTGTGGAGAGAAAAAAGTAACTGCATGAACATTTTCGGGTTGTGACTTTTCATCTGAATTGGGAAATACAGAAATCAAGTTTTTTTTTATGTAGGTGAAATGGAAAAGGATGAATAATTAACAAAGGGGTGGTCTGTGAAAAGGCAGGAAACATTAAATGATCGGAGAATTGGTGGGTCAAAGCCAACCAGAAGTGGGGCAAATAAAGACAAAAAAATCAGTCTAGTTGAGGTGTGAATGACAGAATATCTGCTGTCAGTAAGCAAAGTGAAGAAAAATAAGATAGAGGCAAACATTTGCATAGAAAGCTGAACAAGATGGGGAAGCAGTGATTGTGACCTGAAATTGTTAAACTCTGTGTTCAATCCAGAAAGTTGTAATGTGCCTAATTGAAAGATGAGGTGCTAATCCTCAACCTCGTGTTGAGCATCATTGGAAAGCTACAGCAGATCAGGGACAGAGCTTTAAGCATGAGAGCCAGGTGGAGAATTAAAATAACATGCCACTGGAACCTTGGTCAGGCTTGCAAAGTGAATGGAGATGTACATCAGGTGACTGCTTTGCGGAATGTGTGTTCTTCTGCTACCTCCTTTCCCCCATCCCCAGCCCAATGTAGAGAAGACTGCATTATGATCAATGAATATGGTATTGAAGATAGAAATTTTAACCAGAGTAAGCCAGACAGCAGGTGACTGGGGTCCTTCTTGAGAATTTGTTTGTATTGTGAGAATTTTACAATTATAGAGAGCAAAGATCGCGAAGCATTAAAGGCTTTCGGTTTTTTGCTTAGGACTGCCCATACATGGGAAAGCTTTTGGAGTCAGTTTGCAGAAGAGCTGGCTGGAATCAGATGTAAGAACAGTTACTCCCAGAAAAAGGAGATAGTTCAGAGCAGTTGTGACATTTTACATTACCTCATTGTAAGGGTTTTAGTTAGATAATTCCAGACCAGAAACCTGAAGGGATTATTTGAAATTAAGAAAGTAGAAGTTGAGTTATGTGAATAATCAAGGATGAGGCTGTCAAGTTCTCAAGACAAGGAATTGAAAGAAACAGTTACGTTAAACCTATAGATGTGATAGAGAATGGAGCTCTCCGGTGTTTGAGTACTCTAGAGTGATGGTATTGGAATAGATGGGATTTCGCTCTTCGTGTTTCAAAATCTTTCAAATTGTGTTGTGTAAATAATTTTGGTTTATTTCAATTTATCTTCATTTCTTTTGTGTGAAACTTCTGTATCATTGTTGTAACCATGTCTGAAGCATTGTGAGCTTATGTTTCAGTGAAAGAACACAATCTTTAAACTTGAAAAGTAGTAAAATATATGATCTAACAAGCAATTTGTCACTCTGGAATCTGACTTGTCCAGTAATAACATCAGCTGGGACCATCCCCTCCCGTCGCTCTGAGCTGATCCCTTACTATTCCTTAGCACCCACCCCTTCCCAGCCCTCAAATGGCATCCATTTCTGTCCCCCAGATGTCACTCCCTCCAACTCCAGCCCTTGGTGTGTGCTCACCATACCTCCTGACCTTCCCATCTCTGAGGCTGAATGTACTGTCCTAATCAAAGGCCTCGGCTTCATACCATAACCCTTTCCCCATACCTTGATGAATTTCGGGCTCACCATGATGTTGAACTGTTCCTCCGCTGCCTTCATCTCCACGCTCATTTCTTCAGACTGGAACCTTGCGCGGCACCCCCCCCCATCTCACTGATCCATTGACCATCTCCAGTATTCACCCTCTACTTGGACCCCTTCCTCTGGCATCGTACCTGTCCTTGATCTCTTCATTGAAAACTGTCAGCATGACATCAGTCATCTCAATTTCTCTGCTCCTCTCACCCACTCTAACTTGTTCCCTTCTAAAATTGTCACATTTTGCTCTCTCAGGTCCAGTCCTGACTTTGTAGTCAAACCCGCTGACAAGGGTGATGCTGTTGTAGTCTGACGCTCTGATCTTTACCTTGCAGAGGCTCAATACCAACTCTCAGACATTTCTTCCTACACCCCCCGGACCATGACTCCACATTAAAACATGAAGCCACTGTTGTGCAGTCTGTCACTGACCTCATTACCTCCGGAGATCCCCCAACTCCCAACCATTACCTCTAACCTTATAGTCTCCCAACTGTGGACAGCCTGCTTCTAGCCCCTTCCCTAAATCTACAAACCAGACTGTCCCAGTAGGCCCATCATATGAACCTTTTCCTGCCCCATCAAGCTTATTTCTTCCTACTTTGACTCCGTCCTCCCTCCGCTTGACCGGACCCTGCCCACCTACATCCGTAGATGCCCTGTGCTATATTGAAAATTTCCAGTTTCCTGGCCCCAGCTGGCTTCTCTTCAACAGGGATGTCCAATCCCTGTATATCTCCATTCCACACCAGGATGGCCTGAGAGCTCTCGGCTTCTTCCTCAACCAGAGGCCTGAACAATTCCCGTCCACGATAACCTTCCTCCACCTGGCTGAACTTATTCTCTGACTGAACAATTTCTCCTTTAATTCATCTCACTTCTGCCAAGTCAAAGGAGAGGCTATAGGCTCCCGTGTGGGTCCCAGTCATGCCTGTCTCTTTATGGGGCATGTGGAACAATCTTTGTTCCAGTCCTACACTGGCCCCCTCCCACAACTCTTTCTTTCGGTACGTCAACAACTGCTTCGGTGCCTGGACCTTGAAAAATCTGTTAATTTTGCCTCTAATTTCTATGACTTTCACATGTTTTATCTCTAACACTTCCCTTCCTTTCCTTGACCTCTCCTTCTCCATATCAGAGAATAAACTGTCCACTGCCATCCTCTAGAAAGCCAATGACTTCCATAGGTACCTTCGCTCAAGCTCTTCACACCCCATGTCCCGTAAGGATTCCATCCCATTCTCTCAGTTCCATTGCCTACATGGTATGTGTTCTCATGATGCCACCTTCCAATGCAACACTGCTGACATGGAATCCTTCTGCCATGACCATGGTTTCCCGCTCACTGTCATTGACAGAATATAAAAATTGATAATTCATGTTACAGTTATGTAGAACTTCAGTTAGGACTGGTCTGGAATATTGTCTACATTTCTGGTCACCACACTCCTAGAAAAATGTGGAGATTTTGGAGAGGGTACAGAAACAATTTACTGGATTTTTTTCTGAAGAAGGGTCTAGGCCCGAAATGTCAGCCTTCCTGCTCCTCTGTTGCTGCTTGGCCTGCTGTGTTCATCCAGCTCTACACCTTGTTATCTCTTATACCGGATGTTGCCTAGTTTGGAGGGTATTAGCTATGAGGAGAGATGGGAAAAACTTGGTTTGTTTTCACTTGAATGTCAGAGGATGATAGGCAACTAAATAGAAGTTTATAAAATGAGGCAAGGCATTGATAGAATGGATAGTCAGAGTTTCCCCCCCCACCCCTCCTCCCTGGGTAGAAATGTCAATTACTGGGTTTAAGGTAAAAGGAGAAAAGTTTTAATGGAGAAACTTTTTTACACAATCTTTTTGCACTGCCAGAGGAGGTGGCAGATGTGGATACAATAGCAACGTTTAAGAGTCATCTTGACAGATATATGAATAGGTAGAGAATACAGGTATACAGACTGCATAGAGGCAAAAGGCATTTTGTTTAGAAGCGCATTATGTGTCAGTGCAGGGCTGAAGGGTTTGTTCCTGTGCTTTGTTCCTTGTAATGTCACCAAGTTTGCAGATGATGCAAAGCTGTGGGGAGGGTGAACTGTGTGGAGGATCCAGAGATGCTCTAGTGTGATTTGATCAAGTTGAGTGAATGGGCACATGTATGGCAGGTGAAGTATAATTTGGACAAATGTGAGGTTATCCATTTTAATAGCAAAAAAGAGTCAGATAATGGTTTAGATGGTGAGAGGCAATGAGATCTTGGTGTCCCTGTATACTTGCTCACCGGGCTGTCTTGTTTTTGTTCAGATGTTTCGTCACTGTGCTAGATGACATCAACAGTGGAGCCTCCAATGAAGCGACGTTATTCTACTCCGCTTGGAATTTATATTGTCCTTAATATCGTTACACTCAGACAATGAAGGCCATCAGTTTAACTAGGACAGGGTAACCATAGTAGCCCAAGCCAAACATAGACACGCACGGAAATTCCTAGAGGCATGGTTCTCCACCCATATGTAGATCAACAAACATATAGAATTGGACCGCATATACAAACTCGTACAGATCAAAACCGGAAATGACGGTACTCGCCATAACAAACCAGAAAGTATAAATTCCACGCGGAATAGAATAACATTGCTTTATCGGAGGCTCCACTGATGATGTCACCTAGCATGGTGACGAAACGTCTGAACAAATCAAGCCAGCTCAGTGAACAAGTCATCAATCTCATCTACAACCCGAGCTACTGATCTTTGCCAAAACTTTAAATGTGCCTGCATACGATTCACTGAAAGTAAGCCTGCAGTGAAGAAGACAAATAATACGTTGGCCTTCTTAATGAGGGGATTCAAGGACAAGAGTGGGGGTGCCTTGCTGAAATTATACAGAGCCTTGTGAAACGACACAAGGAGTATTGTTCGCAGTTTTGGTGTCCTTATCTGAGGAAGGAGGTTTTGCTATGGAGGGAGTGCAACAAAGGTTTTCTAGACTGATTCCTGGGCTGGCAGGACTAATGTATGAAGACAGACTGGAGGGGTTAAGACAATATTCACTGGAGTTTAGAAGAACGAAGTGGGGGGAATCTCATAGAAATCTCTAAAATTCTAACCGGTCTAGACAGGACAAATACAGAAAGGATGTTTGCAATGACTGGGGAGTCTAGAACCAGAGATCACAATCTTAAGGATTTGGGGTGGGCCATTCAGCACTGAGATGAGGAGAAATGTATTCTAACAGAGAGTGATGTGGCTGTGGAATTCTCTGTCATGGAAAACAGTTCAGGCCAAAACACGGAGTGTTTTTATGAAGGAGTTAGATATAACTCTTGGGGCTAAAGAGATTAAAAGGTATGGGGAGAAATTGGGAACAGAATATTAAGTTGGATGATCAAATTGAATGGCAGGACAGGCTCAAAGGGCCAAATGGCCTACTCCTTCTATTTTCTATGTTTCTGTTACAGATGGCAGTTAAGAGGCAACAACATTGCTATGGGTTTGGAGTTGCATCATGGGCAAATGCAGTGGACACTTGAGGATGGCAGATTTCCATCCGTAAAAGTCACCATTGTCCTACCAGATCAGAGGGCTGCTTCCCCATTGAAGAGAGATGACTGGCACTGGTTTAACCTGAGGGTCATTATGCTTCAGTCAAGGGGTGAGGTTGAGAAGGTGCTACCTTTTAACGGTAATCTCAACCCGTGCAGGAATGAACCCATGCTGTTGGCGTCACTCTACATCACAAACCAGCAAACTGACCCTCTCCATCTTTAAAGGACACAGGTGAACCAAGGAGGGTTTCACAACAATCAATGATTGTTTACTCTTTACTCAGAGAGTAGTAAGGGCGTGGAATGCCTTGCCTGCAGCAGTTGTAGACTCGCCAACTTTAAGGGCATTTAAATGGTCGTTGGATAAACATATGGATGATAATGGAATAGTGTAGGTTAGACGGGCTTCAGATTGGTTTCACAGGTCGGCGCAACATCGAGGGCTGAAGGGCCTGTACTGCGCTGTAATGTTCTATGTTCTATGTTCTATGTTCTAATGATAGTTTGGGTCCTGGTGATCATGAAACTAGCTTCCAGTTAGCAACTCACCTGCTTCTGTGGTGGGATTTGAACCCATGTCCCAAGGACATTAACTTGGTCTTCTTAACTACTAATACAGGTACATTAGCTATGGACAACTATGTTTCTGATTCATTCTCCTTTCCAATAATACTGTTGTTAAGGGTTGTGGCCTCATTGCTGGAGAGCTCTTTGAAGCCTAGTTTTCAAGTCACCTGTTCCTCCCATGCTTGCAGTTACTACATGTCACATCTCGAATTGTTCATACACTATTTCCCAAAACATTTTTCTGAAAGCAATCGTATCTAATTTGCATCTGAATGAATCAAGGCCAACTGCTTGTACCGTCTCCCGAGAAACCTGGTTTCACGCATTTGCCACTCCTTTGCAGAAATAACACTTTCACAGATCAGTTCTGTATTTTTCTCCCTAATAATTTAACAGAGGCAGCTTCCTCTGTTCCCACTATTCCAGAAAAGGTGACATGAGGGGCAATTTTTTTTTATTTGCACAGAGTGGTTTGTGTGTGGAATGAAGTGGATGTGGGTACAGTTACAACATTTAAAAGACATTTAGATAAGTACATAAATAGATGTTTCGAGGGATAGGAGCCAAGCGTAGGCAGGTGGGTCTAGTTTAATTTGGGATTATGGTCAACATGGACTAATTGGACTGAAGGGTCTGTTTCCTTGCTGTGTGACTGTATAATTCTATGTCTCATACTCAGAATCATATTGGACACAAAACATTAACTCTGTTTCCTTCTCCACAGTTGCTGCCAGACCTGCTGAGTTTCTCCAGTATTCTCTGTAATGGTTCCAGAAACCAGGTTCACAATACAAGGAGAAGTGTTCAATACCACGCATATCCATAACTAATAGCAACAGCTGATATTCAGACCCAATCACATCCAGTGCATATAACAACATATTCACCAGCATAAGTAGATTACACTCGATATGTTGATCTCAGAAACCATAATAGGATTTAGCAAAGTCTTTGTAATAAATCTTTGGTAATTATAAAAGTTTGAGAGTAATGCTGTGAAGCAGAAATTGATATATGGCTTGGAAATTCTCCAACATGCTTCTATGTGAGTAAACTTGAATTCTATTCATGCTATTGATTGTACAACTGAGATAACCGAATATTTGATTTTGGAGTGTTTCTACAATCTTTCATTACATCTTCTGAACAGGTCAAAATGGTTCGTGGTTGTCCATTTTCACCCTCCAGCCTCAAATCTCATAGGGACATGTTTGTTAAATGGTTCTCTACCTTTTTTATTTTTTAAAAAATAGCCATCTGGAGTATGATTTCTACACAAGATGTACTGTTTTGTTATACGATTTATTTCTGATGAGAAGTTGACGCTTTCTCTTTCGACAGATGCTGGCAGACATGCTGAATATTTACAGCATTTTCTAGTTTTATTTCATATTTCCAATATCTGCAATACTTTGCCATTCGCACAGTGTTTTGAAGGGAGTGGTGAGAAATTGCTGTAAAAATTCAATAAATTAACCTTGAAGTTCATCCAAAAGTGATTGAAATATTGATCTTAAAAGGTTTGAAACAGGATTCCATCAGAGTCTGATTTGAAGCATTCAGCCAAGCAGAGAGTACACCTTTAAGTGTAGTCCATTTTGGATGGGATTAATGACAAATATATATCACCTGATTTTGTCATTAATCTGTAGATAGTAAAGATGACCTGATTTTGATATTTGATTTAGCCAATATGGGTATTTTGAAACTAATCATTTCCCCAGTGACCAATCAGCAGTAGGCATCTTAATAGGAAATCTGTCACCTATCATCCACATCAAATTTTCTCATTAACCTCCGCTTAATATTATGCCCTCCTCATGTGCAATTATGTTAATCCTGCTTGTGTTGGGTGTTTTGTTTAGATATTCCATTCCATCCAGAGAACATGTATGGAACTTCTGAAGATCATTGAACAGTACCAGAAACGGATTTGTTGTATGCATTTAATTTATTGTTTGAATGAAATTTTGTGGAATGTGTTTAATAATTTGTTTAATTATGTTCCTATTAGTACTTTATCTTAAATTTTAGAATTGAATGTCACAGTTACAAAATATTTAATGTTGTTTTTAATTATTTATTTTGACAATGTAAGTAGTAATTTAGAAAGAAAATCTTGATAGAAACAAAAGATGGTCGAGCAGTTTGAGTATATTCATCTGTTCCATTAGATCATGGCTGATATGTAGCTCAGCTCCTACTACCTGGCCATATCTTTGTCTGATTTCAAAGTTTGGATTTGGTGATTTTTTTTTTTTTAATCTTGACCCATTTCCTAAGATTTGTTGACATTAACTGTACAGTATAGGCTCCCCATATAATCCCAACCAGCAAGAAAAAAACCATTCATTCCAAGGGTGGGAAACAGTACAGGATTGCCATTAAAGAGGTGGGAGACCACGTGAAAGGGTAGAAGACTAGGGCTGAGATGGAGGCTTTCAAGAGTTGATGGATGGAAGGAGGTGATAATGGAGAAAGAGGAGTGTACTAATAATGTTTCCCTTTCTCAGCCAGGGGCAACTGTGACCATTTTACACTCCATACTTAGTGCCTAATTAACTGCAGAAACCTGGGGGCTTTTAGCACTGAATCACTCAGAATCAGACCAGCTGTGCATAATCCTTCAAGTTAATGTAGAAAAATATTAAACAGGGACCAGATGTCTGTTGAGAGTGAGTAATTTTAAATAGAAATAAAAGCAGTTGGCTTTCATTCTCAAACATCCTGCATATGAGAGAAGGGTTAGGAGGATGTAGTTTTAAGAAACAAAGCAATTGAATGAGATCAAAAATCTATGATTTATAATTTTTTTTACGTGATTGACTGAATGTCAGATGCTTGATTAGATTCTGGAGCCAACATTCAGTTTGTTCAATAGCAATTTTTATAGAAGCTCAGGCTTTGAATGAGCCTCGTGAAACTTTCGAAATCACGCTATTGGTGGTGGAAGGAATGGGAGTAAATCTGCTTCATCTATCTCAACCATTCCTCGGAGCTATCTCCCATAACTTGGAACTAGCCTTGTGAGACCAAATTATAAAATTTTCTATAAGGTATATGGCAGTTTTGCTTTCTGACCCAGAACTTCAAATTATGTACTGAAAAGTCTTCCTCCGTTCTGAGTTCCAGCAAGTGCCATGAAGCAAAAAAATTCAAACAATGGCAAATTGAGCTAGGTCAGATTGGGATGTCCGGCCAATGCAGGTGAGTTGTGCCGAAGGGTCTGTTTCCCTGCTGTATGACTCTCTAGTTGTCAGGAGGGCTGAAGTTAAGGATGGTATCAAACTGAAAGAAAAGACACAATGCTGTGAAGATTAGTGATAGCCAAAAGGATTGAAGAAAATTTTAGAAATACCAGCAAAACGTGACTTCAAAAAATTAGTAAAGAAAAAGAAATTGAAGTAAGAAATAACACCAGCAAGAAATGTATCTACAAAATAAACACAGTAATAGCTTCCAAACGTATTTAAAAAGGAAGAGAATTATAAACGTGAGCATTGATCCCTTGGAAGGTGAGACTAGAGAATAATAATGAAAAATGTAGTCAAAACAGTAACTCTGAATAAGTATTTTCTGTCTGTCTTCACAGTAGAAGACACAGAAGCATACTAACCTTAATGGAAAAGCATGGTGCAAAAGAGAGGGGGAAGAAATTGAAACAAGTGTGATCAATAAAAAGAAGTACTCAAAACTGAAAGACTAAAAACTCCTGGACCTGATAGCGCTCACCCTCAACTCTGAAAAATGGCCTGTCTCCTAAGATTTGAAAGAACTGGCAGCAGAGATAATTGGTGCATTGTTTGTAAGCTTCCAAAATTCCCAAGATTGTGGAAACCTACAGACATACAAATTGGGAGCAGGAGTACGCCACTTGGCCCCATGAACCAGGAAAGCTTGACGTTTCTGGCCTAGACCCTTCTAGGCCCGAAATGTCAAGCTTTCCTGCTCCTATGATGCTGCTTGGCCTGCTGTGTTCATCCAGCCCCACACCTTGTTATCTCGGATTCTCCAGCATCTGCAGAACCTTTTATCTCTGGCCCCTTGAACCTGCCTGTTATTCAATAAGATCATGACTCCTTGTTCCCATTTGCCTTTAGTAATCTTTCAGCCATTGTTTATCACAAATGTATTTACCTCTGCCTTCAAAATATTCAAAGTCCTTCCACAGACCTTTTGAGGAAAAGAATTCCAAAGACTCTTGACCACGTGAGAAAAATCTTCCTCTCTTCTGTCTTAAAATGGTGACCTCTTGTTTTTAGGAACATAGGAATGGGAATAGGCCATTTAGCTCCTCAAACCTTTCCAGTATTCAATAAGATCAAGGCTGATCTGTGGCCTGACTCCATATGTCTGCCTTGGGGACCAGGTCGCTTGATACCCTTGCATAATAAAAAAATTGTCTATCTCTGATTTAAACTTAATAATTGAATTACCATTGACCTGCAATTTCAGGAAAAGAGTTAAAAACCTTCATTATTCTTTGCATGTAGTAGTGCTTTCTAACATGTCTCCTAAGTTTTAGACTGTGCCTCTGGTTCCAGAACCTTCAACCGGTGGAAATAGTTTATCTGGAAATAGTTTATCTTTATTTATCCTGTAATGTTCTGAAGACCTCGATTAGATCGCACCAACTTTTTAAATCCTAGAGAGTAAAGGCATAATTTGTCTAATTTCTCTTCATAACTTAACCCCTTGAAGTCCAGTACTCTCCTTGTAAACCTGCATTGAACTCTCTCCAGGGTCTAAACATACTTCCTAAAGGATGGTAACCAGATGTGCTCACAGTACTCTATGTGGGGTCTAACTAGTGTTTTGTATAATGCAGCATAGTGCCTTCATCCTGATACTCCAGCCCTTTAGATGTGAAGGCCAGCATTCCATTAATTGCACCGACTGTTTTCCTGTACCTGTTTGTGGCATTTTAAGGAAAAATTGACCTAACCCCCAAATCCAGTCGGAAATCTGGTGTATTTAACTTTGTGCCTTCTTTTTTAAAAAAACCCTGATCTCTCCTTTCTCGGTCTGAAGTTGTCAACCTTACAGTTGCTTATGTTAAAATCTGTTTGCTGCAGCTTTGCACATTCACCTGGTCTATCAATATTCTGTTGTAGTTTTATGTTGTCATCAATGCTGTCTACAATGCTACCTAACTTTGTTGTCAGTAAGTTTGGATATTTGTCTTTTTATGGCATTATCCAAGTTGTTAATGAATAATTAACGTCCAAAACAAACCTTGCAAGACATCACAAGTCACACCCTGCCAATTTGGGTGTTTAACCATTATTCCAAATCTCTCTTTCCTGCCAGTCAACTAATTTCCTATCCCTGTCAGTAATACACCCTTACTTCAGTGGGCTTCCAACTTATCCCACACAAGCGACTGCTAGCTTTTGTCAAAGGCCTTCTGGAAGGCCATACAAACAACATCCATTGACTTAATTCTGTCTATCAATTTTTGTCAACTCTTCAAAGAATCTCTGACATGATCAGTTACCCTATTTTTAATTATAGATTCCAACAATTTCCCCACAGCAGATGTTAAGCTAACTGATCTGTAATTCCCTGGTTTCCCTCTGTTACTCTTCCTAAAGTGCAGAGTGACATCAGTAAATTTTCAGTCCGGAGATACAACTCCTGAATCCAGGCAACTCTGAAAGATTATGATTGGGGCATGGACAATGTTATACCTCCTTTAACATCTGTGGATGGAAAGCATCAGATCCTGGGAATTTGTCACTCTTCAGTTCCATTAATTTTTAATTTTAAGCTAATTTTATTCAGACTCTGAGCCTTGTACTTCCAGCAAGCTATCCTCCTTTTCTGTTGTAGATGCTGAAGCAAAATAGTCGTTCAGCATATCTGCTATTTCCCCATGGTCATTGACAATATCCCTACTCTCAGCCTTCAGTGCGCCAATGGTACACTGAACCAACCACTTCCCCTTTTATGTAACTGTAAAATCTCATTTTTTAAGTGTCCATTGCAAGTTTCCTTTTATAATTCCTTCTAGCCACGTTGTGGCCCTTTTTTGGTCTTTGTGTTTGTAATTTTAAATAGCCACCCTTCATTCTAGACTCTCCTAGAAGGGAAAACATCCTTTCCATGTCCATTCCACTAAGACCCCTTAGGATTTTGTGTTTCGATCAAGTTGTCTTCTACTCTTCTGAACTCCAGAAGGCACAAGCCTAGCCTATCCAACCTTTCCTCATACAACTACCTGCCCATTTCCAGGCATTAGTCTTGTAAACCATCTTTTCTTTAAACTGAACTGTATCTAATGCATTTCTATCTTGACATAAATAAAGTGACCAGTATTGTACATGGTAATCCAGGTGTGGCTTCACCAATGCTTGTATAACTGAAGCATAAACACTCTATATTTGTATTCAATTCCTCTTGCAATAAAGAATAATATTCTATTAGCTTTCCTAATTACTTACTGTGCCTGCATTTCAGTCTTTTGTGATTCTTGTGCTAGGACATGCAGACCCTTCTGCATCTCAAGCTTTGTAATGTCTCATCATTTAAATTGTTTTTATTCTTTCTGCCAAATTGGGGGAAAATTCACATCACATTTTTCTACATAATATTCATTTGCCAGAGCTTTTCTCACTCAATCAAGGAAACTGTAGCTCAGTTATTCTAACATCTGCTAGTTCAGAAAATGTGAGAATCGATTGTTCAGGAGGTACTTACAGGACAGTTAGAAAATCACTTAGAATCTTCCTGATATTGTGAAATGCAAGTCATGATTGACAAATTTATTTGCATTCTGTGAGGATGTATCAAGCAGGGTGGATAAAGGGAATCTGGAGAAGTGTGTTTGGATTTCCAAAAGGCATTTGTTAAGGCATCACATAAAAAGTTACTGTGCAAGATTAGAGCTTGTGATGTTCCAGTGATGTGTTACTTGAACAGTGGAGTGGCTAACTTACAGAAAAGAGAGTTTGGATAAGTGATCAAATAGAAGAGTTGATGTGAATGAGTGCTGAGGCAACAGCTGTTCATAATCTATATTAATGACTATAATGAAGGAACCAAGATAGTGAAATTTGCTGACAAAGTAGCAGAAAAAGTCATGGGGCAAAATTGAATTGTCTACAAAGGAACATAGGTTTAGTGAGTGAGCAAAAATGTGACAGAGTATAATGTGGGAAAATGTGAGGTTGTCAGCTCTGGCAGGAAGAATAGAATAGCAGAATATTATTTAAATGGAAAAAGAATGCTGCAGGGCAGATGATCTAAGTATCCTCCTACATGAATTACAAGAGTTTAACATGTACTGGAAATATTTAGGAAGGCAAAGAGACTGTTGTCCTTTATTGCTATGGGATGAAATCTAAAAGTAGGGAATCCTTTCTATAACTACACAGGTCATTAATGAGATCATGCCGGGTGTACTGTGTGCGGTTTTGGTCACTTTACATAAGAATGGATGTATTTGTATTGGAAGCTATTCTGAGACAATTTGGAAGAATGATCTTAATGAAGCAAATATGATTCTGAACGGACTTGATAGGGCACGCATGAATGTGGATATTGGAGTAGACGTAGGCCCCTCAAGTCTCTTCGACTGTTTAGTATGATCCTGGCTGATATGATCATTTCACAATTACACAGAGAGAATGTTTTTCCTTGTGGGGAATCTAGACTAAGGGATACAGTCTAAAAACATGGGGTCTCCCATTCATGACCGAGATAGGAAATTCTGCCTCTCAGGATCATTGGTCTTTAAAAATCTCTACCCCAGAGAGCACTGGTGGCTGGGTTATTGTCCAACTCAGCCTTGACTATAATCTGAATTTTGATCTACAATGGAGCCAAATGGTGTAGGAGATGGGCACAAACAGATCAGCCATAATCTTATTGAATGATAGGGCAGGATCAAGAGCCACTTGCTCTGCTCCTATTTCTCTTATGGCTGATGCCTACATTGGGCACTAAGTGATAAAACCAGCCTTATGGTACTCTATACCTGCTCTCAGCTAAGCTGAGGGAACTAATTCGGAATAATGGACAGAAAGGGAAAACAATGAAAAACGTAAGTTTTGAGCTGTTATAAAATGTTACACTTCGTTTTTCCTTTTCAGTTTTGTCTCAGGAAGAAAATGAATTGGGACGATTTCTCAGATCACAGGGTTCACAGGATAAAACCAGAGCTGGGAAAATGATGCAGGCATCTGGAAAAGCACTATGTTTCTCTTCGCAACAAAGGTACTGAATGTGTTTCCGGGAAATATACTGCAGTATATTTAGCATAAATATAGTAGTTTGATAGTGCACTGGGTTCGTGACTAGTACGGTATACAATTGAGTAGTAGGAAATCAAATTTGTCTTTCTGACTTATTCACGTGCTTTTAATTCGCACCTTGGTCCAGCTTTCCGAATGTTGTTCTGAAGTGACTCAATGTAAGTTGTTAATATTCAGCTCCTAGCGGATGCCTCTAGATCAGCAGTGTCAAAGACCTGAAGAAATTGTCTCACTTGTATTATCTCACTTATCCACATCGCTAACTTAAAGTGGTTTTATGGAGAAATGGAAAAACATCATGTTAGGAGCTAGACATTTGCTTAGTCTAATAGCTGCACCCACATGGCTAAGATGAGTATTACTCTTTGATTTTGAAAAAGCTGATGAGTTTGTGTCCAAGGATTTGAACTTATTTACCGTGGTTGCAATTCATGTCTTTCTTTCAGCATAAAGCACTAATTTACTAATTAAGCTACACCTTTGCTTTTGAATTACCACCTGTATCATGGTGTTTCTTTTTAGGATAGTTTACACGGTGACGTGTCTCAATAGCTAACAGCTCAAATCTGATGCTGAGAAGCTGAATAAGAATAATCTTAAACAAAAATTGTCAGTTCCTTTTAAAGCGCTTTGAGATCTTGATCTGCCAGATGTAAATACAATCTTTCAATCAAGTTCCTCAAACCAATCTCAATAATTATTATTTATTTGAGAGCGAGAACTTGCATAGCATTATCTATTCTTGCTATCCATTTCTTCAGGCTGGTGAGGTTCATTGTGGTTCATGGGTTGATTAATTGAGCAGGTACAGCCACTTACCCATATGACAGACCTCTAAATTTTACTAAGAAAGAAAGATGCTCATTTCATTTCATTGCCATGCTCATCTCCCTCACCCCAATTCATGTATAATGGATAGTTGACTAGTGTAAGGCTTTGGGAGATAGGAGATATGGGCTTTCTGAAGACTTATGTTAGATATCTAGATAAATTTAACAGAGCCCTTCAAATTCACCTGTATGTACAATGTGAGTACCAGAAGGAAATAGAAACAGGGTCATATGGGTGAGTACTTTGCACTAATTATACTTTATTAAGGTATGATTAACAATTTTAAGTACCTATCTACATGTTGTGTTATTTTGGAATATATTATTTGCCAGCACAGAGTAGGGGTTAGCACTGATATAATTATAAATGTAACAAAGTTAATTAACGGGTGTCAGGATATTAGTGAAAATTTGTTTCTTCAATTTCCAGGTTTCCTATCATCATTCTGTCCTCTGGATTTAATTTTTACTTTAAACCTCCTTTTGTTATTTATTTAGCAGATCTGTCTAACATTTGAAATCTGCTTTTATTGCACCGGCATTGGCCAAATGTTACTCTTGTTTCAACATCTGTTGTACTTTTTATGATGTTATGATGTCATCAAATATCCTTCCTTTTGCCTTTTTTTTTAAACAAACTTATTTGCACTTCTGCAATGTGCTGGATTTTCTTCCAAACTGTCTTTGTCTGTACCCTTCAGACTGTAATTTACTTATTGAGTATGGGGTTTTAACAATTGAGATGAGGGAATGGAATCGGATGCTAACAACGGTGCAGTTTTTTGGGCATACAGTATGATTCCCAATTATTTTCTGACAAGTTGCTGTTTGTTCACAATAATTGATTTAATTTTGTAGCAATAACAGTAAAGGACAGAGAGGAGGAGATGAAATATAATGCTACTTCGCTTTCTAGTTCTGAGATAGAAGTGAAAGCATTAATTTGTTGTGGTTAATACTATAGGTTGGCACTTCGCAGTCCTTTATGTCGGCTGTACCAGGAGGTTGAAACTTTTAGGTACCGTGCCATTTCTGACACTTGGTTGACTGTGAACCGTATGGAACAGTCTCGCACAGAATATCGGGGAGCGTTGCTATGGATGAAAGATGTTTCTCAGGAATTGGATCCTGATATGTATAAACATCTTGAAAAGTTTAGGAAGGTAAGAAGGATAAATTTTGACAGTCTTTTGTGACCACTTTTGGATAAGTTTTACAATTACAAATACTGGCAACAGAGGATACTTTGTGTTGGTGCACAACTTGAAGCTTGAAATGCTCACTTTCGGAGTCAAAACACTTGACCCCCCCCCGACTTCTGAAAGTACTGGAGTTGTGAATTGTTTTTTACTTTTGTTGAGGGCGTGACATGTTTCAAAGTTTTGAAACTTTGGAATCTTTAATTGTGTTCTTTCTGCTGACAGAAGTGTAAGAGTATATTTACTGATAGTAGAACATTTGGTATGTTGCATCGTTTTTTTGTTACATTCAGGAATTTGTTAATATAAAATTGTGGTATTTGGATGGTAAACTGTATGGCACAAAAATTATTAAACCTTACGACAGCATGTCATGCCACAAGTTACTTCCTTTAACTACAGACAGAAAACAATTTTTTTAGCGCAATGTTGCTATTGCTAATTTGCATGGATTAACATTCTAGACAGGAACAGTGGTGCTACTACCCAATCCTGATCCATGTGCTCATCTTCTTCCTAAATCATCTTATCACAATTATTCTTAAATTATTGTAAATTATTCTTAAATGTTAACAATGCTCTCAGCCTCTTAAATATCTATGTTTAAAAGCTCTTTCTTGCATTTAACATGGAATCATGTCCCTTTATTCTATATCCCTCAACCACTGGTAGCAATTTGCTTATACCAGTCTTGTTAAAGGTTATTAAGTGCAGGAATATATCCATTCAGCAGTTTTATCACATGACCTTCGACCACTGTGCTCAAATAACAATTTTTCCAACCTGTAATATTTTTATAACTATGAAATAGACAAGTTCACAACAGATTGACTGAAGCATGGGTCCAATTTTGTTCTCAAAATAATGGTGAGCTACAGCACTCACCAGTATATACATGGAAAACAGACAGCAACTCTGAGCGAATGCATAAGCACAGGTATATGTAGAAACCCAAAAGTTACTGTCCGAGTTGTTCTCCTCCTAAAACTATGCAAAAAAATGGCATCTTGCCATCTAACTCCCACTCAAATACATTGAACATTAGCAGTTTCTGTACTTCTTTCATAGGTATGGACAAAACACACCAAAAATATCAGAGTTTGTTCATTCTAGTGTTTTTAATGATGCAGTTAGTTGTTAATACTACGAAACAACGTCTCTAGCAAAATTCATTATCAGCAGCACAGTCTGGTTGCATTCCTCCTGAGTTCAGTTGTCAGAGATTTAAGAATTATTTTTCTTCCACTTTTTTTTTTCTTTATCTTTTCTCTCTCTTTCTCTCTGTCTCTCTTTTATAATCCATTTTTTTGTTCCTTCTTTATTTTTACATTCTGTCCTGACATTGAAAGCGCTATTCTAACTGAGTTGCTAGCTCAGACTCTATTTTGCTTATACTTTAATCTGGTTAATGCAATGCACAATTATTTGTCCTGTTAATACAGGTCCCAAGTGTCTGGCAGAGCGTGCTGTGCTCTTTGGATTGCTGACTGAAAGCACTTTGCTCCGCAAAAACTGAAATGTACAAGTGAAACAAATGGTGGACACTATTCATTTCCTACATTGAGCCGCTTTTGTTCCAAGGTTTTTTTTTAAATGCACCCATGATTTTTCTCGTGGGTTGCTTCTACTAGTGTCCTGGAGATGCATCAACAATTGGCTAGTTGAAGTAATGCTCCATCGAGTCTAAAATTATTGGAGCTTGCTGATCTTCCTGCTTCACTGTTCACTGGATAATCTTAATTGCCTTCTGGATAAATGCTCAGAGCTGTACAGGAAGAGCATGGTAGTAGGAAGTCACAGCAGTACACTCAGTTCTATTCATTAATTATCGAAAGCTTTTGCAGAGTTCATCCTTGGATAAGCATCACCTCATTACACAATTGCTGAAGAGAATGAAATTGGTGCTTCAGTATTCCTTAAGGTTTTTAATGAATATGTGTGCACATATGGGAATTGCAATTGAATTAATGTTCAGTAAATACATTTTGAAAAAGTAATTGGTTTTCATGGCAATCATTTAAAAAAAATGTGTCCCTAATCTGTTTAACTTACATTTTTAAGTTATGTATATCATAGTCTTATAAAGCTTACACAGAAAGAGGCCACTATGTCACTGTGATGTTATTTCTGATCCAAGTTCAAAACATTGTTAATCTTTATTATCACGATGTAATTGTATTGTGCCAACCTTCTGTCTTGTAAGCTAATTTGTGTTGTGGTAGTCATTTTAGTCTGATGGAACCCCAATCTATTTGTTGCTGAGCATGTGTATTGTTCATTGGCCTCTGTTTTCTCTGGCTCTCTGGCTTGACCAACTGAAATATTTATTTCTGTTCACCTCTTCTAATGCCTTTACAAACAATCATCCTCCTTGCAACTGTCTTCTAGTTGTCAATGTCTGTCTTCATAGCTTGCTTACAGCTATCCTCATATTGGTATGAATAGTTTTTTGTAAATCATGCTGTAACTGATCACATGACTGAAGAATCTGTGAGAGAAGACACCAGTCTAGAAGGAACATGTTTTAAAAAGAAAAGCAATTTTAAACACTACGTTATGATCTGTATTTGATAAAGCATTTTGTACAGATTTAACTATAGGAGTGTTTCAGTGCATAAAGAGTTGAAAAGCCTTATTTGGAGAAAAGGACCAAGCTGCCTCTTGGACAGTGCATGAGCCAGAGATGCTTGAGAGCAGTATCTCGATGTTCATGCAGCAATATTGTCTTAAAGCAGATCGAAGGTCTTTTCCCCAACTGCCAAAGCCAGAATCTGAAGTTAAACAGAATCCAAAAGGTACAAATGAAAATGGATAACTCTGAGATAAGAAAGGACCTTTGGAAAACTGGCAATGCACCTGATGCTTGGACAAGACCTTGGAAAATTTTGATTATAGGGTTCAGAGCAGGAAGATGCTGGAGGGTAGGATAAAAGGACTTTGGAGACTTTAAAATATAGCCGTGAACCAGTAATACACTGGAGAGAATGAAAGAATTGGAACTCTTCAACCACAAAAACACATGTACTCACCGTGCAGAGCAAAAGCACAACAATCAGTGTTGAGGATCCTGAACATCTGAAACAAACAAGACTGCTGGAGAAACTCTGAAGGTCTGGCAGCATCTGTGGAGAGAGAAACAGTTAATGATTTAAGTCTGAGATAACAAGCATGGGGCTGGATGAACACAGCAGGTCAAGCAGCATCATAGGAGCAGGAAAACTTGACGTTTCGGGCCTAAACCCTTCTCTGCAGTACCTTTTATCAATGATTTAAGTCTAACACTTTGACTGTTTTTCAAAACTGCAATTCAGAGCTCAGAACTTGAGGTGGGCAGTACCTGAGGAGTGGGATATGATGTTCCCTCCCACCATCAGCAATAAACTATTAAGTTTGGTCTCTACAGCAATTGATTTGTAACTGCTGCCCTTGTGTTTTGTTGACGCTCTGCAGAAAAGCTGGTCACAAAATTTGTGACTTCCTGGCAGCCCGGAGATAAAATACTCCCCCACCTGACCCTTGGATCTCCCTGGTTCAGCCCAATAGAATGGAATACAAAATGTTTGTCTTGGTTACAAAAATTGCAGGAAAGATTATGTATTTTAGATTTTACAGATACCTATGGGACAAATTTCTATTAAATTCTTCTGAAGCTTTAGCCTGTAGCCGCAAGGGACTCCATTGCAAGGAGGAACAGGTGAGGACTCACTAATGGAGGGGAACTTTGTACTAATAGGGAGAGATTAACATATTTGGCTTTCACAGATCTCTGCTAGTCAACAGTGTGGGTTGGATTGTGAAGCAAACTATCACACGACCAGAAATCATGCTAACTTGCTCCACCACCCACTAGACACATCAAATCAACATTTTTGGAAATGATATAGATTTATATTTATAATGTGTAAATGAACAATATTTGTGGTACAAACTGTTGTCATTGTGGATTTTGTTGTCCCAGTGATGTTTGTTCAAAAGGTGATATTTCTTTTTCTCTTTAATAATCATGATTTACTTTTTGGCGTGTTTGAAATTAATTTTCTATTTGGAGGAGTAGCTCAGTTAGTGTTCCAAAACATGTTTAAAATTGTTTTTCTAAATTTTCAACTTCAGTGGTTCATTGGCACTGTAGAAATATTATTTGATATTAGTAGTTTTGAAAGTATTAAAGTAAAATATGTAGATCTGTAAATTAGTATGTTAGGGATCATAACATTTAAATATTAAAACTAAAGAAGTGGAATACCAATTAGAAATTTGGAATGATTAATGATATAATTGCACTGTTGGGATATTTTAGGTTGCAGATATTCATAATTCTCAATTATAATCCAGATTAAATTGATAAACAAATAATTAATTTCTTAATAAATGGAAATGGAACATTATTTTGTTGGCCTTTCATGAGATGTTGGCACTGCTGGTTAAGCAGTTATTGCCCATGACTAATTGCTCTGGAGAAAGTGTTGGTGAGCCATCTTACCGACCTGCTGAAATCCATGGAGTGTAAGCATGCCACAATACTGTTAGGGAAGTTAATTCCTGGATTTTCACCAAACCAAAGTAAGAAGTAGCAATATTGTTCTAAGGCAGCATGGTGTGTGGTTTGGAAAGAACTTGCAGTGAACTTTCATGGTATTACCATGAATTTACTGCCTTTATCC
Source organism: Ginglymostoma cirratum (assembly GCA_024137785.1). NCBI lineage: Eukaryota > Metazoa > Chordata > Chondrichthyes > Orectolobiformes > Ginglymostomatidae > Ginglymostoma > Ginglymostoma cirratum. Next base: position 35,640,533 of record JAHRHZ010000013.1, read on the forward strand.
TTCTCAACTGTAGAGATCATGGGTTTGGAAGATGCTGTCAAAGGAAACTTAAATGAGTTCCTCTGTGCATTTTGTACATGGTACATGCTGCTACCTATGTGTTGGTGGAGGGTGTCAGTGTTGAAGGTGATGGATAGGTGCTTTTTGTTTTGGTATCAAGTTTATTGAGCATCATTGGAGCTGCATTTGTGATTATCGATTAAAATTTTATTGTTTTAATGCACACAGGTGATTTGAACAGAACTTAAAGATGAGCTTCTGCACAAATTTGGAACCTCTATTTCACATGCAACTTTGGAGTTTGTGTTTTCAGTTCCTGCAATCTTGGATGAGAATTTTTTTTTAATTAAGTCACCTGACTCTTTTAAACTCCAGAGGAAACAGGCCTAGCCTGTCTAAACTTTTATCATAAGGCAATCTGTTCATTCCAAGTATTGGTCTGGCAAACCTTCGCTGAACTGCGTCCAATGCATTAACATCTTTCTATATGAAAGGTGATCAGCACAGTACAGTGTACTCCAGATGCAATCTCACCTTTGTCCTATATAACTGAAACCTAACCTCCTTCCTCTTGCATTCAACTCTTCTTACAATAAAACGTAGCATCTTGTTAGCTTTCCTGATTACCTGCTGTATCTGCATGTTAAGCTTTTGCAATTCATGTATTAGGACACCCAAATCTCTTTGCATGTCAGCTTTATAACCTCTCACCATTTTAGATAATATGCTTATTTTTTATTCTTCCGCCAAAATGGACAATTTCACATTTTCTTGCATTATACTCCATTTGCCAGATCCTTGTCCATTTACTTAAATAGTCAATAAATGGCTATAGATAGGGTAAGCCCTCTTCCGAACTCATCTTCCTGCCTACCTTTGTGTCATCAATAAATTTAACAACCATACTTTCAGTTCCTTTGTCCAAATTTTTGTATAAACTGTAAAGAATCAAGGCCCCAGCACTGACCCCTTTGGCATGCCACCCATGATATCCTGCCAGCCTGAAAAAGACTTATTTATTCCTAAGAGATAGTAAGAACTGCCGATGCTAGAATCGGAGATAGCCGAGTGGAGGAACACAGCAGGCCAGGCAGCATCAGAGCAGTGGGAAAGCTGACGTTTCGGGTCGGGACCCTTCTTCAGAAATGGGGGTGGAAGGGAGCTCTGAAATAAATACAGAGAGGAGGGGTGGAGCTGGGGAAGGTAGGTGGAATGATGATAGGTAAGTGCAGCTAGGGAGTAGTGGGTATTGGTCAGTGAGGTGGGAGGGGCAGATAGGTGGGAGAAAAGACAGACAGGTTGTGTCAGGTCAAGGAGGCAGGGATGAAAGGGATGGTTGGTCATGGAATGAGGCTGGGGGTGGGGAGATTTTGAGACTAGTAAAATCCACATTGAGATCACTGGGTTGTAGGCTCCCAAGGCTGGGTTAGCTTTGGGAGCCTACAACCCAGCTACTACTACTTCCCTTGTAAAGAAGAGATTTTTCTTCAAAGTTAGAAGGAAACTCTAATATTTTCACTGTAAACTCACAGGCTTTCCTCTCTATTTAAATCCATGCCGCAGACCTCTGTATGAAGGGATCATTGACTTGCATACGGTACAGACTGGAAGAGAGAGGTGACTTCCTAGTGCATCTGCTATTCGTTTTCACTTGGGGCAGCAGGAATCAATTTGCATGCTAGAATAATCCAATTTGTTTATTTATTCCATGGCAGTTTAATCACCTATGCCAGAATTGAATGTTAGGGTATGATTTACTTTCCATGACGTTGAGGACAAATTTACAGCTGTACTTTGTAAAGCTTTGCTTAGAAAAGACCAGTTGTTCCTTTAATAGCTTTACTTTCAGGGAACATACTCTATCCATTGTCTGGAGGAATGACTGGAACAGGTGAGAAGTAGTTATATATAATAGAGTATGGTAAATTGAACAGATTTTATTGCTGATTAGTCAAGCTATTGTGTTTGCTTTTGCCTTCAAATCTGCTTTATGTATTGACTGAACCAAAACAATAAGATTGTTCAAGATTGAATAGTTTGGAGTGAATAAATTATTTGAAGTAGCTTGTCTCTACAAGTTTGTTTTCCCATTCAAAAAAAAAATTCTTCACTATTGTGCATAGATTGTAGATATATTTTTATTGGAAGCAAACAAACATTTTGTCAAGCTGTGAGAAAAGACTTCCCCAAGTGGATACTTTCTATGGTCATCTCCAATAACAGTGGAAAATTAGACAGCAACTTGACTAATTTCATCTAAAGAAAGCTTAACATGTTTCTCATTTCATTCTTCTCTCGTTTTCCTTATTCCTAATAAAACTAGGAATCTAATAAAATCTAATATCTAATAAAATGCTAGACTGTTAACGCAGAGACCCAGATAATATTCTGGGGACTTGCGTTCAAATCCCACCCGAGCAGAGAGAGGAATTTGAATGCAATAAATATTTGGAACTGAGTCTAATGACCATGAACCCATTGCCGATTGTTGGAAAAGCCCATCTGGTTCATTAATGTCCTTTAGTGAAGGAAACTGCCATCCTTACCTGACCTACATGTGACTCCAGATCCACAGCAATATGGTTGATTCTTAACTGCCGTTGGGCAATTAGGGATGGGCAATAAATGCTGCCTGGCCAGTGACATTCTCATCTCATGAATGAATAAAGAAAAACAATGCCAACATTTCATGATGGCGTTAGGATTGATACCCAACCATGGTGGCTCAGTGGTTAGTACTACTGCCGCACAGTGCCAGGGACCAGAGTTCGATTCCAGCCTCGGGCAGCTGTCTGTGTGGATTTTTGCAACTTTTCTCCAAATCTGTACAGGTTACTTCCAGGTGCTTTGGTTTCCTCCCACAGTCCAAAGATGTACCGGTTAGGTGGATTGTCCATTGTGTCCAGGACATGTAGGTAAGGTGGATTAGCCATGGGAAATGCAGGGTTATGGAATAGGGTGGGGTAATGGGTCTGGGTGCGATGCTCGTTGAAGGATTGGTGTGGACTCAATGGGCTAAATGGCCTGCTTCTACACTATAGGGATTCTATGGAACATTTAAGTGACTTTAATACCAACCTATAACCCTGGTATAGAACTGCTTGAATTATGTGGCCATGGTGTAACCCTGTATCCACTGATCGATAGAATAAAAAAGGTAGATATGTATTATTATGACTGGCACATTACATCTCCTAGGGATAATGTATCAATTCTGTAGTATCAGTAGAATGTATAAGCAATCAAACTTATAAGCTTTGGTGGCAAACAAACAAGAAAATCAGATTTCTTGCATCACTATTTTCTGCTATGTTTGATCCTAGCCAAATTAATTCTAAGATTTGTTTACAGCTGTGTATCTCAAACAAATATAATCCAGTAGGATTATTTAGAAAAAGGCAGAAAGTGGGTCTGTTGGAATGTGCACAGAGACTACTTAATTAGTAGAAAATACCAAAAATAACTTGAGTTAGAAAACCCATGAAATATGATTTAGCTTAATAATTGTTCAAATTGAAACAACTAGGTATTATACCTGATGTGTTGATGATTAACAACTTGAAGAACCATTAAACTCTGACTTCACCCAGCACACTTTACCCACCAATTCGAAGTTTATTCCTTTGATCCTTTTTACTTGACTATCAAATCCTGCCATGGCAGATAGTACAATTTGCATTCAATAATTATCTGGAGTTAGAAGTCTAATGGTGACTGTTGAAATTGTTGATTGTTGGAAAAGCCCATCTGGTTCACTAATGTCCTTTTATGGAAAGAAACTGCTGTCTCTACCTGGTCTGGACCACATGTGACTCCAGACCCACAGCAATGCAGTTGACTCTCAACTGTCCTCTGGGTAACTAGGGATGAGCAATAAAAGCTGGCCTGGCCACTGATGCCCACATCCTGTGAATGAATTTAAAAGAATACATAAGACCATGGGAGCAGAAAGAGGTCATTGAGCCCATTTGAGTCTGTTCCAACATTCGCTGAGATCATAGCTGATCTGATAATCCTCGATTCCACTTTCCTGGCATTTTCACATGATGCATGCTGCCATATATCTTTTTGAGTGCCACCTTGCTTTCTGTACTAAAACTTTGTTACTAAACCTGAAATTTGCAACATTTTACCAGAAACAATTAAACATAATATTTTCTTTAAAGCTTTTCCAATCGTATTTTCCACTGGATGCCTGTGCCCACATGAGAAGCATGAACTTTCCATTTATGCTTTCCTAAACATGTCACTGTTAAATCTGTGAAACCAAATGAACAGGTTACTGTTCCAAAAGTGCATTTAAATGTAAAAGAGCTAGAAATTTTTGTGATTGTCAACAAGATTGATCATTTACAGAGTCCAACAGACTTTAGTTGATGCTGTGATTGCAACAGTTTTCATTAAGACAAGGATCTTGAGTGCAATTATGCATATGATCTCTCTATTTTTCATCTCCTTTCCATTTCGAACTGATGGAATCATACATTATAGCCATCTTAATATGTGTATTGTTTAAGGGATCAAAAGAACCTGGAAGTTAATTCGAGAGCAGAATTATTCCATGTATGCTCTTTCATTCCTTGTGCATAGCTTTTTATGTGCACATATTGACTGATTCCTGAACTCTGCAAACATCCAAATGATAGTGATATTAGCAAAGTGTAAATCATTGCAGATGCTATTAATCTAAAATAAAAATGAAAAGCACTGGAGAGATTCAGTGGGTCCTCAGTGAGTGACATTTCAGGTATACACTGTTGCTGTATTATTAAATGGACTGTGATGCAAAATAGGTCATAAAGGAAGGACATTAAATAAGTTTTTTTGCCTTCTGCTACATAGACATTAATCTGTTGTACAATCAATCTTTATTATGAGCTTGTGAGAATCCGTTTTGAACTCTTGCCAAGGATAATTATTTTTAAAAGATTTGACTAGTTATAAATTTGCTAATTGCAGTTTCCAATGGGAGCAGGGAAGATATTGGTTGTACTAATGCAACTTTGTAGGTTGAATATCTGCTTCCAGTATTCAGAAACAGCAGTGTAGGTTTTATAGCTGATTGCTTGTGAACAGAAAAATTACATTTTGCAACAAAATATCCGTGATAAAATCTACTTAATTGCTTTTAAGTAGTAATTTAATCATGCAGTGAAATATTTTGATTTTCACTTTGTACTTGCGCTTCTCACTGCGAAAACCGTGTTCAGGCACACGTAATTAGGTGATTTCTTCATCATTTAAGGTCCAGGGCCAAGTTCGTCATGCAAAGATTCACTTTGACAAGCTAAAGAATGATGTTTGCCAGAAAGTGGACCTTCTAGGAGCAAGCCGATGCAATCTTCTTTCTCATATTTTAGCAACATATCAGGTAAATAAAAGCATTTAGAACTTTTTAATATGATCCTGCTTTGTTACTATGATTTGACTTGTCTGGTTTGCTAATAATAGTTATAAACAAAGCAAATGTAAAATAGGAGTAAGTTTGAAAGGGAAAATGACTTAGTGAGATAAACAATTAGTCCTATTTCTACCCTCCTTCTGTACATTGTCAGACAACAGCCATGTTTGGAAAGATAAATTATACTACACTTGATTCACGATCATGCTGCTATTAATTCAAAACTGATCTGTTTCACTGAAGTCAGACTGAACTAATTGAATATATTTAGTTCCATGACCTATGGGTACATAAAATGGATGCTGGCATGCTGATTCAAAGTCCATGTGTGCCTGAGAATGCAAAGTAAGTATTGAAACTGAAAAGTTAAATTTGTTCAGGAAGTGCCTCTTTAATATAAAAAATTCTTGACCATGCTGTATTTGAACAGTTCACTGACTGCCTGTTGTACATCTCATCTGTATCTGTATCTGTATCTGTATTATACTGCCAAATAGCTTGAATTGGCCACTTTACCTAACTTAATAGTTTATTAAGTCAGGATGCTGACCAGTTTGATGTTTATATGTTCATTTTTGCATTGTCCATGATTTCTTCTAATTCAATGCACTTAGCAGGCAGACAGTAAGTCCCAAAATAACAAGCATGGGGCTGGATGAACACAGCAGGTCAAGCAGCATCATAGGAGCAGGAATGCTGCTTGACCT
>JAHRHZ010000013.1:35647040-35662943 GCA_024137785.1 Ginglymostoma cirratum
GCTTGTTATCTCGGATTCTCCAGCATCTGCAGTACCTTTTAATCTCTAAGTCCCAAAATCTGCTTTCGGTGGGATATAACAACTTCAATATTTACCAAGAGTTGGGGATGCAGTTGGGGAATACACTGTTCTGGATTGAATTCCCAGAGCTGTAGAAGTTTTATTGCTCAATTTTACTGTGTGACTTCATTGGCATGTCGTTATTCCATTTTCTACTCGGGCTAACTGTTGAGTGGGACTATTAAGAGTAGAAGGTCATTGCCAGGGCTCAGTGAGAATTAACTGACTCCAATGCTGTAATATTACATGAGCATTATTGTCTTTCTAAAACATACTTTGAAATTTAGTTGAAGTGACCTGGCAGAAGTCATCCAGCTAGCAGTGATGTGTTTTTGCAAATGACAAAAATAGAGAAGTTCAAGGCTGCACAACTTGATTTTGTGACACTGCTGACATCAGCAAATTTGATACCTGGCAAGGCAAAATTAATTGCCATATCAGTCCCCTCACTTGTAGTGTGATCTGCACAGCACATCATGGCAGTGCTGACAAGAGTGTGGCATTATTGGTACTGGAGCATGCAAAAAGGGCAGTATGGGATGGCAATTGGCTTCTAGCATTGTTTTGCTTCTAGCTGTGAGCAATTGTTCAGACACGTCAATTCTGCACCAGCCTCCTCTGAACTAACTCATTACCACTACTATGCGTTACCCCAGCTTTCCAAACTTGCTGAGGATAGTCTTGCATGGTAATTTCAAATAGCCCTCGAGCTTATAAGGCCTGCGTTCAGACTTCAAAACTAATTTTGACCAGGTGGCTGACCAGTGGAACAGTTTGGCACTGGCAGAGTGGCATAGACACATACATAGATGCTGTCATTCTGAAGGAGGACTAGTTTGTTCATAACAAGCACTGCATTTCTTGGGCCAACGCCTGAGCAATCCATGGAAATATTATGCAGAATTACAAATGTGCAGTAATGGCATTGCCACCTTGGAGGAATTTCAGTGGGACCTTCTCAGAACATTGGTAAGGGATTCTTGAGAATACAAACCAGAGTGGAGTGTTTCCCCCTAACTGATGCTGGGTCCCAGATCAGTTATTGAGTGCCCGAGAACAAAAGCCACAGCTCAATTCAAAGCATTTCCTGGGCAGCTGACCTGGATGACTAGTTCCTCTCCTGAGGCTTGATGAATCCCATTGGAGGGAGAATAAGACTTTTAAGTGGCACTTAAGGGCCCCATTGGCCTCTCAATACCTTTTTCCTTCATGAACATGATGGTGAGAGATGAGAACATTACAGAATCTCCACCAGTCTGATCACAGGCCCTTCCCCTAACTCTGACCGTTTCTTCAGGGAACATTAAATTCTGCCTGTTAACTCTGTCCTTGCCCTTGTAAAGATTACCAGACTTGCTGAGTATTTCTGGCATTCTGTCTTTCAGATTGCAGTTTTTATAGTATTGCTTCTTTGCATCCTGGATTTTGCAGTATTCCTCTTGGGTAGCTCATCTCTGGTAGTATCTTTTTTTTTCAACAAGATTTCTTATTCCTAAATTTGAGCCATATTATAACGTGGATAACCTTTAGTTCATAACTTTAGCCTCTGTCAAATATCATAATCCATATCCTGCTTAACCTTCTATAATCAGCAGAATCAAGCCCAATCCATTACTCCTAAGGCTTCTCCAGAAGTCCCTGTCTCGGGAGTTAACCTATCAAATTATGTACACCTTCCACCTGGGCAACTGCATCCCCTCCCTTCTACATATGCCTCATACTTCTCAATTTGTGTGATTTTTTTTTTTTTTTTTTTTTTTAAAGATTTTATTATGATATTCATTATGTTCTGCATCACTGAAGATGGACAATAAATGCTGGCCGATCTAGTGAGGCCCACATCCCATGAGCAAATAAAAAAAAAAAAGTATCAGAGTAGAATATCTTGTTCATTTGAGCCATTCTTTCTTAGATGTTGTTATGGAGCCAATGCTGTCAGCAAATCAGAGACGGTTTTAAAATCTTGCCACTTTACTGCTTCCAATCCTGGATTAAATAACTAGTCATATTATGCGTTGTTGTCTCATTTCAATTGTTGATGATAAACCATTGTGTCAGTTTCCTATCCATTTTAATAGCACTCATGACTAGGTATAGCTGTGTTCTGTCAAACTGTCAAGCCTCTCGAGTTCCATGCTGCCTTGAGGCTTTCCATATTCCTCCTTGCTGTACATTAGACTTGCTGAAAAACTGCTTACTTATGACAGCAATGGATGGGATGTGATGCACCATAAATTTGTGAACTTTGTCTTATCAATCATTGATCTATTGAATTTCATTCTCGTCTAAAACCAATGTGTTATATACAGTACCATGTTAATGCATCTTTCTATTGTCCTCTGCAGTGACTTAATAAGTATACCCAGAAGATTATTTACTATGTTTTCTCTACATACTACTTTTACTCGTGTCTGTTTTGAAAATTGGTATTTTTATTAATTCTCCATCACTTTCAACCATTTGCTATTCCTAAGTTTACATTATTTTGTGTAAAATCTGCTTAGAGTAACTCTGCAATTATGTTAATAGAACAAAATCAGGTGCCTTATTCTCTTTCAGATTGTAAATAGAAATATTACTTGGGCTCTCGTGAATTCCAGAATCAAGTATCTTTCTTTTATTAAGGACAGTTTCTCTGAACTAATTCATTCACTGTGCTTTGTGCGTTGTACAGTTTTACAAAGCACCTTTTATGTAGCTTGCTGTTCAATCCATCCTCCATTATTTTTGCGTGTTGGGAACACAGCCATTTTAAGTTTGAAAGATTCACTCATTTTTCTTGTGATGCAATTTGTTTCATTTATTTTGGCATCTCTGATTTTTGTATTTCTACTTCAGTTTGGTTGATTAGTGTATTGTGCCCAATTCTGGACACTACATTATAGTAAGGATTTGAAGGGTAGAGAGAGGATGCAGAAAATACTTATAAAAATGCTTCAGTTATATAAATAGTTTTTTTATTTTCCAGTTCGGTAAGAGATTTGAGTTGAGATGTTCAAAATCATGACTATAGACAGTAGGTGGTGAAAAACTTTTCCCGTGGCAAATGGGGGGAGAACCAAAAGGACATTGTGCTATAATATTTGGCAAAAGAAGCAATAACAACATGAAGAAAAATATTTTTTGTGCAGTCAGTGGTTAGTCTGGAATGCACTGCCTGAGTGTCAAGTAAGCAAGTGTAGTTTTAGCTTTCAGAAGAGAAATTGAATATGAATTTGAGGAAAAAGTTCACGGCACTATGGAAAATGGATTGAAGACTGGGTTGCTTCTGCAGAATTTAGTGTGGCTATATCAGACTGGATGGCCTCCTTCAATGCTGCAACCAAACTATGATTGTGTAAGTTTGTTTATGGATACTCAATTTAGCTTTCTTCTTTTGCTTCATAATTTTCCCAAAGTTAAAATATATTGTACTCTAATGGAGACATTCATCATAACATTCTCAGTTGTTCTTTTGATCCACATCAAATTTATTTTTTGAATACACCCATCTATTGCTATCAGCTATCCTCTTACTTAAATTTATGCATTATGATTAAGCTATGATTAAAAAATGGTCTCATTATTGACTTCTTTGTCTCTAAAGGTTTCTAGCTTTAGGATATGATATTAATTAAGTCATAATGAAATGTCTCTTGTCATGAGGTTGTTTAAAACAATGAGGAACATGCAATCACTTCATAAGTGCCTAAGCTAAAAATAAAGGATAGAAATTAATTTTGTGTTTCTCTTCTTAGAATTGTCACAGACCTGACAGATGTATGTTTTAACAATTGACTATTCTGTTGATGGTTTGCTGTTACAATAAAGACTAATTAGCAGTTGACACTTATAATTGAAGCTAATTATTCTTTTAAATACATTGTTCAATTCATCCTCAGTGTTGAGAAGCCAATTTTAAGTGTTCAGATAATTAAGGGTTTCTAGCTTGAAAAGTATTTTGTCACACTTGAGTATAAACGGCAAACAATCAAATTAAAAATGTTGAAAACTGAGTTATTTCTTAGCTAATTTTGGGACCATTTTCAGGCTAGATTTTTCAGTGCTCTATAATCCCTATTGTGTCCCCCCACTGCAGCTAAACAGTCAAGGGTAAAGGTGGGAGATTCTGCATATAATCCCAATGGCTGCCCTGCAGTGATTTAGCACTGGCAGCAGTGTGGTTTTAAAATAAGATTTCTTCTTGTTTCTTGGGAGTAAGACTTGCCTTGGAGACCTCCAGATCCATTGTTTGGTCAGCACCTCTGTAGTTCCAGCAGTGCCGCTCATGAGCCTCAACAATGGCTTTAAGCATAGAGAGTCCCAGCACATCAAGGAGTTTGAGTAAGTTTGGAGTTGTGGTCTCAGGCAGATGAGGGTCCGAATTCAAGAGGCTGGGTAGGATGAACTTGAGAAGTGGCAGGGTTGCTTCCAGTAGTCCAGGCACCTATAAAGGATGTCCCCCTTCCATGCTTGACAACAGTCTGTGTCACTAAAGCCATCTGGCTTTCTGCATGGTACAGACCAATTCCTGCTACGGGTAAGAGATCAATAGGGCTGGATGAGTCCTAAAAGTGGGCTGACTTCCTGATATCCATACCTTATCCCTAACCCACCACTCTATACCTTGTTCATGTTCAGGGGCACAGATGTTTAGGTGGCAAGAGGATCTCCCTTGGAGTTTATATGCCCCCTGCCTTTAAACCTGCTAACAAGAGAGTGCAAGATCCAGCCCTTTATGTAGATTCTTGTTAGTCTTAACCCGATGCTTCGGTATTGTTATCTTGAAGGAAATGGCCCAGAAGGGGAAGTTAGCTCTTCAAGATTGTTGCTGGGGAGGCGTTAGTGGACATGTGGTGGAGGGGAGAGAAGTGCTTTTACTGGAAAGGAAACCAGGCCACCAAACTCTGTCAGCCTAAAACAAAAAAGCAGCCTGAGTCAGTATGATGTCCACGGTAAAATGCAATGCCCAGCAGTGCTGTAAAATTAATGGTCTCCTGCTCTTAGCAAGGTAAATGTCTCCACCTTTTGCCTGCTATCTCACAATCTCAGGGCTGCTACTCACTCAAACTCTGCCACTGCATACTCCTTTCATCAAGGCTTCTGGACTGCAACTGGCATCATTGCATGCACTTGTCCATTCACGTCAGCCTCTAAATCTGCAACTTACTCACTTAGCTATCATTACTTATATTCTAGACACTGTAATGGGTTTTGAACATTGCTGGCAAACAAGCTCTGCCTCTGGATTACTACTCCCATGAAATTACTACCAAATCATTGGCTTCCCTGGTATTAATCCAGAGATTTGTAGTTCTGTTTTCATAATTTAGCCTTTTGAAGTACTTTTTTTTATCTGGGACCTACAGTAGTCAGCAACTGGATCCTTCCCCACCTACTTCAGATTCTTCTACAACTTGAAATGATGTCTTTACTCCTGGCACTTATCTAGCTACAGTCAATGGGACTCGCTGTGGGCTGCAGTGATCTATTTCAAGCCTTGTAACTATGCTATTCCATTACTACATTCTTTTTAATTCCATCATTTGAATGGCTCCTTGATCCAAAGTTTGGTAGTCAGTTTGGTCATTCTCCCATGCAGAACCTGCCTTTGTCCTGGTAGACCCTTGAAACTGTTGATGAATTGCAAAGGTGGAAGTTCCTCCAAGTTACATGCTTTAGTTCCCCATACCGTGTAGTTATATCCTTCTGTCCCTGATCATGGATCAAATTTGAAGTGTTCATCCTAAGGGGTATGACTGCCTCCTGGATCGGTGTATGAGTAAATTTCTCTTTCCTTGACGCATCTCAGTGTCTGAAGCTCAAATGCCAGGTCAATAACTCTAAGCTGACTTTCTTCAGGCTGCAGACATTTGCAGGAGGTATGGTCACTGTGGATCACACAAGTGTCCACCATCTTCCAAACGTTGAAACTGCAAAACATCACCTTTCTGCCATCATTAATGCAGTGATCTTTCTACAGTATTATTTTAAGCTGTGTCAAGTGGTTTAGTAATTAAGCTAAAAATGTAATAAAATATTTATCTCCCAGCTACCTGGTTAATCTACTGTCCTTGTGTACAGATGGGGTAAAACTCAGCAGCTATTTCTCTATTCACTCCCTTAATCGAGGCTTCGAAGGTCCACAGATGGTCTTCTGTTCTATCTCTGAGCCACTTCATTTTTTTCATAAAAGATCAGAGCTGCAACTCCTCCCTCACTGCCTTGTATTCCCTCACTTACCCAATATTTCTCAATACCTCGAATGAAGTAATGATCACAGATCAGAACCGCTACACCCCCGCTCCCCCCCGGCCCCCCAAACCTAGCAAAGTATTGTGGATGATTTTGACCCTTAATTCCAAAATGTCTTTTTAAAAAAGAGAACTGCCAAAGAGATGATAACTGCAGGTGTATAGCAACCTTTGTATGGGATCAATGGGATGTAATATCCAAAGGAACTTCAAAAGGACTGTATATTGTGATGTCCTATGACTACAAAGGTAACAAGGGCCTGATGACCCCAGCTCAACAACAAACCTCCCCCTGCAGATTGTCCCAAACTGCTAGACACATTTTGTCTTCTATTTTTCCTGTGAATACATAGGAAAAGGAGCTTAAAGGTCAATTTAAACTCTACTGCGGGAGACTATTAGAACTGAATGCAGTCTTGTGTGTACCAGCCTTCATGTGTTGCAATGCTCACAATCAAAGAATTATCCCCTAGTCACACCTGTGTTGCAGGTAGAAATCCAAGCTCAGAGTGCTGCAAATCGGTCTAAAAGGGAACAGGATGACACAGGATACTCTCCCTCTGAATTTTGGAATTTGATCATGTCAAAAGGCACCTTAGCATTAGAGTCTCAATCAATCTGCAAAACTGATGATCATGAAGCCAACTGCTCACCTACCGATGCATCCCAACAGTCGATGTTCAACTAACTGCTCTTCACAAAACTTTTTTTAGATTTTGATTTTCTGGAATCTCTTATTATAAATGTGCTTGTATGTGTTGTGTTGCTAATTCTTCTGGAGTTTCATAATGAATAAGCACACTTTATGAATTCAAGAAAGCCTGGTTAAATTGGCTGTTTTTTAAAAAGACAGGTTTATTTGGATCTGCGAGAAAGCTATCCACGAGGAAAGACGTTCTTTTTAACTTACCCTTGTTGCAACCGACTGAGGAGGTGGATGAATAAAGCAGCTTGTAGTATCTCATCCGGGACAGTATTAGGGAACCTCACCTAGGGGTTCTTCGTGTAATACAGATAAACACAACTTTGCTTGTATGAGACCTTGGCTGTATTTATTTTAATGTGTTACAGTCACACCTGGTGTGTCTTCAAGATTAGCCTGTGAAACACAAATGTGTACAGTTCATTTAGTTCCCTTTTTTGTCATCGCTTATTTTAATTTAAAATAATCAACACCAAACATAACCTGTAACAACTATTGCTAAAGTATTAGACATTATATACAATAAATATACAAGGATTAAAAGTATGGATAAATGTTATGTATGAAAATGGGATCAATCTCCAATATCATTGTAAATCTGGCTTGCTTGAGGTTGAGTAACGTTACCTTTTTTTTTATGGCACTTTGTGGCCCTTGGTATTCTGGATCAGCAAAGCAGTCCTCCAGCTGTTTTGTTTTCCTCCCTCTCCCTGTTGAGAAACCCCAGCCTGCCCCCGATGCTGTCTTTCAGTTATTCCTGAGGGAAAGGGATGAGTTTCTATACAAAATGGTTTCTTACACCCTGTCTGTTACATGGTTGCTATCCCAAAACTGCAAATCACACTTCTGTATATGTTTAGCCTGGATCTCCAGCAGAGTGTCATTCATTGTCTTGTGATTGATGTAATTGACCATTTTATTTCACTTAGCCATTTGCTTAGAAGGTACTTGTCAGCTTTATTTTGGTGATGTACAGAGCAATTCACATCTGGAGAAGAACCATTGTCACAGAATTTCTGCTTACCTGTGGAATTGTTTGTTGAATTTCAAAAGGTCTGTTGTGGGTTCTTCTCAATACAAGTACGGTCTAGTCCCAGTACCTGCTGAAATTCAAGAGTAGCCATATAATTTTGGGAAGCCATTTTGCAAGATCCTTTGTCCGTTTCAAAGACAGATTGGTTTTCGTAACAAAATCTATACTGTTATAATTACATAGTTGTGACACATAACCTGCAAGATGGGGTAACTTGGTTGCAGGAATCAGAAGCAGTTCAAGTTCTTCATTATAGATGGATGTGGGGGGGAAAAAAGCATGTAATTTTGTTACTTTTTATTTTACTGTAAATTGCAGAAAGAAAATGACGTATCTATAAATCTCCGAACCATGAATCCAATAAATTATACTTTCATTATTTAGCCGATTAAACATAGGTAATGAACATGACACAGTGATTTTTAATTAATAATTTTTTTTTAATTCAGACAACATTACTCCATTTCTGGGAAAAGACCTCTCATACGATGGCTGCTATTCATGAAAGTTTCAAAGGCTATCAGCCATATGAATTTGCAATGTTGAAGGTAAATGTATATTTTGACTTGTATAGATACACAAAAAATTTGAAAACCATCACTGTTCTTTGTTGTTTTATCTTCCATTTCCATCCAAAAAGATTTGCATTTCTTGCATGGTTTTTGTATAAATCTGCTTGACTTGAAAAACATGAATGAAACAGAGAAAAATAGTACTCCCAGACTACAGCCTACAATGTTAGCAGAGGAATGAGTTTCAGGTACAATCTTGATAATTGTCAAAATTGGTCTTCTCATTTTCCAGCATATGTGTGTCGCAGAGACTTGTAATTCTGTCACCTTTATCGTTGATCCCAAGGGCATCACTTGTACATATGACAGCTGATCTGTTGTGGTAGCCCATCTTTGTCTCTGTGTCTGTGTGTGTCTCTCTCTCGTGATTTGTACTCACCCGTGAGTGGCATAGAAACAGCCCTATTCTGAATTCAGTGAAGGTCAGATATTCTCCGAATGGTGAATGTTCGAGTGAGAATTACCAAGACAAACGCATCTCCGTGTAATGATTGGGATGAGTCCAACAAATGGCTGGACTCCTGGGTGTAATCAGGAAGAGTGATTCATGAACTTCATAGCAATTGAAGGTCAGGTACTGCTGCATATTAAGTGGACATTACTCCTAATGCGGTAGAACACAACGGAAAGACTGTGTGAACAGGAATGGGGGTTTAAACATGAGAATATACTTGAGTCATCAAAGTGTACACTTTTTTTTCCTGATCTGGTTAGATTATTAAACTGTTCCTGCATTGGATCCACAATCTGTGCACAACGTCTCTGCTGTTCACCTCATTCTTCTTCTCGTATGTCACTGCTGCCACCAGTTCTACCCCCTACCCTCCACTTTGATTTGATGTGATTTATTATTCTCCACATATACTTAGGTACAGTGAAAAGTTTTTTTTTTTTTTTTGTTTTGCATGTAGTACAGGCAGATCATGCCATACAAAGCGCATTACAGTGCGACAAATACAATGTTCCGGCTGCACAGTAGGTGCACCAAGAACAAGACCAATATTAAATTTAAAATTTGAGAGGTGTATTCAGAAGTCTAATACTGTGGGGAAGAAGCTGTTCTTGAATCTGTTGGTACATGTGTTTAAACTTTTGTCTTCTGCCCGATAGAAGAGTTTGGAAGAGATTATGACCAGGGTGGGGGAGATTATGTTGACTGCCTTCCTGAGGCATTGAGAAGTATAGGTGAAGTCAGTGGATGGAAGGTTGGCTACCGTGATGGACTGGGCATGTTCTCAACTCTGTGGTTCCTTATGTTTTCTGTGTTGAGCAGTTTGTCGTACCAAGCCATGATGCATCCAGATAGGATGTTTTCTATGGTGCATCTGTAAAAATTGGTAAGTGTCTTTTATAGATCTGCTGAATTTCCTTAGCCTCTTGAGGAAGTAGAGACATTGTTGTGCTTTCTTCACTGTAGTGTCAATATGAGTGGACTAGGACAGATTGTTGGTGATCATCACTCCGAGGAACTTGATGCTCTTGACCATCTCCACCATTGATGTAGACAGTGTTGTGCCCTCTACCTTGCTTCCTGAATGACCAGCTCTTTCATTTTTTTTTCTGACATTGAGGGAGAGATTGTTATCTTTATACTACACCACCAAGTAATCTATCTCCTTCCTGTATTCTGTCTCATCATTGTTTGAGATCTGGCCAACAACGGTGGTGTCACTAGCAAACTTGTAGATGGAGTTAGGATGGAATTTGACCACACCGTCATGAATGTACACAAAGTACAGTAGGCAACTGAGTACGCAGCCCTGCAGGGCACTGGTGTTGAGGATTATCAAGGAGGTGCTGTTGCCTGTTCTCACGGCTTGCGGTCTGTGGGTTAGAAGTGGAGGATCCAGTTGCAGAGGGTGGAACAGAGACCTAGGTCTCAGAGTTTGGAGGTTAGTTTAGTTGAAATTATGGTGTTGAATGTGGAGCTTGAGTAAATAAGTAGGAGCCTGACATAGGTATCCTTGTCCAGATGTTCCAGGGACGAATGGAGGGCCAGAGAGATGGCATCTGCATGTGTGCATTTATGCTTGTGTGTTGCTGCCCTTATTTCTTGTGCCCCATTCAATCGGGCCACCACGCTCGATGCAGTTTGGATGTTGGAAACTGTCAAAAGTTCATTAGGATAGTTGAGTTGAGATTGACGGTTCCATCAGTTCACTTGATTACCTGGGGCACCCTGTAGGTGGAAGCTGCATTCATTGTAATATTGGGCCTGGACTTTGGAGAGGAATAAAATCCTAAACACCGAAAACATTTGCCAACCATTCATTTCTGAATGTCACCTGCTGTTGAGATCCGATTCCCATATGTCTTTTCTCCTCTTTCTTGGATGTACTTGCCATGATGAGTAAATCATTGGTTTCAATGCATCTTGAGTGGATAAAACCCAATGCTTTCCTAACTGCAAAGTATTATAATGTACAACATTCTTCCATAATGCAGGAACATAGTGAATATTGATCCTTCCTGGTAACTGAAGTGGTGCTTGAGAATATCAGTGTGTTACACAGAGCATGCCCAAACCTCAAGTGACACAATGAGTCTTTGACCATGGTTCACGTAGGTCACCAAACAACAATCCTGATATTTTTGCTACTCCTGAATAATATAAGCATCTTTGATAATCAAAAAACACTGCAAATATTGTAACTTGGTTAAGTCTGCATGATGGTATGGATGATATCATTTTCACAAGTTCTACATTTGCAAAATGAAAACCCTTCATAAATTATAGAATCCCTACTGAAATTGCTGGAGAAATTAAGTAGGTCTGGAAAATCTGTGGAGAGAAAGCAGAGTCAAAATTTTGGGTCCAATGATCCTTCATCACATATTAACCACTCTAGTCAATGGAAATGCTCAGGGTCTTGATAATGGGGGAATGCAGCAATGGTAATGTTGTTGAATATCTAGGAGAATTTATTAGCTTCTCTTTTGTTTATAACAAACATTGCATGTTACTTGTCACTATCTGCTCAAGCCTGGAACTTGTCCAGGTCTTGTTGCATTTTGATATGGGCTACTTCATTAGCTGAGTCGTTGTGCAATATCCACTATCATTCACAGTCATCAGCAAACATCCCCACTTCTGACCATATCATGATAGGAAGGTCATTGATTAAACAGTTGAAGGTGCTTGTGCCTAGGACTGAACCTGAGAAATTCCAGAAGCTTTGTCCTTGAACTGAAATGATTTACCTCCAACAACACAAACGGATTCATTTCTGCTGGTTGGAGTCATACCTAGCACAGAGATTTTCCCTGATTCTCATTGACTGTAGTTTTGCTCAGGTTCCTTAATACCAAAATCTGCCAAGTGCTTCTTTGTGTCTAGACCAAGGCTGCAAAGAGGACAAGAGGTGCATGGCAATAGCAGAACCCAAACTGAGCATTTGTAAGTTGTGTGAATGCCGCGTGATCACACTGATAATGACACTTTCCGTAAATTCTGATAGACATGTGGGACAGTAATTGACCAGCATGGATTTACCCTGCTTGTATGGACAGTATATGCCTGGGCAACTTTCTGCATTGTTTGGTAAATGGCATTTGTTCTAGCTGAACTGATATAGCTTGGCTGCATTAAGCTAGATGTGGAGCATATGAGGCATTACTCCTCTTTCAGCACTGCTTCTAATTCCAGAGTGTGAATAATTTACTTGACAAGAAATGACCTCAGTGGGCCAATACCAAAGCTGGGCTGGAAAGACCAGTGCCAAAGATTAGTGGGAAAACAGTGATGAGAAAAAGTTGAACAATAGGCTTCCTTCAGAGAAGAGATGGTTTAGATACAATGCTGGCATATTCCCTCAACAAGGGAAGGTAGGGTAAACAGATCCAGAGCTTACTGGGTGGTAATGGAGATAGGAATTAAGATGATTAAGAAATGGCCTTATGACGGTGTGCAGTAGAAAACACAATTGAGAAATAAAGTGAATATGAAAGATTCAGAAGAGAAGTGAGAAAGCAAATGAGAGTAGCAAAGGGGGAATATGAGAGAAGACTGGTAGCTAATAAACTTTGGAATCCCAAAGCCTTTTACAGGCTAGGTACGTACATAGTCAAAAGGGTGTTACAAGGAGGACAACCAGTTGGGGTTCTCAAAGGTGATTTACACATGGAGATGGGGCATGGCTGAGGCATTAAATAAATATTTTGCATCTGC
This sequence comes from Ginglymostoma cirratum, assembly GCA_024137785.1. Classification (NCBI taxonomy): domain Eukaryota; kingdom Metazoa; phylum Chordata; class Chondrichthyes; order Orectolobiformes; family Ginglymostomatidae; genus Ginglymostoma; species Ginglymostoma cirratum. The sequence goes on from JAHRHZ010000013.1 coordinate 35,659,810, forward strand.
CTTTACCAAGGAAGCAGATATAACTCATGGTGATAGAAGGAAAAAACACAGTCACTACAAGGGTTCAAAATTGGAATGGAGAAAATATTGAATAATCTGTTGGCATTTGGATTTGACAAGACATCAGGACCAGGTGACGTGCATCCAAGATATTGAAGGAAGTGAAAGTGAAAGTGAAAATTGCAGAGATCTTGACCAAGATCTTTGATTCTATCATGTATACTGGCATAGTTGCCAGAGGCCTGCAGAATTGTAAACGTTACACCATTGTTCAATAAAATGTTTGGAAGGAGAGGACCAGCAATTATAAACCAGCCCAGCTTAAATTCCATAGTGAAGTATCTTCAAGAAACAATAATTCAGTCTATAGTTAATAGTCACTGACAAATACAGATTAATTAGGGAGAACCAAAATAGATCTCCCAACGGCAATCATGTTTAGCTAACTTGCTGGGATTTTTTGAACAGGTGTCAAGAGGGTGAGCTGATACATTTTGGTAGAAAAGACAGAGACCGTACAGAATAAAAAGTGCTATTGTAAAGGCTGCGCAAGAGCAGAGGGACTTGGGACTTGTGTGCATAAGTCACAAAATGTCAGGACAATTGAAGAGTGCTTATTAAAACATACAGTATCCTAGCATTTATTCATTGTGCCATAGCGTTAAGGGAGCAGGGAATTAATGCTGAATCTACATAAGACAGTAGCTAGACCTCAGCTGGAGTGTTGTGTATAGTTCTAGACACCACATTTTGGGAAGGAGGTGAACACATTTGGCACAGAGGGAAAGAAGTTGACAAAATGACACCAGGGATGAGCAAGTTCAGTTATGAAGATAAACTGAAGAAGTTGGGACTCTCTTCCTCAGAGCTGAGAAGAGGATATTTGATAGCAGTTTCCAAAATCATGTGAAGTCTGGACGGAAGGAAGAGTGAGAAACCGTTCCCAGTCATAAATAGATCAAGAACAAGACAACGCAGATTTTGTGATGTGAGAAAACAAATTCATGCAGTAAGTAGTTCAGGTCTGGAATACACTGCCTGGAATTGTGGTGGAGGCAGATTCAATTGTAGCATTCTAGAGGACAAAGGATGATTATTTAAATAGAAATAAAGTTCAGGGTTATTGGGAAAGAGTAGAAGGACAGATTCAGTTATGATGCTCATTCAGACTCAAGATGGGCTGGATGGTCACCTTCAAAATTGTCTTATTCTGTGATTTCTCAGGTACTGAAGCACATTGTGCCCAAATGCACACAATCCTGGACAATATTCAGGCTTTGACAGATAAGTGGCAGAGAACATTCATGCTTAATAGCTGGTAGGCAATGATTACTTCCAACAAGAGAGAATCCAATCATTTTCCTTTAAAATTGAATGGCATTAACATCAGTGAAAACCCCACTTTCAGCATCTTGGGTTTTACTTTTGTCCAGAAAGTGAATTGGACAAGCCATACAAACACAAGAGTGAGTCACTACAAGTTCAGTGGTGAGTATCTCATCTCCTGACTCCTCCAAAATTGTCCACTATCTATAAGGCACAAGTTAGGAATATGATGGAATAATTTTCAATGCCTGGATGAGTGCAGTTTTGACAATGTAGAAAATGCTCTAAACCATCCAGGACAATGCAGCCACTTGATTGGTATTCAGCTTGGCACGTGTGGACTGCTCATCATTCTCAGCAAGTTAATGGGCCATCCCTAACTATTGTGGAGAAATTGTTAGATTCACTGTTGGAGATGGTGATTGCTTGACACTTATCAACCCCAGATTGAAGGTGGTCCTGATCATGATGCAGTTAATTAAAAACAGCAGTGATACATTTAATGAAGGGGAAAAAGTTTCCCATTAGTACTTCTGTTAATAAAGAATGTCAAAGATCGATGCAAAAGCTTGTATAAATCATTAATTGCAGAAATAACAAAGTGTATAAAATAGTTACATGATTTTGGATTGTTCTGTGACTGTCTAAAAAAGTAGTTTATCTAAGGAAAAGAAAGCTGTAATTCTGAGTAGCACAATTTGTACAGTATAAAGTAATGTATCAAAATTAACATGAGATAAATTGAAACACTGTTCCATTATTGCATTGGTATTGTGTTGACCTATTGGATGACATAGTATACATGGGTAATCAAAGGAACAAGGGAGGAGGTAGCCTTGCTCGTATTTTCCTGCTTTTAATTAAACTGTAATTCTCTTTCCATTAGGGAAATGATCTCTCTTTGTCTGTGATACCCTGTTATTTTACAGTCATGGGTAACAATGTCAGTCATGCTTTTGATTGTCAGCACTGGGTTGATTTATCTCTTTGGAACAGTAAGATTTTCTGACAGTTTACTCCACCTTTGGAGCGCGTGCTTAGCCAGCATGAAGAAACACATCCATTGGTATCACACGGCCTTAATACATAATAAGTCACTTATGTTTTCCCTTATATTGTAGCAGATTGAGCCATTTGGAGTTTAATCTTTCATTTCTTATCACGTTTATTTGTTTTTGTACAGTCAAATGAGTGTATACGTTGCAGTCAAGAAAGTTGTAATTGTTTGCTATACTCCTGTTACTACACTCTATCCTTTTCATGATCCTTTTCTATTGATCCTTTGTGAAGTGAAAGTCGCCATAGCCCCTGAGTCTGCTTTCTCATTAGAGAGAGATGCTGGTAAGTCTTAGATAACAATTACTTTGAAGCCTAGCACTGCAGGAGGAGTTCAAGCTGTAATTTTATCAAAATTCTGAACATAACGTCAGTGATAGAACCAGAACAAATAACTAGACAATAAAATTTCATCTAAATAAAAAGTGTTGGAGAAATTCAGCAGGTCTGCCGGCTTCTGTGAAGAGAGAAACAGAGTTAATGTTTAAAGTCCAATGACAACTTCAAAAGTTCTTCAGCGAGTTCTGGAACTTGTGAATTGAATTACAAATAGCTATCAGTTGTACACAAAAAATCTCGCACACCTCTTCACATACGTGCTTTCTGTGTCTGTCTGTCTGTCTGTCTGTGTCTCTGTGTGTCTCTCTCTCTCTCTCTCCCTCTTTCCCTCTTTCCCCCACCCCACCCCACCCACCACCCAACACTGTAGAGAGTTTTCAGAAAAAAATCACTTTCAAGAACAACAAGATAAC
>JAHRHZ010000013.1:35678885-35702733 GCA_024137785.1 Ginglymostoma cirratum
CAGCCCCACACCGTGTTATCTCGGATTCTCCAGCATCTGCAGTACCTTTTATCTCTGACACTATCGGTGTTTCACATTTTAGCTCCCTAATCAAGTCTCTTCATTCATTACACACCAAATCCAGAGTCAGATCACACAATGACCATTTAAGTAGACCCCTTTTTTGTTTATTTCTGAAACATTTTTTGAAGCTTCTAAAGTTGACTTATAAACTGCGAGTTGTGGTATCTGATGGCTGAGCTGTTTTATCATGCCATGCAATGGCATGTATTTACACTATTATTGTGATCATTTAAAAATCTGGTTTGTTTTAAGTCCCTAAATCTTTTTTTGGGAGGAAATACATTTATAATATTTTATTTATAGTTATTGAGGGCCAAAGGGCCTGTACTGCACTATTATGTTCTATGCTCTATAACTGTATGTTGTAAAGAATGCTCAAGTATGAGACCTATTTGTGGGAATGTAAAACTTCTGTGACTTATGGGTTCCCTTGTGAATATCCTAAGTGCATTACAAATGTATTTGAAAATCATAGACGGAGCCATCTCTCAGTTTTGATTTGATGTATTTAATTTCTAATTTTTAAATGCTTTATTTGTTGCCACATATCTGTAGTGGTGACCTCCATAGCCTCAGTTTTTGGCATTATTGACAGTGATTACACGAAGGTCTTGTGTAAAGGCTTCATATATATTATTTCATGTAGCTGTCTGGTCACCTTGAAATTTATTAGAAAACCGCTGACCAAGAGAACTGCTAAAATAGTAATGAGGTTATCTGTTACTGTCTTCTGCAAGCATACTCTTGCTGGCCAATATACACGTTAGGATTCCCATAGGTAGCACACAATCTAAGATTGGCCTTACTGCCGACCTCAAACAGGGTATGAGCCATTTGCTCATTGTGCAAGGTTGATGCTAAAATAGGGCAAAAAGCCATTGTACAGGACAATAGCAATCCTGATCAGATGATTTCTTGCTGTATAACGTACAAAAAAAATGATGGCCTTGGCCCCACTTGTTATTGGTTTTGAAAATTCCAAGTAGAACTCAGCTTAGAGCAAAGTATCCTAAAAATTTGAGCAACAGGTGAAACAATTACTTTTTATGCTGCACCTATTCGATAGCAACATCTGCAGTGTTCATCAATAACAGTATGCTGCTGTGAAGCATGATGTTTTGCCTATCTCGCAAATTAATGTAGTTTATGAATTTCAGTTCCAGCGTGACACAACATGGGCCATATATCTCAAAGACTGGCAGATTAGAGAACCTTCTGCTGTATCCAACCAGACAGTTCTTGCAAGACCTGCAACACAGTGTCCTAAATGAGATGTGATTCTGAAACTGGACAGCAGTTACAATATAGCCATCAGTGTGCAAACGATTATGCTAAAAGAACATGTCCATGCATGGCACTTATTTCAGTTTAACAAAACAGGTGAAATCTTGTCAATGTTCATTTGCTAGAGCAATGCCTTGAGCAATATAAAGCCAAGCTGCTTGGTTTAAGATTTAAATAATGCTCAACTGTTACCTCTCAGTCATCATTAACTGGTGCCTTGTCCATGGCAAAGCTTCCATTGATTGAAGTCTACTTGATAACCAAATCAGCACTCTCCCTTAAGTAATATAAACGTGTTTTCCCTTCACTTTATATTTCTTGTGAATTGTGCTGATAAGCACAAGCCAAATATCTTTGATAAAATGTGCCCTTTTTCAGCAATTGTATGTGTTTTTTAAAAGGATGTAGGGTTTGAGGTCTGTTGTATCCAAATCCTTGGGAACAAGATAGCCATAACAATTAATATCTGTATTATCTTAAGCTTGAAATCATTGTACTTTCTTTGATTTTTGTAGACTTATCTCATTAGAAGAAGAAAAGGAGGACAAAGAATCTAACAATTCAGGTATGATTAAATAATCTTGAACAGTCCACTCCAGGAGTCAAGTTTTGGCTCCAGTATGGTGACTGTGGCACAATTTTGCTACAGGCCAGTTGCCACTACCTTTGATGAGATTATTAGCATGGGCGCAGCAATCATTGCCAGAAGAATGCAAAATAAACAGTTTGGAACGTTAATCAACATTGTAATGTTGATTCGCCATTTTTGGCGTCAGTATTCTGGCTAACACCCTTTATTAACCTTGCACAGTTGAACATTTGAACTACCCTACAAGCACTGACTTAAAGGGTACATGAACTAATTTCATGTTAGTTGCTAAGTGATTTCTGCCTTTCTTTCACGTCAGTGGCTGTGGGCATCACTGGCTGGGTCAACATTTGTCTTTAAACAAAATGACTTGCTGGGCTATTTCAGAGGACAGTTAAGAGTCAACCACACTGCTGCCAATGCAGACATGTTTGCTGATTTCTCGAGTTGCTTAAAATTGTTAGAGTACAAGAAGTAGAGTGGATTGCAGTGAAGGACTTAGATGTGAGTTTGAGGATGTGCAGAAAACACCTGCAGCAAATTCAGGGAAATCACCTGCAAGTTTCCCTCCAAGCCACACACTTGGAATTATATTACCATTCCTTCACTGATACTGTGCCAAAATCCTGGAACCACCTCCCGAATAATATTATGTGTATACCTACAACACTGGACTGCAACAGTTCAGGAAAGCAGCTCACCATCACCTTCTTAAGGGCAATTAGAAATGGAAGCAACAACTGGGGGCCTGGCCTTATGGTTTCACGTCGTGAATAAACAAAAATTCTAATTTCAGCAACAATCATGTCCAAACTTAAGGCTTCACGTTGTGTTTTTGTATCAGAGACAAAAGTCCTTACAATCGGTTTTGAAGTAATTTCAATATTGCTGATTCTTGAACACTTTGGCTTGGCTAATAACCTGAATAGTTTATGCCATAGTCTAAATTGGTACCTTGTTGTGCTGTAATTCACAGAACTGCAGCGTTTCTTGATTGACCATTGTTATTCATGTAGACCTGAAAACCATGATCACATTTTTAAAAAGACACTTCTATTTTTCCCTGCCAAGAGCCCTATGAATTAATTTCTGTTTTCTTCCAAACTTTTTTACTCAGCTCTGCCTTCAGCAGTTAGGGGATCATGTAATTTTTTTTCTAACTTTAATTATTTGTCATAAGTCTGATTTTGCACTTGGATATTTCTAGATACTCCTCTTTCCCTTGTATTGGAAAAAGATGCCTTTTCATCTTTAGAGCCAATGTCTCCAAGCAATCGACATAAATCAGGTAGACTCAATATTGATGCATTTATCATAATGCCCATAAGGCATTTATTTCTTTTTTCTTTTTAGGGAATCTTTGAGGGAAAAAAAGAGCTAACAACATTTTAAAACTTTTCCTCAATAGTGTCTATAGATGATTTGTTAGATTTGAAAAAGGAAGAAAAAGAAACTCTATCTCTGAGTGGTAAGTGCAAAGAAAGCAGAAGGTAGTTAGCCAAATTAATTTAGTTGAAAATCAGCTGATCATTGATCAAATCAAAATAATGTGATCACTTGCAAATTTCCGTAATTATAGAATGCTGTCTGTATATGGTTCTCCATTTGAGTCAGTCCATGATTCATAGGGCTGAAATTTACTGGCCATTTGTTTTTTATCATTGAAATATTTTTCTGATTTTTTTTTGTTTTTCCCATGGTTTAATATCAAAATGCTTTAAAATACTCATTTTGATTACATTTCACAATGACTTACGCAAAAATATTGATTTAGTATTGGTTTGTGCCAATATTTGACTTTAACTTCAAGAAATTTGAAGAAAAGAAATGACAGTTTAGCAAAAGTTTCAGGGCAGTTTCCTCTACATGACCAAACAAAAAATTAGGGATCTATTTTTCCAGTCTTGAATATTTGGTCTGTTACTCCCTATCACGTTTAAATTGCTTCTTGTTCTTGTTTGCATGCTGCAAGGGATGTGCTGCCACATAAGAAAGGATTGTAGCCCAGATTTTGCATTTGCATTGCTGGTGAAATTACCACCATTTGCCATAATTATGCTGCGAACGTAAAAGCATAAAATATTAAGATTTTGAAGCTGAAAATAGTTTTTGCCAACATTCAGTAAAGACTTGGCTGATTTTCTACCTCAGTTACATTTTGCACTTGACCAAAATTCCTAGACTCCCTTACGATCCAAAAAATTGCTTATCTGCAGTTTGAATATATTTAACAGTTATGCATTCACAACCCTACATACTGGAAAATTGTAAAGGTCCATAATCCTTTGAATGAAGAAATATGCACACATCTTCATCTTAAATGACCGCGCTCTCTTTCTGATACTAGTACCCCATTTTATAAGTTCCCAAGCCATTGAAACCTGCCTCCCATTGTCCACTTTGATAAGCCCCTCAATTCTATATGTTCCAGTTGGAGCACCTCTCTTTACTGGCATTGCAGGCTCGTCCTGGCATGGTGGTCTCAACTTGACGCAGCAGTCACCTTGTCCTGTGGGGTGGTCTCAGTTTGGCATGGAAGTCGTCTTCAGTGGCGGCTTCCGGATATGCTAGTGTTTGTCATTTTAATAAACTTTCCCTGAAGTGAAATTTGTCAGAAGTGAACTTCACCTTAATTTTTCTTGTCAATGAGTAATAAAGGTGCGACGGTATGACGACTTATAACATTTTTCACTGTATTTTTGTGAAAATACATATGACAATAAATTGCTATTTCTATTATGTTCTTAAGTCATTCCTCATAGGATAGACCCCTCAACTCTGGGAATAAATGTAGAACCTTGCTTTAAGGCATTCTGTCTTTTGTTAGATAAGGAGACCAAAGGCAGTTTTTAATTCCCTCCCCCATAGTGAGTTTAGTGACTGCGGGCATTTAATCAGGCAAGAGAATGGCAGTGGTGACCCCAACACTTTCCTGCCTCCACCCCGATTAAAGTGGTGGTGGGAAGGCCTTCCTGCTTTGCTGACAATTAAAGTCCTTAAGTATACAACTTCTACTTAAATGTGTGCAGTATACACAACAAGGAAAATGAACTTGTGGCACAGATTAAATTTGACTCTCTGACGAGTCCAAAGTTGTGGGCATTACAGAGACATGGTTACAAGGGGATTAGATCTGGAAACAAATATCCAAGGAAACGTGTCCTATTGAATCGACAGGCTTGTGGGTAGAGATGGCACAGCTGCCTTGTTAGTAAGAAGTGAAATTAAGTTGATAGCAAAAAGCAATTCATAGGGATGAAGGGCATAAAATCTGTGAGATTTAAAGTTGAGGAACTGTAAAGGAAAACAGACCATATTGGGAGTTATGTGCAGGCTGCCTGGTAATAGTCAGGATGTGGGGCAGAAAACAAATCTGGAGATAGGAAAGGCATGTAAGAAAAGCACTATTACAGTAATCCTGAGGGGCTTCAATATGCAGAGGGACTGGAATAACAGGTTGGTAGCGGACCCCAAGAAAAGGAATTTGTGGAATGTCTACAAGATGTTTTTTAGAGCAACTTGTGGGAGAGCCCACTGTGAAACAGGGAATTCTAGATTGGGTGATGTGTAATGAGGCAAACCTGACTGAGAGAGCTTAAGGTGGAGGCACTCCTAAGGGGTACTGACCATAATATGACAAAATTTCACCCTGCAGTTTGAGAGGGAGAAGCTGGAATCAGATGTGATGGTATTACATCGAGTAAAGATAACTACAAAGACATAAGGGAGGAGTTGGCCAGAGATGTTTGGAAGGGAATCCACCAGGGAAGCTGGTGGAGCAGCAATTGCAGGAGTTTCTGGGAATAATTCTGGAGACAGAGCAAAAATTCATCCCAAGGAAGAATCATCATACTAATGGGGAGGATGATGCAACCGTGGCTGACAAGAGAAGTCAGGGCTGGCATAAAAGGAAAAGCATAGAATGTGGTGTGGTGCAGATTCGTAGAAAACTAGAGGATTGGGAAGTCTTTAAATAAGTCAGCAGCGGACACCAAAAAATGGCAACAAGGGCAGAGAAGGTGAAATATGAGAGTGAGCTAGCTGGTAATATAAAACAAAATTGCAAGAGTTTTTTCAGATATACAGAAAGTAAGAATGAGGCAAAAGAGGACATTGGACAGTTGGGAAATGAGGCTGGAGTAGTAGTAACGGGGAGCAAAGTAATGGTGGAGGAACTGGATAGGGTGAACAGCCAAGGTATTTTCCCCCAGGGTTAGGGGAGTCCAAAACTAGAAGGCATAGGTTTAAGGTGAGAGGAGAAAGATTTAAAAGGGACCTAAGGGATGACTTTTTCATGCAGAGGGTAGTGTGGCACAGGCTACCAGAGGAAGTGATGGAGGTTGATACAATTACAACATTTAAAAGGCATTTGGATGCGTATACGACAAGAAAGGGTTTAGAGGGATATGGGCCAAATGCTGGCAAATGGGACTAGATTAAGTTAGAATATCTGGACAACATGGACAAGTTGGACCGAAGGGTCTGTTTCCATGGTTGTACATCTTTATGACTTCATAACTGCGTAGGTACTTTGCCTCAGTCGTTATGGTGTAAGACAAAGCATTTCAGAACTAAAGAGAGTCAGGTGCAGAGGTAAGTGTAACGATCAACACTAAAGCATTCATTTCAAGAGAGCTAGAATACAAGAGCAAAGAAGTACTGCTGAGGCTGTATAAGGTACTAGTCAGACAGCATTGGAACATTGTGATCAGTTTTGGGCACCGTATCTAAGGAATGATGTATTGGCGTTGGAGGATTCCAGAGGAGTTGTACCAGAATGATTGCATGGATGAAATGTTTGCCATATGAGGAGTGGTTGAGCTCTCTGAGTCTGTACTTGATGAAGTTTAGAAGGATGGGGGGAATTTCATTGAAACTTACAGAATACCAAGAGGGCTGAATGGAATGGGCATGGAGAAGATATTTTCACTAGTAGGAGAGACTAGGACCCGAGAGCACATCCTAAGAGTGAAGAGGCGACTCTTTTAGAACTGAGATGAGGAGGAATTTCTTCAGCCAGAGGGTGGTGAATCTCTGGAACTCATTGCTGCCGAAGGCTGTAGAGACCAAACAATTGACCAAAGACCAAAATAGATAGGTTCTTGGTTAGTAAGGGGATCAAGAGTTATAGGGAGAAAGTGGCAGAATGGACTTGAGAAACCTATCAGCCATGATTGAATAATGGAACAGACTCAGTTTCTGCTCCAATATCTTATGGTCTATGCATTTACCACTGTTTAATATCCCAGATATGGGAGGGGTCTCACCATGATTGAAACATCACTAGGAGCTCTGCACAGTTTTGCTTGTTGGCTTCTCAGGGAGATCCCTCATTCAAAGGCACTTGGTGTTTGAGGGACCTGACAACAGGAAGTGGAGCTCCCCTAAGAGTCACCCTGCCCTTCCTGCCAAGCTGCCTCCTCCGTTCCTTCCTGTGATCCCATTCTGCGACCCTTCAAACTCACTACCTGTGTCCAAAGATCCATGGATAATACTAGGCCCAAGATGGGTGTCACACCGGCAGCAACCACTACTTTCTCAACCGTGCTGTCCTGCAGTAGAATTGCTGGCATTTGATTGGCTACCCCAATAAAGCAGGATCCCTACCTCAGGGCCCTTGCCGTCCAGTTATGTGCCTGATTGTCACTTCGTAACATGGGTCTTTCCTGAAGTGAAGTGGAGCTGAAGTGGTTCTCCAACCAATGGATGAAATCCCCATTGCCTGCATTAAATAGTGCCCCAAAACTGTAACTAGAAACCTCTAGCTATGGCCTTGCCAAGGTCCTATACAATTCTTAATTTTATACTCCTATCCATTGACAATAATGAGTAACTACTATTTGCTTTTCCAATAACATGCAGATACTTCATGCATCCTTCTATTTGTTTGAGGGTATGCTGATCCTTTTAAACATCAACATTCCACACTCTAAACATTTAAAATAAATTCTGCTTTTCTATTTTTTACCATCAAAGTGGATATCTTCACATTTCACGTTCTTGCTCGTTCAATTAACCTGTCAAAATTATTTTGCAGCTTCTTTGTGTTCTCACAACTTGGTATCCTGCCTAGTTTTTTATTGTGAACAAACATCGATACATTGCACTCAGACCCGTCATCTAAGTCACTGAGCAAATTCTGATAAACTGCACGTGAAGTAAAGTACAAAAGCTAGAAGTTGCTGTTTGCGAATCTCAGCATCTCCTCAGAGTATACTGTTGAAGTTCACATGGACAGCAGTTTTTCGAAATAACTGAACTGATTTTGAGCTTTGTTGTCAAACTCACTGAAAAAAAATTACATCTTGTTAATGAGGGATAACTTAATGTATAACTTAGTTCAAAGTTTAAAAACTTCATTAGCAATATCTTTAACCCTAGAAAACTAATTTTGTCAATTTATTCCATGATAAAATAGTTCTTAATATAAAACAAAATTTGAGACTACCTTCTGAAGTGTATCTTCACTCGGTAAAATATATACAATGTAAATAAATAATTCATGCATTTTACTTCCTGATTTGCTGTATTTGAAAATTCTTCAATGTAAGTAATTGCTTACCCAGCTTGCTGTTGTTCCAATTTTAGTTGGCAAGGTGCAATCCATGTCCTTGAGATCTGTATACCTTTTGTAGGTAGCTTTCTTTGATGTCATTGCTTTCAGCAAGAGGCCACAATAGAATTAGATAGCGCTTCCACTATTCACAAAACTAATTTTAACAAACCCCTAAGTTGGAGCATAAGAACGCAGATGAGCTATTTGATCATTTATAGTGATGTCAAGGCCTGTAAATCAACATGGGGCAGACAGAAATCTTTTTGCTCCCTGATATCTTTATTCATAAATGGACAAGATAGTGGGATAAAACATAATACAAATCAAAAGGTCTGAGGTTCGATCTTATTGCGCAGTGTTAATTGCCAGTGTTAATTGAATTACATTTAGCCTCAATTTCTCCTGATTTAGCTCAGTATAAAAAAAATTAGTAGGGTACACTTGAGTTCTAATCAGAAAACGTTGCTGGAATTATACTTACAAAATTGAGCTCCAATGTAACACTCTTAACAATAAAAAATGTTCCTAACCTCACTACCAATTTCACGCATGAACATTTTCTCATATTTAATATTTTGATATTTAATGTTTCAAGTAAGAAGAACTATGGCAGTCACCACCTTTAAGGAGACAAAAGGTAAAAATTAGAGACTGAGATGGTAATTTTAATATTTTTATCACTGTCTAAAGTGGGTGATAATGAATTGGTAGTCCATTTTGCATAATTCATGACCGTGATATCAATGGAAGTAAAAGTCATGGGGTTCTGTACAAGGGGCAGGATTTGTTCTGTCAGGTCATTGCTTCAATTTTGCTGAAGACAAAATCTCCTCATTGAGATCGTAGCAAAATTAGAATTTGGCAAAATATTACTTGCTACGATCTAAATAACTTACTTTTTCTTTTCTCTTATGGATTTTTTTGAGCTTTGACTATTTTAAAATTCATTTAAATGCCAATAAAGTACATTGAGAGCATACAAGCAAGGTTAATATGAGCATTACATTTTCGATTGAATTAGAAAGTTGGGTTGGACATTCATGAAACACATGCCCTAAATAAATATTTTACATGGATGCGGGGAGCTCATATGACTTTGTATGTTCAATCATAAGGGCTTTGTACTTTGTAAGTAATTCCTCCAAAAAACTTAATATATGTTCTATGATCGGTTGGCAACTTTTAATTAGATTTAAGGTCATGCCAATTGTGAATTTGAGTTGTGAAACAAATTATTGGTTTATGAACAATATTTGTAATACATGCCTGATGTGTTCTTGAGAGCTTGATGGTGATTGATCGGAAGAACAATGTTTGGAGTCTGTTTCAGTAGGACTAAAATAGCAAGAGGAAGCCAACATTGGTTGGAGTTAACTAATTGAGCACTAAAGCTATGGAGAGCAAATTTCTAGTGTGTGTATGGTTAGTTACTAAAGCAGTAAGTTATGGAGTCAACTAGAGGTTAAGCTAATTGAGTATTCTGTAATGAAAAGAACTAATAGAAAACTTTGTTGAAAAAGAACCTTTAAGGATGGATGGCTACAAAACAATTGAATTTTCCATTTATGTTTGAAAGTGAGGTAGTTCTTTCTGAAGCAAGGATGTTAAATTTGATAAAGAGCAATTATGAAGGCACGAGGCACAAACTAGGAAAATATATTAAAAAGGCTATACATAGGCAATAATCATTAAAGAATTATTGCATGACTTACAGCTTTCTTACTGCATTCCTTTAAGGTGCAAAAACATTTTTAAAAATTCAATTGTGGCTAGCAGAGATTGTATAACATTAAAAGAAAAATGCCTATAAAGTTGCCAGATATAGCAGGATTGGGTATGCATATAAAGGAGGATCAAGAAACTGATTAGGAAATGGAGAATAGAATACAAATGCAATCTTGCAAAAAAATCATAAAAATGGACTGTTAAAGCTTCTACAATAAAGAAGGAAACATTTTGACTAAAATGAATGTGGGTCCATTACAAGCAGAGTCAGGAGAAATTATAATAGGGACAGAGAAATGGCAGAAAGGTTAAATGACTACTTTGTGACTGTTTTCACTGAGGAAAATTCCATCTCCAGAATTGGAGATCCAAGAGACGTTGAAAAAAATTAACATTATTTTCTTCAGTAAAATCTTACTAATGAGGCTAAAAGTTGATAAATCCTTTGGACATTATGGTCTATGTCCAACATGTTGATGGAAGTGGCTTTAAAGTAATTGATGCATTGGTGATTGTCTTACAAAATTCTATAGGTTCTGGAATGATTCCTGTGGATTAGAGTGTTGTATATCACCTGTTATGCAAGAAGGAAGCAAGAGAGAAAACAGGAAACTACTGACTTGTTAGTCTTGCGTCACTAGTAGGGAAAATGCTAGGATCTGCTATAAAGATGGGGTAAATAGGCACCTGGTTATAAAGTTATAGAAATGTACAGCAGGAAAACAGACCCTTCAGTCCAACTCGTTCATGCTGACCAGATATCCTGAATTAGTTTAGTCCCATTTACTAGCATTTGGCCCATATCACTCTAAACCCTTCCTATTCATGTACCCATCCAGATGCCTTTTTAAATATTGCGATTGCACCAGCCTCCACCACCTCGTGTGGCAGCTCATTCCAAACATGCGCCATCTTCTGTGTGAAAAAGTTGCTCCTTGGGTCCCTTCTGAATCTTTCCTCTCTCACGTTGAACCTATGCCCTCTATTTGGGGAAAAGACCAGGGCTATTCACCTGATCCAAGCCCCTCATGATTTTATAAACCTCTGTAAGGTCACATCTCAGCTTCCAACACCCCAGGGAAAATAGTCTCTGCCTATTCAGCCTCTCCCTAAAGCTCAAACTCTCCAACCCTGGCAACATCCTTGAAATAATGATCTGATTGGAGACAGGATAGATTATTGAGTGGAAAACTGTTGGATGAAGTTATTGGAGTGATTTTTTTTTTGAAGGTATTACTTACAAAGTTGATAAAGAAGTGTCAGTGGACATAATATACTTAGATGTTCAGAAAAGTTTTGATAAAGACCCCATAGGAAGCTGGTTAATAAAATTAAAACACATGAGATAGGAGGTAATGTACTGGAATGGATTAATGATTAATGATTGGTTAACAGAAAGCACGAGTGTGGGAATAAATGGATCATTCCCAAGTTGGCAGGCCATGACTAGTGGAGTACCACAAGGCTCGGTACTTGGACCCAGTTGTTCACAATATATAATCTATCATCTCCACCCATCCTAGCAGTCCATTGTTCTGCTTGCTTGTGGGACAGTGTTGAAACTGAAGTTCTATATCCATCAGCTGTAAGATTAGCGAAGACTTATTGGTGTTACAGCAGTAGACTGCTTGCTTTACAAAAGACCAGTCAAACCAGCCCTCTGTGCTGACTGCATTTGTGTCTGCTGTATACTTTTACTTCTCTGGGCTCTGGGTTCCCTTCTCTTGCTGCATTAAATGGCCAGCCCTAATCCAAAACCCAGCACAGTTAAAATAGAAATTTAATCCATTAATTGTGGATTACAGTCAGATTTTATTTTTACAAGTTTATCTGCTCCTGTCCTGCACCTCCCAACACTTTCTCATCCATCGTCCATCATTTTCTCACTTGCTTGGAGCCAGAAGGTTGTGGGTCTGAGACACTTTCTGTGACTTCGCCACAAAAATTAAAACTCAGTGCATTAGTGAAAGCATGCTACTTTGTCAGCAGTAATATCTTTCAGATAAATCAATTATATAAGATCCTATATCTCTAGTTAGGAAGGTATAGAATATATATTTTGGGATTATTCAAAGAAGAGCAGGACCAGCAGTACCAAAACCGATTAATTGCCCTTTATTTCATTTATCATTTATTGGACCCTGCTCTGTGATTGCATTTCAAATCAGGAAATGTACAGCACCCACATTGGACACCAAACATTTATATCTTTTTAAAGGAAATAGTGAATTTTCATGTTCTCGTTGAATTTTCTGCTCTAATTTCATATTTCCAAGATTTGCACTTAGCTTCATTTTACTTGGTACAATTTTTCAGGTAAATATTGTTAAGTGTGCCATGTCAAATTGCATGTGCCAACCTCTTGCATAAACTTAAAACGCTTTCAAAAGTGACCACGCATGTTTTGTCTTTCATAACTGATTAGAGTACAATGAAAATGCTATAAGGTTAATGTTATGCTTCCAAGTTCATATCTCGTAATCTTCCTTAAACATGCCATATTTCACATTTGTTCCCAGGCACAATGTACACAACATTGACCCCACCTGCTATCTCCTGTCAGGGATTCTGTACTGGCAAAACATACTCTAAATTGTCAAACAAACTATTAAGAGTAAATTCCCCAGAGGCTAACAAAACACAACCTTTAAACCTGGCCTAATAAAGGTTTGCTCCAGACTTCCATTGATCTCCCATCTATAGCAGGTTCCCACTGCTGAACTTATAATCTAGACTAATAAATGCGCTATAATCCCAAGAGGTACAGTAATGATGACTTTGTGCTGGAGAGAAACCTGCAATACTTCAAACTAGGGATGTAAACCTACCATCATATTATTTTTTTCTAATAGTTGACACATATTAAGAGCATAAAATTTTGAATGTTCATATACAGAAGATTCAATTAAACAAAGATAGTGAAACTGGAATGTTATCGCCCAAACCTAAATGCGTGAGCATTATTTTTTAACATATTTTACAATACGCGTTATGAAAGCTTAAAAAAGTACCTAATTTGTAACCCAGTTCATTGAGTCATTTCAATAAATAAAAGACTATTACATTTTTTTTGCTAATATCAGGTTGGTTTTCAATTTGAATACCTACATTGATGGAAAAGTAAATTCAGTTATAGCTGCTAATAAGATTAATTGTTGAGCTGTAATTTCGACAGCATAGTTCATAACGTGCTATCCTTGTGTGCATAAATAACCTTTCAAAAATAAAATTTTAGCATTTTGTGATATTTTGTTTTTCAGTTCAGCCTTTCATACATATGCCATATCATAAAAATGTAAATGGACTTTATACCTGGACATCCTCAATGTTTATTTATGCAACTCTCCCACGGAGATATCTGTGATCTTCTGCAGTCTTCTCGTCACTGTGGGCCTGATGTACAACTTAGAATCATTTGGGAATCAACTTATGGTTAATATACTCTTTGCTGTCACCTGAATGTTAAAAGTAAATAACACTCAATTCTTCAATCAGCTCATTTCCACACCTAATTGCAAATTCAGAAGGAACCTCAGATATGCCTGAAGTGGCAAGTGACAAAAATTACAAAAGGGTTGAAACAATTAAAGGAAATTTTGCAGTAACTAAAAGTATCTTTAGCGGAGCCTTACTAAAACAATATTCCTTTGGTGCCTTTTGCTAAGTATTTGATAACATACCAACCTGTTTCACCCATTATTAGGGCCCCAAGGGGTGTAACTGTCACTGAAATGTTGGAATTCTTGCCACTTGCCTACAAATATTCCTGGGGCCCAAATAGTTGGCCTAAGCAATGAAGAGTGGAACATTTAAGAGTGTTCTGCAATGATGTGCTGGTTGGATATCAGTACTTTTTAAATCATTTATGCAGTTCCCTGGTTTTCATGCTGATCTGCTGAAACTATGGCATTTGATCAGGATATTTCCCACTGAATTTTCAAGGCAAGGATCTTCAGACTTGCATACACGGAATATGTATCTTTTGAGAAAAGTGGGTGCATGCCCAATTCAAGCAAACACAAATTCTGCTTATCTTGGTTTTTGAATTACAAAGACATTTTTTGTCATCTTAAAATATTAACACATGTAGAAACCTAAGGAACCTATAGTTCTGTGTATTCTGTATGTTGAATAATGACTGCAAAGTTTACTGTGATATGGTTAAACTGAAAAGAGTAGTGAAGCTGTGTTCTGCTGTAAGGTTGCCTGATCTGAAATGTTAACTGTTCCTCTCTGCAAGTATTGCCAGACTGGTGGGTTTTTTGCAGAGTTTTCTCTTATATTTCAGATGTCCAGTAGCTACAATATTTTGTTATTGTGGTAAATGTGTGAATGTGTTTAACATGCTATTCTACTCTAATATTCCTCATGAATTTTGGAACTGGTGTGGATGTTTCCTGTCAGGTTTGTTTGAAATTATCCAGCTGCTAACCTTGTGCTGTGACAGATGCAGAAAAATCTGCATATTTTTCTTTGCCCTGCCCTTTTCCATGAAAACTTTTCCTGTCGGTTATTGGAAGGACTGACAAACTGCATCTGGCCGCATGCTTTGCTGGATACAAGATCCTCACCTGACCACAAGACTTACCACTGTCAACAACTCCTCTAACCAACCCGTCAATCATGAGAGATGGTAGGAACTGCCGATGCTGGAGAATCTGAGATAACAAGGTGTAGAGCTGGATGAACACAGCAGGCCAGAAGGGCCCAGACCCGAAACGTCAGCTTTCCTGCTCCTCTGATGCTGCCTGGCCTGCTGTGTTCACCCAGCTCTACACCTTCAATCATGACTTACCCTGCATGTTGTAAAGTCTGCACATCTCACACTGGACTTATCAGCCATCTCAGAACTCATCAAATCAAAATGGAGACAAGTAATTTTTGACCCCCAAGAAGACTCAAAGACTTTTGAAGGTCACAACAAAAGAGATTTGTCATGTCCCTCCAACAGAGGTGAGGATCTTGTGTTTGATGAGGCATGTCAACAGACACAGCACTCATGTTTGTCAAACTGAAATGAAACTTCTTCATTTTAGGCAGTTACAGGCCAAGGACATCCATCGTATCATAGATTCCCATTTTCCCACATGCATTGCCTTCAATGTACAAACAGACGAGATATTAGAATTTGTTCTCCATGTCATTTTTAACCTCGAGCAAATACTTACCGCTCTTCTGTGACAATTCCAGCTGTGATGAATGCCTGAGAATTTATAATAGCATCAACAGGTCAATTCATAGTGATATGAAAGGAAAGCTTGCTCAACCGGCATCTGAATACATTTATAATTCAAATCCTATTCATATTTTTTTCTTCCTCGCTGTTTTGTTTATCATCTTAGACCTCTCTGTATTGGCATGAATACATTTGCTGATGTATTTTGCATGCTTTTTCTCTGTGCACAGCTTGTCATAATTTTTTTGATGAATTTTAGACGCATTATATGAAATTGGCCACTGGTATTGCTTTGCCCAATTTGTCATACACCACATGCTTTGCACATGTCTTGGTAAGATAGATGATTCTGAATTACATGAATCAGGCCACATTTACCATAAGGTTATGGTTGTTGTACCAATTGACATGGTCTTCCCCAGCTATTAATTATTGCCCTCCAGCTATATTGGTTTCAAATTCCTTTCAATATTAAATAATTCCTTACCTAAGATAGGATATATTTGCTGTAAATGGAGTTCAGTGAACATTCAGACGACTGATCCTGGGATGACAGGTTTTTCATTTGAAAAGAGATCGGATGAACTAGACCTGTGTTCACTAGAGTTTAGAAGAACAAGAGGAGTTCTCATTGAAACATAGAAAATTCAGACAGGCCTGAACAAGATGGGTGCATGGATGATGTTCCCACCGAGTGAGGTGGGGGGGGGGGGGGCAGTTGGTTGAAGGAAGGGGGAGTGTGGTAGGAAGTGTGGTGGGGAGTCCATAACAAGGGGTCTTGGTCTCAGGATACAGGATAGACCATTTAGGACTGAGATGAGGAGAATTTCTGTTTTACTCAGTGGTGACCGTGTAGAATCCTCAATCAGAGAAGGCAGTGGAGTTCAGGTCACTGAATATATTTAAAACGGAAGTACACTGGTTTCGAGACACTAAAGGTGAGGAGCTATGGGGAGAGTGTGAGCATGGCATTGAAATGGAGGGTCAGCCCTGATCATTTTGAATGGTGGAACAGGCTCAGTGGGCTGAATGGCCTACTGTAGCTGCTATTTCATATGTTTCTAGTACATTGGTTCTCTATACCTCTTTTTCATGGGTCTGTTTGAAGGGCTTATATTTGGTAAATGTAGTGACTAATACAAAAGCCAATGAATCCGCATCTAAAGGATTGTGCTCCTAGGCTTATTTTTTTGGTACCTTGCCACAAATTGGTCACTGAAACAATCTTGTAACTGCTGGTATAGCTTTAGCTGTAACCCATAGATGCAGAAGTTGTATTTTCCCTTGAGTTGATTTTCCAGGAATGTCAATCTCTTGCTGGGTGTTGTACCAATTAAAGATCTATCAATCTTTACTCATTGATCAGACCCTTAATGCCCAGTGCAAACTTGATTTTTGACAGCCTGTTTCTCTTTTTCACTCACTCCTTGATCCAGGAAACATTGTTCCATTCATTGATGAACAAATTTGAATTAATGCATTATATCGGATGTATTGTGAGTGCTGTAGTTTTAGTTGTATTTGTTGATATATGACATGTGCACCTAAGAAGCAGAGATACCATTTTAAAAAAGAAAGGCTATATCTTTCAGAAACAACAGGTCAAAACTCATAAATAAATGAGAGGAGAATGATGCGTTGTTTGGGGAATGTAAAAGTGGACAAGCTATTACACCCTTCTTAAGTGAGTGCAAAATTAACAAGATTCTTTTCAAGCAAAGCAGGATTTGAAAAATAAAATGAAATTCCCAGTTGTTTGTAAGGTATCACAGAATTGCTAATGGTACAGAAGGAGGCCATTTGGTCCATCTAACCTGTACCAGCCATCTGCGAATTTTAACTTATGCCAATCTCCTGCCTTTTTCCTTATAACCCTAGACATTGCTTTCTTTTATTTTAAAAAAAACCATCCAACACCATCTCGAATTACCAAATTGATCCTAACTCCGTCACACTTCAGGCAGTGCATTGCAGACCCTAAGTACACGCTGTGTGAAAAATTGTTTTTCTCACCTGGTATTTGCATATAATGGCCTGAGATGGAGGATCTATGAAAATGTTATGGCTGGAAAAGCAAGTGGTCAAGCAAAAATAACATAGTCTATAAAATTAGAAGGAAGCTCTGAATTTGTGCTGAGTCTAACTTTAAGTAGGTTGGCCAAGAGTATATTTACAGAATCCTTCCTTTCAACTTAATTATCAAGTAGACCATATAACATTGCTTAAAGATTAGAGCTGGTAGATTGGATAACCTTTTCTTCTTCCATCTTTGTATTCCAAATTGATGCTAAACTGTATTTAAAGTTACTATCAGTCTTAACTAGCAGTAGTGGCTTAGCAAGAAGCTGAGCAAGTGTTGCCCACATTTACTTTCTATCAAAGTGTTGATGCTGAAGTCTGGCAGCTTAATGGCTGGGCTATAGATTCTGAAAATATGAAATGAAGCCCACTGATTATGTTAGTGTCTTTTAAATGAATTTGCTCATAATAGCTGTTAGGGAAGTGGGATTGGTGTGGAGATAGGGGTGTGTGGCATGGTTTCCTGTTTTTAAGGCATAACTGTGTAAACCTTTGGACAATATTCAATCCCATTATGATTTTCACGGAAGCCAAATCTCAACATGATTATTTCTATCTCTCAATGTTCTCTTTAATGAATTTGTTCCTGTTGAGCATCAACAAACTGTTACAGGACAAGGTGGATTGAACAAATTTGCACTCCCAGCACGTAAAGATCTGTACCAGGAATGCATATCATGCCAAAATATCAGCATGTGGGACTGAATTTTTTTAATCACTCAAATGAGCAGATTTATAAAATTTATGCTGTGTTCTGTACATTCTATGGTGAATAAAATAGAAAACACCTTTCCAAAATAAAGCGACAGAATCAAACGATGTAGTATTGAAGGGAAACAAATCCATCGAATTATTGCAAATATTGATTATGTACAGTGCAAAATGGTCAGACTAGGTGATAATTTATTAACAGAAACAAAATCATAGCTGGTGGTAGAAGATGGGATTGAAATAAGTAGTGATGTTAAAAAGAAAGTAATGTGCACATGGATATAAAAATTCTCAAGAAAGATATTGCTGAAGAAAGAAGTGTGGACAGAACCATTTCTGCATTTGATTTAATATCCAATTAACTTTTTGTTAGCATTCTTCACTCTGGCTACCCATATAAAGGTACTTTGTATAGCAGAGCAATTATGGTCTTAACAGAGATAACAAGGTGTAGAGCTGGATGGACACAGCAGGCCAAGCAGCATCAGAGGAACTGGAAAGCTGACGTTTCGGGTTGAGACCCTTTCTCCAGCACCGGCAGTTCCTACTATCTTCTCCAGCATAGGCAATTCCTACTCTCTGTCTGCTTCTCTGATGCTGCTTGGCCTGCTGTGTTCATCCAGCTCTACACCTTATTATCTCAGATTCTCCAGCATCAGCAGTTCCTACTATCATGGTCATAACTGAGATTATTTGAGGTAGTTAAGCCTTGTATCAAATTAATACTCTTATAATGACATGATCAAATAATTAATCTTTCTGTAAATTTCTGTGAATGAGATTTCATGTTTAAATATTCCCATGCACACCACCAACTTGCAGTATTTTCTGTGAATATTAATATCTGAATGGCATTTGTCTATTTTTAATTCTAGCTTCAACAGATCTGTTGACCAATCCCTTGGAATCTCGACCAAATGAGAAGGATGAAATGGCATTACTGAATGAAATCCTAAATGGCACTGCACTTGAGGAAGGTGACTTTAGCAAGGAATGGCAGGCAGTATTTGGAGAAGATCTCAGTTTACCTAGCAATCCAGCAGCTGGAGAATCAGACCAATCACCCTCTCCTTCAGGCTTCCTTCCTTCTCAGTTGTTTGACAAAAGCTTGGGTGATGCATCATTTTCAGTTACCAGTAAGTATGAAAGGCTATCACTTGAAAGCAACACCTTCATAACTATTTAAATCAATTACATTGCGTGCCTTTAAATTGCTTACCTGGTTACTCATTGCAATGACTTTCTAAATCTATGGTGAAACTGAACCATTTAATATCAGTTTAACTTTCAATAACTGTGTGCTATTTAATTTTCAGTAACGCAACTCACTTTTAAAGATCACTTTTTGACTATATATTTATGTAGGTTGTCTACAACTTCTCCTAATTAGTTTGGGAATCCATTTAAGCTAAAGTGCAATGTTTGCCCATAATTATTTGCATTTATTTTCCTTCACAATTAATAATTACAAATTCTTGGTCATATCAATTGTTGCCAAAAAAGAGCACTTGGATTGTTCCATAATACCTGTGCTACTCTGTGTGTAAAAGAAAGTCAACAAAATGATAAAGAAATGAAAAGCTACTGAAAGTACAGATATTGGGAAGGAACACTCCAGCAGCCTTAATATATATCTGGGAAACAGGCAGCCAAAATTTGGAAAATCATGAAGTTATGTTTGGTAATATTTTGTGATTTTCCAACTTTTGCCTGTTTGCTATTTGAGGGTCTGATTGCTGCCATGGCCAGAGGACTTGTGTAGAAAGGCAGCACACAAAGCTGAAATCGGTGTAATGCTGCTTAAATCTGTAAATTGATTTCCAGTGCCAGTTGCCAGGCTCTAAATAAAATATTCAAGTGCAAATGGGTTGAAATTGTGCTGTCTGTGCCCTGCCTATTTGCCCAAGATGTTGTGCAACCTAACCGGTAGCTAATTCTATATTGTAATGCAATCTTTTAAAAAAAGGACAAAGGTAAGCAATACTACTCCTCCCGGGCTCGCCCATTAACAACCTTCCAATCTATTGCCTGTCTGTTCATGGCCGTCCTGAGAACGAACCACCCTTCCCAAGATCTGACATTTGTTTTATTCATTCGTGGGATGCAGGTTTCGCTGGCTAGGCCAACACTTAATGTCTTGTGAAGGTGGTGGTGAGCTATCATCTTGAACGCTTGCGGTAATTGGTGACTGAGGACACTGCAGTGCTGTTAGGAAGGGAATTCCAGGATTTTGACACACCCAGCAATTTAGTTCCAAGTCAGGATGGTGTGTGACTTGAAGGCAAGCTTGAACTAATGGTGTTACCTTGCATCTGCCGCTCTTGTCTTTCAAGGCAGTAGTGACTGTGGGTTGGAAGGTGTTGTTGGAGTAATCTTGGTGATTTACTGTAGTGTATCTTGTACTCCGTACACACTGCAGCCATTGTACATCTGTGGTAGAGTGAGTGAATAAATTTGAATGTAGTGAATGTCAGTTGAACGATTTTGTCCTGGATAGTGTCAAGCTTCTGGAATGTTGTTGGAACTACATCTGTCCAGGCAAGTAGAAATATTCAGTCACACACCTGAGGTGTATTTTGTGGATAGTGGGCAGGCAGTGGGAAGGCAGGGGGTGAGTTACTTGCCACGTGAGTCCTAGCCTCTGACCTTTTCTTATAGCCACAGTATTTGAATAGTCCAGTTCAGTTTTTGATCAATTGCAACGCCCAGGATGTTGACATTTGGTGTTACAGTTTTAGTAATGCCATTGATCCTAAAAAGCAATGGTTAAATTCTATCTTGTTGTACATGGTCTTTGCTTAACACTTGAGTAACATGAATGTTATTTGTCACTTAACACCCAAGCCTG
Organism: Ginglymostoma cirratum; assembly: GCA_024137785.1. Classification (NCBI taxonomy): domain Eukaryota; kingdom Metazoa; phylum Chordata; class Chondrichthyes; order Orectolobiformes; family Ginglymostomatidae; genus Ginglymostoma; species Ginglymostoma cirratum. Next base: position 35,699,917 of record JAHRHZ010000013.1, read on the forward strand.
GATATTGACCAGGTCTTACTGCATGTGGGTACAGATGACTTCAGTATCTGAGACAGTGTGAATGCTGCTGAACACTGTGAAATCATCAGGGAAAATCCACACTTCTGGACTTTATGACAGAGTTAGTATCATTGATGAAGCACATGAAGATGGTTGGACAGTAAGATACCTTTAACCCCTACCTTCCATTGACTCCAGTTTTGCTAGGGCCCCTTGATGCCAACTCAATCAAATGTGTATCTCAGTTGGAAAGAAGTTGATTGAGAATGCCAAAAATTAAAGCAAGTTGTACAATCAATGAAATGCAAAATAGTCCATCTCAGGTTCTTGCTACATGATGGTGAAATAACCAACCTTCCTTCTGAGGAGGAAGGGATTAATTGTTAAGCAAGAATCTGATATTTGAACTCTCACCCAATTATCACATGGCAGTTCTTCTCACCATCTATTGGGAAGGAAATCAAACTACATGTTAACATGTATGTGAGTAGAGTTGAGGACCTGTCTAGGAAAGAAAGACCCTGACAGGTCTCCTAGCAGCAGTCAGGATGTGAGGAAGAAAATAAATTGGGAGGTAGAAAAGGCATGTAAGAAAGGCACTGTTACATTAATTATGCGAGACTTCAATATGCAGGTGGACTGGGAAAATCAAGCTGGTAGCAGATCTCAAGAAAAGGAACTCATGAAATGTCAGAGATGGCTTTTTAGACCAGCTTGTGGTAGAGCCCACTATGGAACAAGTAATTGTGGATTTGGTGATGTGTAGCGAGACAGACTTGATTAGTGGGCCTCCAGAGGGCAGTGACCAAAATATGATAGAATTCAGCCTGCAGTTTGAGAGGGAGAAGCTTGAATCCGATGTAACTGTATTACAATTGAGTAAAGGTAACTACCAAGACGTAAGGAAGGAGTTGGTCAGAGTTGATTGGAAGGGGAACCTAGAAGAGAAGACAGTGGAGCAGCAATGGTAGGGGTTTTTGGGATAATTTGGGAGGCACAGCAGTAATTCATCCCAAGTAAGAAGAAACATACTATGGGGAGGGCGAGCCAACCATGGCTGACAAGGGAAGTCGGGGACAGCATAAAAGGAAAAAGTATGCAATGTGGTGAAGATTTGTGGGAAGCCAGAGGATTGGATGCCTTTAGAAAACAACAGAGGATAACTAAAAAAGCAATAAGAGGGGGGGAAGAAGATAAAATGAGAGGAGGCTAATTGTAATTTAAATTAAGATAGTAGGAGTTTTTTTACATGTGTAAAAGGTAAGAGAGAGGCAAGAATGGACATTGGACAGCTGAAAATGAGGCTGGAGAAGTAGTAATGGGGAGTAAAGAAATGATGGAGGAACTGAATAGGTCCTTTGCATCACTTTTCACAACGGATGACATCCAAATACTAGAACTTCAAGAGAGTCAGGGGGCAGAAGTGACTGTAGTGGGCATGAGTAAGAAGGTGGTCCTGGAGAAGCTGAAAGATCTGAAGGCTCAAATGGACATTATGCCTGAAAAATCTGTTAGAATTTTTTGAAGAGGTAACAAGAAACTTAGATAAAGGAGAGCCAATGGAAGTGATCTATTTGGATTTCCAGAAGGCCTTGGACAAGGTGCCACACAGGAGGCTGCTAAATAAGATGAGAGACCATGGTGTTAGAAGCATCGTAACTGATCACATGACAGCATTATTATTCTGTTTGAACAGTTTACTGTTCAGAAATTAGAAAATAATTCCAAAATTTTGATGGATTCTTTTTGTAGTAATATTCCATTATGATTTTCAAAATTAGTCTTTCATTTTTGAAAAATAAATGTATTGTCAATTGGATAACACTGATTTCAAACAGGATATATGAATGTGTTGATTTACGTACCAAGTAGACGACAATGATTGATGTAAACACTTTTAGTGTCAGTCTTACTATCAGGAGGCTTGTAGCTGAACTGACCTTGGTTAAATAATTTAAATTATTATGTTACTTGAATACATATCACTCACCAAAGCAGCTGAAGTGTTGGAGTAGAGAGAGAAAAAACTCCAGTGAAGGTTGTGTAGCTTCCTGCTTCATTTTTAAACAAAGAGAGAAATAAATGTTTTATTCTTGATTTGGAAAATGCGAAAACTTAAACACTCCAACCTCTCCACCGCAGAACGTGCAGCCCTCTGCTCCAATCCCAACCTCACTATAAAACCCGCGGACAAGGGAGGGGCAGTCGTGGTATGGCGCACTGACCTCTACATTGCTGAGGCCAGGCGCCAACTCTCTGACACCTCCTAATACCGCCCCCGGATCATGACCCCACCCCCGAGCACCAAACCATCATCTCCCAAACTATCCACAACCTCATCACCTCAGGTGACCTCCCACCCACCGCCTCCAACCTCATCGTTCCCCAACCCCACACCGCCTGCTTCTATCTCCTTCCCAAAATCCACAAACCTGAATGCCCTGGTCAACCCATTGTCTCCGCCTGCCCCTGCCCCACCGAACTCATCTCCACCGACCTAGATAACAAGCATGGGGCTGGATGAACACAGCAGGTCAAGCAGCATCATAGGAGCAGGAAAACTTGACATTTCGGGCCGAAACCCTTCATCAGAAATGGGGGAGGGGAAGAGGGTTCTGAAATAAATAGGGAGAGAGGGGGAGGCGGATAGAGGATGGATAGAGGAGAGGATAGGTGGAGAGGAGGCAGACAAGTCGAAGAGGCGGGGATGGAGCCAGTAAAGGTGAGTGTAGGTAGGGGGGTAGGGAGGAGATAGGTCAGTCCAGGGAGGACGGACAGGTCAAGGGGGCGGGATGATGTTAGTAGATAGGAGATGGG
>JAHRHZ010000013.1:35708387-35736714 GCA_024137785.1 Ginglymostoma cirratum
GCCTTGTTATCTCGGATTCTCCAGCATCTGCAGTACCTTTTATCTCTGAAATGAAAGGACCAGCCCTATTGCATGTAATTTTTATATTTCATACAAATTATTTTTATTTGCAAGAATTTTTAAAGTTATTTTATCCTTTTTCTTCTTGTGACTTCGGACACCACACTGCATCCATAGTTGAGACGGGATTGACAAACTTCATCCTGAGCATTTTGTTCTAAAAGTGATTGTTGAAAATGATCAAGGCATCCTGCAAATCCCGAAATGCCTGATGCCAGCTGAGATCAAAATTTAAAGCTCGAGTTACCACAAAGAGAACATACACATGTCACCAGTACTTTGGTGTATCAAATCGTAATTTTGGATTAAGAGAGAGTCCACTTATATTTAATCAAAGCAATAATGAAGAATTCATCAAATATGAGGATGAGCGAGAAGTGCACATAATGTGAAGAAGACAAGATCTTCATAATGGCTCAAATTCCACAATTAAATGAGGTAGTATTTGATGCCTTCCTGTCTCAGGTGGGCATTTACTGAGGTGGGAGGGTGGCAGCTAGTGATCCACCCTTGCTGCTATTAAGGTCCTTGAGCGGGCAGTTAATGTTCTCCTGCCACTGCTGCTGTTCACTCAAAGGTAGATGGACCGTTACGACAGGCAACTCAACTTTCTGCTATCCTCAATCTGCCACAACTGCTCCAATCGATGCTACATGTCTGGGTTGTTTAGTAATCCTGGGCCTCTGGAAAACATGGTACTACCAGCAGCCACCACTTCCTTGGTGACATTGCTGAACAGTGAGGTGCTGTCTTCGTTTGGCTTGATGGATGGATGGATTTTCTACCTCAGAATCTTTAAGGCCAAGAAAGGCACATCGCTGCCCAGTTTGGTGCATGAGTGTTCTAGGATGTAGTGGGCTTTCCTTAAAAGATCACATGTGGGGATCTCATTTGATGTTAAGCTGGCTGGTGAGGCCTCCATCATCAATGAGGAAAAACCTCAACATCCAATGTAATCTTCCCTGTCCACCACCTTGAAGAATCTGAGGGGCAACAGAAAGCGAGACGTCTGAGAATATGGGGTTAGATGGAGCTGTGAAGGTATAGGGCTGGCTTGAAAGAAAGCACACAGCAGCTAAGGGAGCTGTGATTTTTGGCAGGTGCATGGCAATATGAGAGCAGGTATATGGGCTTTGATGGAATGAGTAGCTGGACACAGTTTTTAAACACACAAAAATAAAAACTACAGTTCTTTTGTAAGCAACAGTTGCATTGAGAAATAAAGGAGTATCTTCATTGTGAAAACCAAGACGGGAATCTGTGTTGGGTTTGGGACCCAGTATTTCCTTGAGCCTGGAGAAACTGAAAGCAACATGGATAATGGGAATGGCACTGAGGAACCAAGCCGTTGATGTAGAAACTAGAATGGGATAAGAATTTGAAGAGGAGGAATAAAACATGTCTGGTGGGAATGGAGTTATGGAAGAGAACACCAACCTATGCATTGAAGGCAAAATGGCCCACTTTGCTGAAATTTCTATCAATCTATGATTTTGCGGTCAAGTCCAGTGAATGATTTAGAAGGTGCCAAGTTTAGGCAGATGTGCCCTCTGTGAACATAAGTTGTTGTTTTGTAATGAGTCACCAAAAAAGATGCAGACCTTGATTGCGTTAAGTAATTCAAAGTGTAAGAAACTGCAATTTACATGTAGGATACCCAATTGTATTTTAGCCATACATTTGTTGTTTTTTTTTTCTCCCCACCCCCCCCCAAGTGTTTTGCTTGTAGTACTGCAAGGGTAAAACATATTAATCTAGTAACTGCCAAGTTGCTGTTCAGATATATGAATACTCAGTATAGTATGGACTTTGATCATTCCCAATGAAAGAAAAATGTATTATGTTTTCCAGTGGTACAGTTGGTGCATTTCTCATATGCTTTCCATTTTGCAGTTACAATTCATAACAAAAAATAAAAGCTGTCAAAATGTCAATTAATTTTTCTCCTCCTAGAATCCCTGTTCGGTCCTGTGTTATCTGGAAGACAAGTGATGAACTTCCTTATGGGGAGGATGAAAGAATCTGAATGTGAATTGCCCAGTATAATTATAATTTACTTGTCGGAGTGTGAACAGTGACTCTGGGAGGTTACATACAGGTCTTTGTCCTTACAGACAAATTAAATGAACATACAGAAGTTAAATTCTTTCTCTTGATGATTATACTAAAAAAGAGTGTGAATAAGAAATGGTGAAATCTAGGTTGAAAGTAATCATGAGTTGTTCATCCACATTCATCCTTTTCTGGCAATCCTGGCTCTTCAAAAATGAATTAATGACCACTTGCAAGGAGGATGATTTTGTTGAGGTCATCTATCAGGACCACATCCAGCATTGTGCAACCAATTAACTCCAGCTAATTACCGGAATTACCAACATTTAAGAATATGGATAATTTTTACAGGCCTTCATAGACACCACAGTTGATTAGTCCACTCTGTGGGTCAAAAATAAGGCAACGCACATTCACAGAGACAAAGTGAGAGAAACAAAAGTTGCATGTTAAGTTTGTCACAAGAAGGAAAGCAAGTTTAGAATGTGTTTCCCCTTTGTTAACAATAAAATAACAATTAGAATTGAAAGAAATGTTTTTATCATTGTGAATGATCTCAGGTGGGATCATGTGGAGGAGGTTGGAGGTCTCATCAGCTAGTTGCAGATTTAGCAAGAGACTCCTCAAGGCAAGGAAAACTAAATCTATGCCAATCAGATGTTGCTGAGGCTACTCAAAGGTCTTGCTGGGCGGGGCAGCAAGGTAAGCCATTGTCCTTCCTGCCTGAAATTTAATTTGGAGATGTCACTAATCTGTCTTCATGCCTTCAAGCTTGCCAACTCTGAGAGCCCAATTCTGCTATTTCAGTAGCTGCACTGAAGGTTTGAACACCAAGATTTCCTTTTACTTATCCTAATTTTTTCCGCTTTAAAATCAACTAGTCAGCAGTAGTGGTGAGAGATGGAAGATGTAGAATATATTTGCATTTGAGAGCACCCATCTTAAAGTTATAGGTGTGTTGCTCCCTGTTTTCAGGTGTACTCTCAAACATATGAATAATCTTTCCAGCTTAGATGTATATTTGTGGCTAGTCTTGAAACTCCTGTCTAAATATTACATTTCATATTGTAACATTTATTTTAAACTCCTGGCACTCAGTTCAGAGTGAATTTTACTGCCTAGTCATGAAAAATAAAATCTGTATCCTCAGATCAATGTTGAATCCAGCCTCATTAAACCTGTTTAGAAATTCTGGGTTGCTGAGCAAGCTGTTTGCTTGCGTACACAAATTGACATATCAATATGATGCAAAATATCTTCTGGAGGATTCATTGGTAGTTATAGCTGCATATATATCAAGCACTAAAGCCAAAGAATGTACTCTGCATAATATTGTACAGATCATATTTCATAGAGAGAAAAACTACATTGTATTTATATTTGCTGACACAGTGAATAAAACAACATTGAAGAAAAATATACTGATTACTGTCAAGTGGTTTAGCTACCTCCCAGTTTAAACCCCTTGCATGCACTTTTGGTATGAGAGAATGATAGTGGGCTGGGATGTTATTGGTGATAACTTGCCTCAGGGGCTTTAATGCACCATACCATAAGCCATAAATCAACAAGAAACCTCATTTGTTTTCCTTCATACTTGCTCATTATTCCTAGCAGTGCTTGATTTGTTACTTGCACCATGACATTGATATGAATCAACAAAACACTTAAAAATTAACCTGGTGACAACCCCATGATTTGAATATTTCCTGCAAAACAAGTCAAAAGAAAATAAGATCATAGAAGATCATAGAATCCCTACAATGTGGAAACAGGTCCTTCTGCCCAACAAGTCGACACCAATCCTCAGAGATGAAAGATATTTTATGCTTTTCTATATGTTCTTAGCCACATGCATTTTGATTAATATTATAGAACTATAAAGGTCAAATACAAGAACTTTAAAGCAATATTTGATTAAGTTGTCCAGTGAACTTGATAATTTGGCAAGAAATTACTGAACTCCTATCAGATCGGAGCAGGATTAGGCCATTGACCCCTCATGTCGGATCCGCCAGTCAATGTGATCGTGGCTGAACATCAAACTCAATATCCAAATCCCGCCCTTCCCCCATATTTCTTGATCCCTTTAGCCACAACACCTACATTAACCACCTTCTGAAACCACCTTTGCGTAAATCTTGTAAGAACAACAGACTCAATATAAAAGAGCAAATGAAACAACAACATCTGGCAGCCACGTGTGCTATTAAAAACAAAAATCAGGAACTGAGTTGGATTGCTCCTCCAGAAGCTATATCATCACAACTGTGATCTCACTAAGGGACTCAACAGTGGAAGGGTGTAAAGTTGCAGTACCTACGTGATAGAAATACACTAAGGTCACCCAAAAACTCCTAGCGCTTGCCCATTCCAAAGTAATTACATTTTTAATGATGTGGAAATATTAATTGCTGCCAAACAGCCACCCTGGCATTGAAACTTTGCCTTAAAAACAATGAGGTGTCATCATATCAAATCTTAATTACTGTTTGAAATTTATAAACACTAACTATTAGTTTTAAGAAAAATCTTTTGTAGTTGTGTCATTTCTTCCTGAATCCCATCTTTCTGTATCTCTCCCCAATATGTGATGTGGTATCGAACTAATTATGCTGACATTTCCTGGTTTAGACTGTAAGTTTCAGTTTTGATTCTTTATTCTATTAGATTGCCGAAATACCCAGTTGTTTGTTGATACCCATAAATCCCCTATAGATAGTGCTGTGCTGAAATAGATTTCTAATCACCACTGAGCACGGCAAAGGTGTGGAATGTACTCTGGATGAAGTACTTCAAAATCTGTTACCAAAAGTGGCTCTGTAGCACAACTCCTGAACTGTCTGGTCAAAAGCCAAAAACCTAGCTGCTAGACTGGTCTTCAGTAAGTGGTGAGGGAAAACAGATTTGACCTTAACTTCACCAATCTGTGTGCTGCAAATTCATTTGCCTGTGATAGTATCAGTAGGAGTGACCATTGAACATTGCTTAGGAAAACTAAGCCTCCTGTTTTCACATGGAAAATACCCTTCATCATTTTGGGTGGCATTGCCACAGTGTGCTAAAGGGGACAGACTTAGAGCTGATCTAGCAACTGAGCTCTTAACGTCTCTGCAACCTCCCGGCCTAGAATATCCCCACATTACAATTACCATCAATTCAGGAAATCAAACCCTGGTTAATGAAGAGTGTAGGAGGATATGTCAGGAGCAATAACGGGCATACCTAAAAATGAGATGAAAACTTGGAAAAGGTATAAAACAGGATTGCTTGCATGCCAAACAGTATAAGCAGCAAGTGATAGGACCAAGCAGTTTCACAAACCAACAGATCAAGCACTGCAGTCCTGCCACATCCAATTGTAAATGATTGTGGCCAATTAAACAACACATTAGAGAAGGCAGCTAACAAATATTCCTATCCTCAATGCAGTGCAAAACATAAGGCTGAAGCATTTCTAACCATCTTTAACCAGACGTGCCTATTGATATTCTATCTTGGCCTCCTCCAAGGGTCACCTGGATCACAAGTGCCAGTCTTCAGCCAGTGTGATTAAACGCTTACTTATGATATCAAAGACCTGGTCAAAATCCTGGAATTCTGTTGCTAATGGCATGTGTCTACCCACACCAAATGGGCAGCAACACTTCAAGAAAGCAGCATGCCTCCACATTTTCAAGGGCAACTTGGGATCGGCAATAAATGCTGATCCATGATGCCTACATGCCATGAATGAATAAAAAAATCAATCAGTATTGCAGTATTTAGTGTTTAAATTCCACATCAGCTAATATTTTGATTTGAATTTTAGGTTGGGCAGCAGCTGGTGGTAATCCTCAGCCTACATCCCAAACAACAGAACAAATAAATGCATTGAATGAAAACATCAACAAGAATCCATTCAAAGGTAATGACATCATCTGTCCTTCTATTAAAATGTGCCATTTGAAATCATAATTTTGATTAACCTTTTCATATAATAAAATAAGGTGAGTGGTATTCATATGTTTATTTTTCCCTTTATTCCTGGATTCATGCTAAATGTCCTCTGTAAGAATGTAGTTGTAAGTGGTTATCATGATAGCAAACACCATTTACAGCTAGACATTTATTTGTTTTGAATCTGGTTAACTGTCCAGAATGTCCACTTATATCAATCAATAATTTTGTATATGTTATTTGAGTTTGGAAAGAGCATGCTACAAAAATGTTCAATTCCTAATACTCAGAGGAAGGAATCACTCAGAACTTTGAGCTGTTATCATTTTTATGGATATCGTTTCTTTTTGGTTATGCATTTTCAATAACAACTTGCATTTATCAAACAGTAAAATTTCATGGCTGTGAATGGAGGGTTTGAGTTATAAAACTACAGTGGATAGGCTGGGACCTTTTCTTCTCTGGAACTTAGGAGGTTGAGGGGTGACCTTACAGACATTTATAAAATCATGACAGGCATAGATAAGGTGAATAGCAAGGGTCTTTTCCCTCTGGTAGGAGAGTTCAAAACTAGGGGGCATAGTTTTAATGAGAGAGGAGAAAGTTTTTAAAAAGGACATGAGGGGCACTTTTTTTTACATTGTGGTTTGTGTATAGAATGAACTGCCAGAGGAAGTGGTTGATGCAGGTACAGTTACAACATATAAAAAACATTTGGGTATGTACATGAATCCCACGTGATCTAACTTTACTAATTAGACTACCATGCAGAACGTTGTCAAAGGCTTTACCAAAGTCTATGTAAACGTTTTTCAGAAAACTCAATTGTTTGTGAGACAAGGCTTTTCTTGCACAAAAGCAGGCTGACTATCCCTAATAAATCTTTGCCTTACCAAATGCATGTAAATCCTATCTTTCGGAATCACCTCCAATAACCTACCTACCATTGATGTCAGGCTCACATGTCTACATCTCAGGCTTCCCCTTACAGCCTTTCTTAAATAAAGGCACAACATTAGCCACCCTCCAGTCCTCCAGCACCACACCTGTGGTTATAGATGATACAAATATTTCTGCCAGGGGCCCCTCACTTTCTTCCCTAACTTCCCACAACATTCAGGGATACACTTGATCACGTCCCAGAGATTGTATCCACCTTTGTTTCCTAAGACCTCCAGCACTTACTCTTCTGTAATGTGAACTGCTAGTATTGGGGGCTTAGCTGAATGCCCAGCAACCAATGGTAGGGAGCATTAAGGGATTCCCAAGAGGGCAGAGTTGAAGGAACATAGAGTTTTAAGAGGGGTATGGGGCTGGACGTGTTTACAGAGCTAAGAGGGGTGACGCCATGCATGAATTTGAACACTAGAATGAGAATTTTAACAGATGCATTCCCAGGCCAGAAGACAAAGTAGGTCAGTGAGCAAGGTGTTAGTAGTGAAAGAATGGAATGGAAATGAGACAGTACAGTGTAGGTAAAAGCCTTTCTCATAACAGATATGTTATGTGCTTCCTATTTTATTCTTGCCATATTTAATTGATTCTGAGTTGTGATAGAAATGGTGAAAATATAATTGCAAAATTCATTAGGATTACAGAAGCAGGGCAAAGATTCAGCATTTTTATCTGATAAGCTTGAAACCTCAACTTATTTCATGCATGTGGAGTTTGTTCAGTAATAGGAAAAGCAGTCATTTATTATTATAATTTTCGTTTTTAAAAAATGAGTACATAATGTAAATACAATACCATGTGTTCTGCTTCCTGAATTTGCACTCACTGCTGACCTGAATCTATTATTATCAACTGCTGAATGTAGCGAATATTGATTGTACTGTATACAGTTTAATTAATGCCATAATGCAGTTGATGTTTTGTCATATTAGAATTAGGTTTTATTATCACGTATAGTGAAGTACAGGGATACAGGAGTACAGTGAAAAGTGTACTAAGTTGCAATTCTCCGGCACCATCTTAAGTACAAAGGTACCTAGGTACAATAACTTAGGTATAAAGTAGAAAAATAAAGAAATAAAGTTAAAAGTTCAACTCTACAGTCTTGAGTTTTGTATTATAATAAATTAGCTTTGACATGTATTGTCAGACAATGTGATAACACAGTTGTTTTTTGTATTTACAGCTGCTCAGAAAACCCCAACTGACCTGTCTACATGGCTTAACCTTTTTGCTGATTTGGACCCATTATCAAACCCAGATGCTATTGGACGAACTGACAAACAACACGAACTCCTTAATGCATGACACACCCCTAAACAACCAATGTCTGTAATCATGACTATAATATTGCAATCTTTAGTAAATCTATTGACTGTTGAGTGCTAGAGCCTAATTTTCTAATATTTCAGTCAGAGTGGAAACTGCTAAGAAAATGTTCCAGCATTTTTATCAGCACAGGAACTGAAAATCTGTTAAAAACTAAATCTGTAAGTGTTGATGTCTTGTTGCCAAAAAAGGGAGTAAAGAGAGTAGTTAAAAGTGTTTTTATTCAGTCTAAATAAGCATGCTTTGTTCATTTTATTTCCTACAACAGTAAACCTGCTAAGTTTGTAAAGAATGCAGAGATGTAATGAGGCCATTTACCAATTAAGCTCACCGTTTCCTTGAGGTAACTCAGTGAGCTTTATGGTTCATTTCTGAAAAAAATTACAAGGTAGCAGCACTTACAACACCAGTCTCAGAATCAATATCAATACGCACAGAATCAACACTGATAGAAATTGAATATGTTGTCAAAATTGGTGTGGAACCAGTTCAACATTGCTTTCCAAATGTTGGCCAATTTCTGAGTCACAGGATAAAGATTGGATTTTTCATCTTTGATTTCTTTCAATATCATTATATTTGCCACAGTTTATTTGATGAGTGCCGCATACATGCTCAGGAGCAATTCCCGATACAAAAATTTCTCTGCCTGGCAAAGCTTATATCATAACTTTTTTCAGTGTGGGATGTGTGGTAGAAACTTATGATACTTATTTTCCAGGCAACTAACAAGGGAAACAGAATGAAATGTTAGTTGCAATGTTCTGTAGCCACTCAGCAATTGGATATTGGCATCACAGTATTGATGTAATTGGCTTTGCAGACTTTCCTGATAGCTTTCTATAACAAGTGTTGATCTCTTTCCATGTATAAATCATGAGCCTTGTGGATGGAGCCTCTTGAGAAATTGATTATCACTCAGGAGAACAGGTGACAATTCACTCTTGATTCTTCACTGCCCTATGTGATCACCAACAAAATCTAAGTATTTTTAATTGTTCCTTTACCCATTCGTCATAGCACTCTTCCAAAGGCAAGTTCTGGGGAGGCAAGTGGTCAAATATTACTTCCTTCAAATATGTAAAACCATATGTGGAGACATGAAAGACCACCCACCAAAATTATAAAAACTAGGCTAGAGATCAAATTTCAGGGTAACTTTAGCTTTCCTAGCTTTGTCAGTGTGCTGCCAGGGATTAAACATAAACCATTGCAAATTAGAATTCCAGGGGTCTTGCCAAGGTTTCATGAAATAGTAGGAGAGACAAATAACACTAAAGTAGAGAATAGTAAGTAAATAAGTGGAATTAGAGTGAGTAAGAAAGTAATGAAGTTTAAATCAGTGTTACATTGCATGTATGTGGATGCATGGAGTATAGTTAATAAAATGGGATTTACAGGCACAGATTACCTTGTGAGATTATGATGTTTTGGCAATAACAGACGCTTGTCTTAAGGAAGAACACATCTGGGTTTTAAGTATTCCTGGTTACAGTGTGTTTGGAAAGCTGGGAGATGGAAAAAAGAGGAAGCAGTGATTCTGGTTAAGAAGAGCATTGCATAACTGGAGATAGGGGATGTTTCGGAGGGTTCAAAGAACAAATTGATTTGGTTAGAGCTAAGGAATAAGAAGAGTGGCAATTGCTCGGTGTAGACCACCAGCTAGTGGGGAGGATATAGAGGAACAAATCTGCAAAGATTAAACATTATGTAATAGTTTCCAATGTGGGACTTGAATTACTTGTATATTGACTAGAACGATGATAATATCAGGGTCAATGAAGGACCAGCATTCCTAGATTGTGTTCAAGAGAATTTTGTCCAGCAGTGTATGTCCAGTCCAACAGGAAAAGAGACACTGCTGGACCTGGTTCTTAGGAATGACTTGGCCAAGTAGATCAAGTCACTGTGAATGAACATTTAGTAGGACAGTGAACATTGAATCATAAGGTTGAGAACGGTAGTAGAAAACTACATTAGTCAGGCCAGAAAGAGAATGATCCACTAGTGGACAGTCAACATCCATTTCAGCAAGAGCAAGCTGGGTGAGCGAGACTTAAAGCAAAGGTTAGGAAATGCAGTAGCTGAACAATGGACTACTTACAAAGAACACATTATTCAGGTAGAATTAAGGTATATTCCCTCAAAGGGAAAAAGTAGGACAAATAAATCCAGTGCTCGCTGAATGATATAGAAATTAAGTTAAAGAAAAAAAGTGTGCTTATGACAGGCATCAGGTAGTAAGTACAGTTGAGAACCAACCTGAATCCATAAAGGAGGTGAAAAAGCAAATAAGAAATGCAAAAAGGGATTCTTTTCTAAAAAAAAAGGGCTGGAAGCTAACATAAAAAGAAATCCAAAAGTCATCTATAAGTACGTTAATAGTTAAAAGGGTGGTCAGGGTTAAAAGGGTGATTGGGGACCAAAAAGGGAATTTACACAGAACCAGAAGACATGGCTGAACAGTTAATGGAGTACTTTGGATCTGTCCTTATCTATGAGGTGGATGCTGCCTAGGCCGTAGTGACAGAGGAGGAAACACAGTCACTAAAATGCTTTAAAATTGATAGGGATAAGGTATAGGAAAGCTGTCAGTATTTAAAGTTGATAATTCATTAGAACCAAATGAGATGTATCCATGGATTGAAGAAAGTGAGAGTGAAAATTGCAGAAGCACTGGCCATAATCTTTCAATCGTCTATGGTTTTGAGGATGGTGCTGGAGGTTTGGAGAACTGCACATATTACACCCATGTTCAAAAAGGTTGTGCAGATTGACCTGTAACTGCTGGGCCGATCAGTTCAATTTTGATGATGGGGAAACTTAATTAGTAGGCACATGGGAAAATGCAGATCAATTCAAAAAACTTGGCATGGATTTGTTAAGGTAAAATAATGTCTAATTAGCAAGTTTGAGGATTTTTTTTTTTGAAGTAGTAACATAGAGGGTTGATGAGGGGAACATTATGGATAGACTTCTGCAAGATGTTTGATGCGGTGCCACAACATTAGGTGGAACATATAGCTCAGGAATAAAAGGGACAGTGGCAGGATGGATGTAAAGCTGGCTAAGGGATAGGAAAGAGAAATTATTATTACTTTTTGAGCTGTAGGATTTGTAGTAGCATTCCCAAAGGGTTGATGTTGAGACCCTTTATTTATATGCATCAAGATCTTGTTGTGTGGGGAAAAATTTCAAAATTTACAGATGCCAAAACGTGGGAGAATTGTAAACTGTGAGGTGAACAGTACAGAATTTCAAAAAGACATTGATATGTTGGTGAAGTGGGTGGATCAGTGACAGATGGTGTTTAATGTGGAGAAGTGTGAGGTAATGTACTTTGGTCTTTGGTACAAAGAACATGGAGAGCCAACATAAAATAAAGGAACTAGTCTACAGAGTGTGCAGGAACAGTGTGTCCTGGATGTGTATGTACAAACAATTCAAGGTGGCAAAATAGATAGAAAGAGCTGTTAATAAAGCATACAGTATTTTAGGCTTTGTGAATAGGTGTGTAGCTTACAGGTGCAAGGCTGAACTTATCCAAGACATTAGTTTCAGCTGATGTACTGTGTGTACAACTCTGGGTGCCACACAACAGGAAGAATGTGAATGCATTGTAGAAAGTGCAGAAGAGGGTTTACAAGAATAGTTCCTGGAATTCACTTCAATTATGAGAAAAGCGTGGAGAAACTGGGACTGTTTGGAATGGAGAGGAGAAGGGTGAGGGGGATTTGTTAGAAGGTTTCAAAATTGAGGTGTCAGGACTGTCGATATGGAGAGATTGTTCCCGCTTATAAAAGGTTTGAGAACCAGAGGGCACAGTTTGAAAGAGTTTTGCAGAAGAGGCAAATGCAAGGTATGGAAAAAAAAACTTTTTCACAGAGTAAGTAGTAGGGCCTAGAATTGCACAGCCTGGAATTGTGGTGGAGACAGGTTCAATGGAGGCATCCCACAGGAAATTGAAATTATTTAAAGAAAAGCAATGTGCAGTGTTATAGGAAAATGCAGGCGATTGGCACTAAGTCAAAATGCTCAGAGAGCCAGTGCAGTCAAGATGGACTGAGTGGCCTCCTTCTGTACTACAATGATTCTGTAGGTCTACAACACCTGGAAATTATCATTTCAGTTGATCCAATCCATTCCAACACTTTTTTTTTTACAAGTATTAGAACCATGCATAAAATGTGTTCTCAGCAGTGTGCTGTACAGGTTAGGCATAACTTATTTTCACTTATAAATTGATGTCCTCGAAATGAATTGTATCATGTGATTCAGCTATCATTCAGCAACTAATTCCATTTTGGAACTTGGAACTTGAAACTGGTCCAAGTAAATGTTTTTTTTTATATAAACTAATTTTACTACATTATTTTAGTGTGAACGATTAGTAATATACAAATTAATATGTTTCTGATATTCGTATTGTGTAGCACATTTCTTAGCCTCAAATTTTATTCTTGCTTAAACTTGCATCATAGATGAATCTATGTGAGAATAACACAGCACAGAAGGAATCTATTCAACTATCATGCCTGTACTACCTCTTTCATAGAGCTCTACAGTTATTCCCACTCCCCTGCTCTTTCCCCAGGAGAATATTTTCTTTTCAAGTACATATCCAGTTATTTTTGGATGTTGCCAATTAATCTGCTTTCACCATTCTTACAAGCAGTGAATTCCAGATCATAACAATTTCTGCATGTAAATAAATTCTCATTTCCCTTCTGGTTCTTCTATTATCTTACATTTGTGTCCTTTGATTACATACACATGTGCCAGTTTCTTCTTCTTTACCCTATCAAAATCTTTAAGCATTTTGAAGATTTCTATTGAATTTCTCTCTAGCTGTTTTAAACAGAATAATTCCAGCTCCTATATTCTATCCACATAATTTAAATATAACATTCCAAGTACCATTCTAGTAAACCTCCTGTGCCCCTTATTTAAGGCCTTGGCATTCTTTATAAAATACGATCTGAACAGTAGAGTGGTCAAGCTGAGGTCTGTAATTACAACAGATTTACATAACTTTTTTTTGATCTATTCCTTTATTTATAATGCAAAGGATCTTTCATGCCTTTTTACAGCGTTCTTAACTGTCCTGCAACATTCAAAACTTTATTGACTGTTCTTGCACACTTCTAAAATTGTACGTTGTTTATATTGCCCATCCTTTATCCTTTCTACCAAAATGCACCACTTCACACTTACAGTGAACATGATAATAGTTGGATGAGTTATGAGTGAATTCAGGGCTGTAGAATGAGGTTCAACTTAGAAGTATTGTTAAGAATGGTGATTGCACTTAGTGGATAATTTTCACGTAGGATTTAATGTAATTGCAGAGAATAGTCACCATGTTAATGGAATGGTATTTCTGTTCTTATGCAACTGTTATTTTGTAATGTTACACTTGGATAATGTGAACCATTATTAAGATTTTTTTTCAGACCTATGTGACAACTTGCAGAATATTCAAAAGGATTGCTGAATACATCTCTACAGTTAATAAATGACAATTAATTGAATTATGACAGACAAAGTTTGAAACACTTCCTCAAAATAGAATGTCCTGTATATATTTTTAAACTCATTAACAACTACTATCACTATATAAAAGTACACTTCAAATTCCATCCATTACAGGTGCACTATTTATTTGGATTGTTATGTGGAGCTAAAAGAGAATATCTTCTTTTCAGGAAGCAGTTTATTGGCCACGGTTTATTGGAACACAAAATGTTCTTTAGTGTCCTACACAATTGACAGATCATAGACTCCAAGGCACTCGCTGACTAATAACATGTAAATATTACAGACCACACAGCTATTCAATCACTATCCAATGTATGCAAAATCCTGGCTAATATCTCAATGGTAATAATGTAAAATTGTCAGTGTTCAGTGGCATTTCTCCACTGAAACTTTTAAAAACATTTCATGAAACATGGGCGTTGCTGGCAAGACCACATTTGTTGCCCATCCCAAACTGCTGTTAAGATGGCAGTGACCCATTCACCATGTAATATAGATGCATTGGTGGTACTGAGGGAAGTAAGTTCCAGGCTTCTGAATTAGCAACAAAGTTCCAAGTCACGATTGTGTGGAGCTTGGAGGGGGCCTTGCGGGTGGTGATGTTTCCATCATAAGATAGATTCTGAAAGAATTAAATCCAGCAGCTTCTGTCTTCAGAAAAACATGAAAACATCTCTCAACACCTTTAAATCACCATGTCAGTGAAGCATGAAGGCAGGCCAAATTCAGCCTGGATCCACCAGAGTCATCCACCTGCAAGAACTGTATAAATTTAATCTGCACTGTACTTCAAAATATTACATAATGTATTCATACCAATCTGCAATTACTGGTGTGTGTGTAAATTTAGAATGTGTGTTTGTAAGCTTAAGTTGGTTTATTATTTTTATTTAGACTGGATTCAGCACAATCAATAGAATCCTTTCTCCTTTTTAAGTGATTTTTCGGAAAACCTGGGTGTTTGTGTATTTCATAATCACAGCAAATAAACAGTTAAAAAGTTACTGAATTAACAAGCTTTTCTTTAAGTAGAAAACCTATTGCAGTTCCTGCACACTCTTCAGAATTGTGCAATTAAGTCTATGTTGCCTCTCCTTATACTTTCTCTAAGTTCAAACTTCTGTGTGTTAGATTTTAACTCCACTTGGCTGCCTATTTTCAGTCAATCTATGAGGGATGGATCCATACATACAATGTATCTGCATGACCATTTATCCCTAGAACCATTCCCTATTTGTATATTTTATATCAATGTCTAATCTTCACAAATAACTTGACACCACTGATTTTGGTAAATGATTACCCTCACTGTTTTTAATGACACTGTAGGCAGAATGGGACGTCTACTTTATTCTTGAAAGATGCTGTTTGGCAAAGCCTTGAAACTCCTAGGTGCTCAGGAATCCCCAGTTGAGAATCTCAACATTAAGGTTTCTCAAAAGATTTTGTCACGGTGTAGATTTAATGATACAAAGAAATATTACATACAATATTTTTTGTAAAAGCCATAATGGAATGAAAGACTATAACTGTACTCTTGAAATGAATATAAAATAACTTTCTTCTACATTCACCTGAACATCTACTGGGATAGTTCAAATCTTTCGTAAGTCAATATTCTTTCATCCCAAGAACTATTTACTACTTTCCAGCTTCCTAACACCCACACTACCTCATTCAAGGTTGCAGTCAATTAATCCAAAGTTGTCCCGAATGGCCTCCATATCTTCTGCTGTCAAGCTTCATCTTATTCAAACCTCTTGTCATTTGTATTCCAGCTTTGATAAAATTCCATTTACTAACTTACATTGGTGCCCAGTTCGGGCACTTTGATTTTCATCCTGACACCCAAATTTCCTCAGTGTCACCCCTCCCTATCACCAACTTTCACTAGCTGTATAACTTCTAACAGCATTGCAAAACACCACTTTTGACTCTTGTGCTTCGTCAAT
Organism: Ginglymostoma cirratum; assembly: GCA_024137785.1. Classification (NCBI taxonomy): domain Eukaryota; kingdom Metazoa; phylum Chordata; class Chondrichthyes; order Orectolobiformes; family Ginglymostomatidae; genus Ginglymostoma; species Ginglymostoma cirratum. The sequence continues at coordinate 35,724,212 of JAHRHZ010000013.1, forward strand.
TTTCTTCAGTCTCTAGTCTCCATGTGGGATTTGCTCTTTGACATTCTCTCCTCTTAAATGCTCATTAAAATCTACATTCCCTCTCTTAGGACCTCCATAAGCCTTTCCCTCTCTTTCTATGCTTCTTTAAGGTGCCACGTAAAATCTGCTTCTTCAACCAAGCTTTTAATTATTCGTCTTAATATTCCTTTATGTGGCCGAGTGCCACATTTGTGTGACAACACGTCTGTGAAGCACAGTTTTACCCTGTAAAAGACACTATTTAAATGCAGGTCATTGTTGCAAGGACCTTATTTAAAGTGAATAAAAAGGAGAAACAGTGGGTGTGTGCAGTTTACTCTAACGTTAGAACAAACAATACTTAGCTTTTCCGTACTGCAAGGCATTTGTGGGGGTAGGGAATAAAAACATTTTCATTTTTTAAAATAATGTTTAGAAACGATGTCATTATGTAGCTATTCTATCAAAAATTTGAATTTATGATGAAATAACATCCAGTCAAACAATCGCTCAGTTGAATCAAACATAGATTTTTAACACAAACCTTACCTGGGAGTTTAAAGGGCCAAGTACAAGATGGTAGATCAAGACCTGTTTTATCCAAGCTTGCTGAATGTTCATTTGATTTTTTTTTTGGGGATCAATTATCCATATATTGCTTACAAAGGTTTGTTATATACCTTTACATATAATGTGTTTATTATATGAAAGCAACTTATATTTATTTGACTTCATGAGAGAAGAAGATCCTAATGTACTCCATTGACCTAATAGCGACCATGGTTTCAGAGTCAGTTTAAAGAAAACAGCAGTCAGTGCCTGACATTGTCATCAGACCCAATTAACATATTAATAATGTATGACTTTAGCATCTAGCCTAGCTGCCTCACCTGAAAAAGGCACTTTAATTGGAAAGGGTAAAATCAGGCAGATAAATGACCCAGGACATTTTAATAGGCCACATGTTCAGCTTAAAATTTGTTGTAAACGTGTGCCCCATCTTCTTTCCATAAACTGAGGTACTCAGCTAATTGCAACATTTGACAAATTGAGATGAGCTAGCTCAGAAGAGGTGAAAGATAGAACATCAGACTCTCTTGGTCTGTATGGTTGAGTTAGTAATGGCTGATCCATTCCTCCAAATTTTAATTTAAGTCTTTGCTTTCCCCACCTATTTTCTTTGCAAAGGCACTGTATTCTTGCATTGTAGAAAATGGGTGGAACACAATTATATGTTAGTCAAACAATCACGTTGTAAACCAAGGATTTCAGCTAAGTTGCAGTTGGGCACCAATTTAAAAATACTTTACGCAGCACTTGTTCTGGTCATTGCAATCCTGCTAAACTTTCAACCTTAAGTCTACGATATGCATAGATTTGTTGCCAATTAACAAAATTAAAAAGCAAATGTGATTAGAAAATTGTCAGTTTTTATTCATGCCGTTCGCTATAATTTTATTTTAAATAAGACACGAGAACTATATACTGAAAAAAATACAAAACAAAAGCCACACCGCACATTATTTGAAGCATTGTGTGGCAACTCATAAATACTGTTTAGCACGATGGCTAGAAATAACAGCAAGACTATATACAAAATTTGAAACAAGTTTTTAAACAATGCATTTGACAAACAAAATTTCTACATCTAGATGTAGGATACACTTCAAGACCAATAATATTTTAAATTTATGTTTCTTTTTGAAGTTAGCTAAATTTCAACCCATTTGGTTTAAAACCTTTATAAAGATCATAATCAGAACAGATTTGCTACAGTGTTTAGTAAAAATTAATATCTAGTTTCTCAAATGAAAGATTAAAGAGGGATTTTGGATACATCACTATCTCTCACTGAGTTCTCATAGATTAACCTTACGTCGCTTGTACCAACCACAATGGTAAAATTCAACAGCAGCTACAAACTTTACTTCCATAGTTGAATGCCGAGACCTAGACTCTTGTTCCACAAAACAAACAGCAATTCTTTATCCTTTCCAGTATAATTTTTTTAAATAATAGTAGACATTTATCAAAATGAATCCTAACCCTAAAATGATAATCAGCCATGCAGGACCTTAATTTATCACATTTCAGTTAAATAAATACTACTTAAGTAATTGTTCTTTTAAAAACTCTCTTTATAAAAGAAAGGGCACCTTGCAGGAGCCACAGGAAGAAAGTGCAAGATTGTTAAAATAAAAAGTGGATTCATGATGAGAAACTAAATATTAATTTTACTTCATCTTTGTAACACTATTTTACTTTGTTTGTCTGCCAATTCCAAACTTCACACACAGAAAAGGGAACATATCTAACACAAGAACCTGAAGAGTCTGATTATGAAACTTAAAGATTTGATCATTCAGATTTTTTTACAACATGGAATGTTTCTTAGATACAGCCCAGTATTCAACACAACTGTATTTGTAACAGTTCAACAGTCCTCAACACCTGAAACACTTTGTCTTCATTTCTGAAATGTAAGAAAACCTTGATACATTCCAAAGCAATGGTTTATGTAAATTTTGACTGAACATCCATGAAAACAAGTGATGTCACACATCACAGGAATGCTGGTTTTTTAAAAATATTCACCCTCGTCCAGGTCTTCCCTGGATCAGAATGCACTTTTAGTTAAAGAAAGTGGAATGTAATGAGGAAAGGTTAATGTATAAAACGTAAAGGCAAGAGAGTGATGCTTACCCCAAATTCCCCTTAGCCTGTTCAGCCACAAATTTGTTAAAATCCTATGTGGATATACATTCCAAATTACCTGAGTTTAGACTTCAACTGAAGTACCTGAAGCTAGGCCATAGGGTGGGCACTGTGCAACTGTTGTGGCCATTTTTCTTTTTTGCATTGTATGTATTACAGAAATTTATAAACTTAAATGACCTGGATTGTTTGTAAACAATATTTTTTTAACCATTGGACATAACGAACATCTATCTTCTTTTAGACAGGCATTTTTTATATATAGAGCTTTTCTGTTATTGTAGCAGATGGAACAGAACACAGAACAACAGTACTAATCCATCCAAACTTACCATGTAATGCATAGTCTGCACTTAAAACACTCATATGAAAGCACGTGTTTTACAAGCATCACTGCTTCTCAAATTTCCTAAAATAGGAAATCTATCCCTGCCAAGAACAGTGTAACAGTGTAAGATATGCTAAAATTCTAAGAACCTTTGTTCAGAATGCAGGTGCTACTCCATGCAGATATATAGGCTGCTCCTAGATAATGGCAGAGGCCTGCTCCAACCCATAGAGGGGCAGCAGTGGGAGGTGCAAGGGCTAGATTAGCACAAAGTTCTGAGCTGAGGAAAGTTCTTCACGTTGAGAATCATGGAGCTGTTGCTGTTGACGCAATGTCTGCTGAACCAAGGCCTCAGAGTCCCTTGTGCTGGTGTCATCTAACAAAGGTGAGAATGAGACCTGAGATGGAAACTGCTCTGCAGTCACAGTGCTGGATGCTACGGTAGGATTGAGGCCAGAGACTGATGAGCTCTTGAGTAACAGGTCAGAGGTGGAGAACAAAGGTCGGCTCAAGATGCTCACAGGAAAGAAAGCTGATCCTTTGGGAATGAAGTTCACTTTGTTTCTGTCTGGACAAGAAAACAAAGGGACAGAAGTGGGAGGACGAGACCTAGGAGAGAGCAAAGTTATTAATAACTCAAAGCAGATATAAGTTTTTTGGTGCCCTATCATAGGCTTCCAGTTTCCAATACTAAGAGGAAATACAGCAGTGAAAGTAAAAACAATTTGATGGATGTGACATCACAAAGAGATGTAGTAACAGAACAGAAAGTGGCAACAAGCTGTTTCAACCAAATGATTAGTTTACTTCTTTTCCCTGAAAGAATTGACAGGATCAGGTACAATATTGTGTTCAACTTAAAGTTAAAGGTAAGAAATTGTCAAGAACGTACAATCTAAAGAAAGCAATCATTTGACAATTCAAGATATCATAAAAGCAAAAATAAAGTGTATGTTTGAATTATTTCTAGTCCGTCGATGGAAGAAAGCTGTGCATATAGCAGCAAGCACTGCTGCCTACCTCCTCGCTGCTAAGCGACTAAATATTTCTCTAAGAACATTTCAAAGGTTTGTAATATTTTTTAATAAGGAAGTTACTTTTCAGTTGAAGACTATATCACATGTCAAAATACAAACAAACATCTTCAGCTTTGTTAGGTAACAAAGTACCAAACTGTGCGACCATTGAAAAATATAAAACTAACTTTTTTGCAAGGTTACTGGAAATCCTGTGGACCTTTCAGTCCTTACTTATTATTATTCACTACTATACTCATAGTAAGTAACAGTTTCTAACAGAAAACATTTAAAATAAAATTTCAGGTCAATTGTTGACAATAACAGATAGCAGCAGGGATAGGCCATTTGGGTCCTTCAGCCTGCTGCAATATTCAACTGGATTGTGGCTTCAACTCCTTCACTGCCTGTTACCTCAAACCCTTGCGTCTCTTGCAGGTCAAAAATCCATCTAATACAAAGTCTGAGAGGAATCTTATAGGGCACTGAATGACATGAGCTGTGGAGAGAATCCGGGAGAATTGTTTGAGAAGTTCAATTAAACCTTTCTCGACATTACATTTTCCAACTAATTTCCGGATGTCGAGACAAAATTCTCGCACCAGGCAAAGGAGATTATAGCTTGCTATCAGCCTCATTATCGACACATCTTGTCTTCTTAACATGCAGCTTCCTGTCCTACCAGCCACCACGAGGAAATAAGATACTGAGAATTCCCAATATAAAAGTCAGAACAAATACCTGGTGACTCCAGCTTGCCACTTGCTCCTCTGGACTGTCATCATAAATAGCCAGCAATGACCCTCAGGGCTTGCTCCGTGGGCACCATTCACATGCACCCTTTTCCACAGACACTACCATTTTGACACCATTAGCTTCTCAGAACTCTTTTGACACATCTCCGATTACTGCTGCAGAATGTGTCGGCGCTTCGAAGCTGCATGTTGAAATCCTGGTGTAAAGACACTTTGCACTCAGGGGCAGGTACCCAGCTCAAGGATTGGGCAGGCTTTATCTCAGGGCTATGTGCTTGCTCTCTTACTACTCACTCTGTTAGCACGACCTAGATGACCTCAATATCCTTGTCGTGCCATGTCTTTGAGTGAGTTGACATCTCGGCTAGAGCCTTATAGCTCTCAGTTCTGCCATACTGATTTGTTCAGTGCTGACATGGAGCTAGGCTGTTTTCTCATGCTTGTCACTAGTGACCATCCAGGCGGTGGGTACCTGCTGTATGGTAAGTGATGTATCAATCTGAAACCTACAGCATGTGCCAGCTGCCTTAGTGGCAAATACACTGCCTAATCTTTCAGCCATCTTGCCTTATCTCAAAGTACGTGGGCGGTTGTCCTCTGTCAAGTGAAGAAGGCACTGTCAGTTGGGGGATCCTGGCGTAGTCAGTCAAGGACACAGTCAATCCTGTGGGGCCATTATGAGCAGTCACAGAAATCGCATTACAGCAGTTAGGGAGCTGCATCTGGAGCTGTCCAAAGTCGGTCAGGGTGCTGAAGCAGTTAGGCCTGGGGTGTGTATATTGGATGGAAGGTTTGACTATGGCAGCTGCCATAGGAAGGGGTAACGGGTGGGTGTATACAACACTAAGTGGTGGGACGGGGCAGAAGCATGAGGTGAGGGTGAAGGCATTGGGGGGTGTCGGGGGCGGGGGGGAGTACCTTGAGGTAATGGGGGTGTGATACAGAATGGGAGGGCATGGAAGGCTACGGAGGTGGGCAGAGCTGGGAAGGAATGGTCTGTTGTTGTGAGCTGCATTCACTACCATCACTTGCTATTTGCTAGAAATGACCTGCAACTGGAAAATACCTGGGACAGCAGTCAGGATGGGCAGAATCAGTGTCAGTTTGATGGGGCAAAAGTATACGATCTACATCTGCTGGATAGGAGGCCATTGAAGGAGCGAAGGCACCAAAAACACACTTTGCAAAATGCAGCACACTTCATTTACAAACATATCTTCCTACATGTGAAATGCATAAAATGTGAAAGAGTTGGAGTTCAAATGCTTGTCAATAGCAAAATTCACCATGTTACTGGCCCTTGCAAATCGCACAGAGATTTCAACAAAACAACAGTTACCACCACCCAACTTTAAAAGAGGTGGATACTGCGCACAGCAACTCAATGGGCAGATGGGGCATGGAACCAATTTCCCCTCATTTGCTCTGTGAGCAATATTATAAATGTTACTGTATGCAGTGATAATTTTTATGGTTGATATAGGGCTTAGATAGGAGGTTTCAAAGCACATGGAACAATCCCAATATTCTGTTATGTGCTGGTGTAGCACCTATACAAAGTAAGTGGCTATCCCAACAGCCATCAGAACTTGATATGTGGCCCTCAATGGGGCATTACCTCTCTCACTGTGTGGAGGAATGTATGTAGCCTGCATCTGCAGGGTATGTCAGCAGTGAGCCTTCTCCAAGCCAAGAAGCTGTTCTATTCCTTATGTTTCCCAACATAGGTTCCTGCTATCAGGAGGCATGGGTCCAACTAGAAGGCTGAGACTGCTCACGGTGGCTGCCTTGCTGAGGAGGCAAACACAGGAGGAGCAGATGCGATGTAAAGCACAGGAGCTGCAGCAGGCCACTGTGGAAGCCGAAGACCATCCAGTTCATTTTATTCCACCAGAACTAAGTCAATGCAGCAGCCTGGGCAGTAGGATTTAGTAATATAGCTGAGCTCCCCCAGGCATAGGGTGCCATCAACTGCGCACACATGACACAGAGAGGGCTGTATCACAACACTGCAGAACTCATCAGCATAAAGGGGCTCCATTCAGTAATGTCCACACGATCTGTGATCACTAGTACCACTTCTTGGAGGTGTGTGCACAATTGGAGAGGGTACAGAGGAGATGTGCTGGATACTGAGCAAATGAGAGAAAGGGAGCCGTCTTTCAAGGAGGCAGATGAGGACATTGAGGAGGAGCAAGCTTTCCTTGTCCATGACAGAGATCAGTGGCATCAGACGTTACAAGTTAGACATGACCTGACGGATATCTGGTTCTTGTCAATGAGAGCTGGGTCAGCAGCCTATTCTGCAAAATAATTGTTGATCATCAGGCAACATTTCAATTGTATCACAAGAGTAAAATGCAGCTTTAGCTTGTTTTGTTTCCATATGCTTTTCATGACTTTTAATAAAAGCCAATGTGCAAAATTTCCTAAATGGTTCCCTGTACATGACAGTCCTACATTGCACACAAGATGCTGGACTACAGTGGGCATTGGATACGAAGTTGCAGTGACTTCAAGAAGGTGGTAGTAGAATGAAATGTAGCTAAGGACTCATAAGATGTGTGACCTGGTAGTTAGACAGCAACTGGGACAATAAGGTGTAACTATATGTGCAAGGAAATGTCAGGCATGCCAGCTATTGCCATGAGCTGCATGCGTTTGTGGCTGCTGTGCCATTACGCTGATAAAGGGCAACTTGGACTGCTAATACTTATCCTGGTGACAATGGCCTTTTAAACATGGTGTGAGTGCCACGGATACTAGTCTATCCCGGGATATTCAGTTGGTGGCAAGTTATTTTGGCTAAGGCAAGTAGAATCAGGCAAGCATCAAATGCAAGACATCCCATGGGGTTGTTAAGATGATGCATTTGGGGTAATAACAGAGAGAAATCTCCCTCAGCCTTGCAGAGAGAGACCGTCCATGAAGTTTGACCACATCAAAACTTGGCTCAAAACATTTAAGATTCAGCCCCACTCCTCTAGGGTAGAGCATTCCAAAGATTATTAACTCTCACGACTGAACTTCTTCTTCATCTCCATCTTAAATAGGAAGTAATTTTACACCTCCACATTAATTACCAATTATGGTACACTGTTCAAGCAAATAATTCCTTGAGAAATAATTTCCATAATCACCTTGAGAGGGAACAAAGATATAGAACCCATGAAATTATCAAAAACTCTTCATGCTAAACCGTGAAGCACGTTTCTGAGCTGTTTGTTTGAAATTGAAATTACCTGATACCATTACATGTACTGATACGACTGCTATACATCAAATAATCATTTAATTTCTGGAGAACTGAACAGTGAAAATGCAGCAGAGATACTGAAATGATGTTCACCCAGTTGTACGTTATTCTCACTAGAGAGTTAAATGCTTCATAACAGTCCTACTCTGGATTTATTCAAATTATTTCAGTGGAACAGCCTTCTTTTTTCTTCAGCGCCATTGATATTCAAGCATGAAAGCGAAAAAGAATGCAGAGCTCAAAGAACATCACAACCAGAACAGTAATTAAAGATAAATTTACATCTCCAACTTACCTCAATAAAACAAGAGCTGGATTTTCTGTTATACAGCACCTCTTGTTAAAGGTACAGAAATGTAATAATGAGATTGATTTTTAGCTTGCTAATACCACTAGAAATCCTGAAAACGTTCATTCATCTATTAATGACAACATACCAGGAGAATGCATTCGACCGCAAGTAATATGAAGAAATCAAGGTGGTTTGTGCATCATATTTTTGGTAACCTCATTTCATCCACAGCACCACAAGTCAGGAATTATGCTCCTCTTGGACTAATAATCAAAATCCAATGTATGTAAAATAATCACACCAGAATGATTTTTTACGATGTTAAATGTACCTTACACAGAAATCATCACACTTGGCAACCCTCTTTGAAGGCGTGGATTTCATTTTTTCTAGTTTCCTGCTGGATCCAGCTTTTACATGAAAGATGAATTTTCCAACAATCAAATGTAATTTGAAAACTTCCTGATTCACTGATTATTTACAATCAAGCTTTCTACTTTACAATCCCATTTTATTTTGGTTTTTAGAACATGAGATCATGAAAGAGATTTATATCTAAAATTAAGTGATTAAACAAATATCTATTGTTGACCTGAGGTGTCTGGTCTTTTTAACATCAAACGGGAGCAAAGACAGCACTAATGAAATGAATTAATTGTACCTCAAAATATCTAACTGGGTGATTTATTTTTTTAAAAGAAGAAAAATCTTAGCATAAACGCAACAAGAAATCACAGCAAAGTGCTCGGATATCAACGCTTCAGTTTTCTATTAAAAACTGTACAATGTTGCATTGTCATGCATTTGTAAATTTTAAAATATTTTGTGACATTTGATAATGAGCATTAATCTTTCACAAAGCTTCTGTGAGCCCTAAAGTCCAGCTGTTTTGAAGTTCCAAGATAGCTTTATGCAGTTATGCACGTGCATGCTTAAATGTCTAAGAATTAATGAGTTCAAATTTCATCCAGCTAAATACAATGACTTTCTCTCTTCATGAATTCCACTCACTCATATCAACTTGGTCCCTTCTCCAATATCAATCTAAATCAAAATATTTGCTATGTTGCAGGCTTGTTTTGCTATTTGAATTGTGTTTTGGACCCCAAATTCCCTCCATCAGCAAGATCACCTAGATTAAATCTGCAACATCACCTTGTTATTAGCTAAATGTATCCATTCATAAAACTCTCATAAGTGCCTTTGCCACTTCCAGAGATGAGTACTCCAAGGCAATTTCATTGGCCATCACCTTTCATAAATTAATTTGTCCAAAATTTTGTTGCCATACCGTACTAGGTGCCATTTGCTTGTCAATGTTCTTCTGTGGTCTTAAACCTGAGATGCTGGGAGACAACACAAGATTGGCTTTGTGCCCTGACATTTGGTGTGATCTCCTTAAGCCCTTTAAACCCTGAACCCCTGCCCCATGTCAACTCTTTATTCCTCTGACTCTGATCCCTTGTGCATTCTCTCCTTCCTACCCTCAGCCACTGGCAGTTGTTCCTTCAGCCACCATTGCGCCAGTCTCTCAATTCTTTCCCTAAGCCTCTCTGCTTCCAAGATTTTCCATCCACTTTAACTTTTGAATACTTGTTCTGTGTTTTGAGGTACACTGGGTCTTCTCTTGTCCTCTACAGCACACCAATGTGTATAAATAATGGACATTCATTAGTAGGTCACATGATATGTAAATGACTATGATTTTGTGACTTTTGAAAAGAATATTATAGGTCAAATATTACCTACCCTTCAACATTACAACCACAAATTGTGTCTTATTGGAGTCTATTGTGTGCTATTGCTATTAAGAGTGACATATTTCTAACTCGTGTCGTGGTAATGTCACTGGGCTGGTAATCCAGAGACCCAGCTTAATGGTTTGGGGACAACTGGTTCAAATCCCATCATGGCAGATACTGAATGAAATCTGGAATTAAAATCTAGTCTAATGACAACAAAAGTAACCAGTCAACTATTGTGAAAACCCAGCTGGTTCCCTAATATCCTTTAGGGAAGGTAATCTCATCCTTATCTGGCATCTGACCTCCAGACCCTCAGCAATGAGAATGAATCTCAAGTGTCTTCCAAAATGGCCTAGAGAGCCGATCAGTTCAACCAGGGGTGAACATCAAAAACCGATTTTGTGAATGACGCACAAAACACATACAAGAATTTTAAAAAGCAAATGCTATAACTCTGGGGGCAAATTATCTATTCTTCTTGTGAAAATCAACATTTATAATGTAATGTGCGCAGTATTCAGCATGGTAATTTTTCTCAATTTTGAAATACCACCATCAGAATGAATGGCATTTTTAACAGGCCAGGCAGTTTACTGAAATGGTATCAAACCCAAGCCAAAATAATCCTCAAAGCCCACTGTCTTGTATTCTGCTTGCTTCAAGCAGTTCATCGACTCGCTCTCAATAAAGATGTATAATTGTTTGTGTTCCAGTTTCTTTTTTTCTGTGACATGTTCCAATAATTTATTTCAGAGAAAAATTTCTCCAAATCTATCTCCTCAGCTTCAATTCCAATATTCAGTTTGTGAGACCTCATTATTGACTGTTCAACCAAATAGGTCTTTTGTTTTGAGCTGATCTGTCATAATTTTAAAATCTGCATCAAAATGTCCTGAATCTTCTCTGCTGTAAGGCAATAGTACTTGCACTTCAGGTGGCACATACAAATACAATATGTATAAAGGTGCTGATATTAACCACCCACTGCATACACCCTGATCATTTTTTTGCTACAATGCTGGGTGTGTGACATTGCTGTCTCCTGTCCTGGCAAGGTAGAATACTTGATTATAATATTTAAATCAGGCTTCTACAGTGCATTTGAGAACTTGATTTAAATTCAAGTATCCAGTTAGGTTTCTCAGATCTAGGAAACCTAGCAGCTGAACAAAGACAGCAAATCAAGACCTTTCATGGCACTGGAATACCTGCCTTTATCAGTTAAGGCACCAAATACAGGAGCTGGGAGGTTATTATGGAACTACGTATAACATTCTTAGACTCTTAAACACAGGTGAAGTGCCGGAGGACTGGAGAGTTGCTAATGTTGTCCCCCTGTACATGAAGGGTAGTAGGGATATTCCAGGTAACTACAGACCAGTAAGCCTGACGTCAGTGGTAGGAAAGTTGCTGGAGATGGTACTGAGGGATAGAATCTATTTATATTTGGAAAAGAATGGGCTTATCAGTGATAGGCAACATGGTTTTGTGCAGGGGAGATCATGCCTTACTAACTTAATAGAGTTCTTTGAGGAAGTGACCAAGTTGATAGATGAAGGAAGGGCTGTAGATGTCATCTACATGGACTTTAGTAAGGCGTTTGATAAGGTTCCCCATCGTAAACTAATGGAGAAAGTGAAGTCACGTGGTGTGCAGGGTGTTCTAGCTAGGTGGATAAAGAACTGGTTGAGCAACAGGAGACAGAGAGTAGTAGTTGAAGGGAGTTTCTCGAAATGGAGAAAAGTGACCAGTGGTGTTCCACAGGGATCAGTGCTGGGGCCACTGTTGTTTGTGATATACATAAATGATCTGGAAGAGGGCATAAGTGGTCTGATCAGTAAGTTTGCAGATGACACGAAGATTGGGGGAGTAGCAGAAAGCATAGGGGATTGTCAAAGAATACAGGAGAATATAGATAGATTGGAGAGTTGGGCGGAGAAGTGGCAGATGGAGTTCAATCCGGGCAAGTGTGAGGTGATGCATTTTGGGAGGTCTAATTCTAGAGCGAACTATACTGTAAACGGAAGAGCCTTGGGAAAAGTTGATGAGCAGAGAGATCTGGGAGTTCAGGTCCATTGTACCCTGAAGGTGGCTGCACAGGTGGATAGAGTGGTCAAGAAGGCATATGGTATGCTTGCCTTCATCGGACGGGGTATTGAGTATAAGAGCTGGCAGGTCATGTTAAAATTGTACAAGACTTTGGTTTGGCCGCATTTAGAATACTGTGTACAGTTCTGGTCGCCACATTACCAAAAGGATGTGGAAGCTTTGGAGAGGGTACAGAGAAGGTTTACGAGGATGTTGCCTGGTATGGAAGGTGCTAGCTATGAAGAGAGGTTGAGTAGGTTAGGATTGTTTTCATTAGAAAAAAGGAGATTGAGGGGGGACCTGATTGA
>JAHRHZ010000013.1:35736724-35787575 GCA_024137785.1 Ginglymostoma cirratum
TTGCCAGCAGAGGTAGTAGAGGCAGGCACGGTAGATTCATTTAAGGTGCGTCTGGACAGATGCATGAGTAGGTGGGGAGCAGAGGGATACAGATCCTTAGGAATTGGGCGATAGGTTTAGACAGTGGATTTGGATCGGCACAGGCTTGGAGGGCTGAAGGGCCTGTTCCTGGGCTGTAAGTTTTCTTTGTTCTTTGTACTCCAGCTGGAGCACTGTGTGCAGTTCTGGTCACCTCACTACAGGAGGATGTGATTACACTGGAGAGGGTGCAGAAGAGATTCACCATGATATTTCCTGGACTGGAGCGATTCAGTTATGAAGAGAGATTAGATAAGCTGGGATGGTTTTTCTTGGTGAAGAGAAAGTGCAGGAGGAGAAACTGATAGTGTATAAATTTCTGAGGGGCACAGTTAGGGTAGATATGGAGAAACAGTGTCCCTCGGTGGAGCGGCATAATATCCAAGGACAGTTTTAAGGTAAGGAGCAGGAGGTTTGGACAGCATTTGAGGGAAGAATGTTTTCACCTAGAGGATTGTGGGTATTTAGAACTCAATGCTTGAAGGGGCGGTAGAGACGGGAACCGTCAAAACACTATCAGCACATGAAACACCAGAGCACACAAGGCTACAGGGCAAGTGCTGGAATATGGGTTTAGAATAGATGAATATTTGATGACTGGCGCACGCATGAGTCATAGGGCCTCCCTCCATCTTTAAAAACTCTTACTTAGCTCTTTGTGGCTAAGGGGAGCAGTAAGTCCCATTCATCCTCAAGCGAATCTCAAGCAAATTGTGGTCCTCATTGCCACGCTCGGTTGAGCCATGATATTTTCTGTTTGCTTTGTCTTCGTCATCCTGCACGTTAAGCAGTTAAGCAGCTTCTCAATGACTAGTTAATAGGCAGGGAATGTAATTAAAGAAAAAGATAGTGAAGCACTGTAATTAAACTCATCAAAATTTCTGTGTGTACATATATTCCCACCAAACCAAACACCCACCCTCCAGCACCTCCGCCACCGACTTCCCAAGTACATCTACTCTGAAGTCCATAAATACTGGGACCAAAATGTGTGCCTGCCATTCTAATTGTGAACCTAAGGTTCGCTAAGGTCCTTTAGGGAAGGAAATTTGCCATCCTTACCTGGATTGGCCTACACGTGATTCCAAACCTACAGCAATGTTGGCAATTACAGAAGGTCAATAAATGTTGGTCTAGCTAGCAATGTGCACTTTCAATGGACAAATAAAAGTTCCAGCCATTCATCTAGTGTATATTTGTAAAAAGAAAACTTTTTGTCACAGAAATTTGCAAAATAATACCTTATTCTACTAAAGATACCATAGACCATAAGATGTAGGAACAGAAGTGCAGCATCCATTGAGTCTTCAACCATTCAATGAAATGGCTGGTCTGGTAACCTTCAATTTCACTTTTCTGCCTTTTCCCATAACTCTTGATTCCCTTACTGATTAAAAATCTGTATATCTCAGACCAGAGTGGGATCTGAACTCATGTATGCAAAGTACAATGGATTAGCAGTTCATTCCTTCCCCTCCACCACCATGCCATACCTTAAATGCCTGTCTGGATGTATCACGATACAGGTGGGTCTTGAACCCAGATCATCTGGTCCAGATAAAAAGGAAAATACTGTGGATTCTGGACATCTGAAACTAAACAGAGAATGCTGGAGAAACTCAGCAGGCAGGGCAAAAACCATGGAAAGAGAAACTAAGTGAATATTTTGTGTTTGAGCTTTTTTTTTCATCTGAGCCTGCACAAATTCCCAATCTCAAAGTTGGGATGTCAATGTGCACAAGTACAAAAGACCAGGCCCAATAATTTCTGTCTACTTGCAGCCAGAAATGCTGAATGAATGATCCATCTTGGCCTCTTTTAACTTCCTCTGCATCACAGATGTCAGTCTTCAACCAAATAATTCACTTCATAGGAACTGGACAAAGGGTGAAGGCTATAGGCCCTGACAAAACTCAGGCAATAGTACCGAAGACTTATGCTCCAGAGCTAGTCGCTCCCGTAGCCAAGCAGTCACAGTACAGCTACAACACTGGTATCTACTCAACAATGTGGAAAATTTCCCAGGCATATCCTGTACACAAGGAGCAAGACAAATCCAACATGGCCAATTACCGCTCCATCAGTCTATTCCTAATCATTAGCAATGTGAAGGAAAGGTTCATCAATGTTGCTATCAAGTGGCACTTGCAGAAGAATAACCTCCTCACTGATGCTCAGTTTGTGTTCACAAGGGACACTTGGCTCCTGACCACATTATTTCCTTGATTTGAGTATGGGCAAAAGAGGTGAGGGGAGCATGACTGTCCCTTATTTCAAGGCAGCATTTGACCAACATAACCTCAAGGAGTCTTAACAAAATGTCCCCCAAATGGAATTGGGGGAAAACTCTCCACTGGTTGGAGTTATACCTAGCGCACAGGCAGATGGTTGAGGTTATTGGTGGTCAGTTATCTCAGCTCCAGGACATCTTTGCTGGAGCTCCTCAGTGTAGTGCCCTTGACCCAACCATCTTTAATTGCTTCATCAATAACTTTTCCTCCATTGTAAGATCAGAAGTTGGTATGTTTGTTCATGATTTAATAGAAGCCTCAGATACTAATGCAGTCCATGAACATATGCTTGTGCTATTGAGGAATAATATTTCCATCACATCCCTTGATGAAATGTAAAAAGAAAAAAGGAAAAGGCCAATCAAATTAATTTAGGTGTTGGGAATGCTTCCAGAAATGACAGTCAGGACAAAATAACGGCCACTTTGTCAAACGCAGGTTGATTAAGGAAATCAAGAACATATTTGTTAAGGGCAAATCATATTCAAATAACTTCCTGGAGTTTTTCTGATGAGGTAACAAGGATACTAAACACGGACCCTCAGATGGCACTTGCTGGAAGTGTCACATAACAGACTTATGGACAAAGTTATAGATCCAGGAAGAAAGGATAAACAGGAACATGGATATGAAACTGGCAGAGAGATAGAAAACAAAGTAGTAGTTAATTGATCTTTACAAATTGGAGAAAGGTTTGTAGTACAGTTCCTCAGAGATCAGTATGAGAACCCTTGCACTTCCGGGTGCACAGAGGACAATTATACAATATGCAGAAGACACAAAACTGAACAATTGTGAACTGAGGAAAATAATATAAAATTTCAAAAGGATGTCGATAGGTTAACACAATGTGATATCAATTGGTAAATGAAATTTAATGCAAAAAAGTGTGAAATTATCTATTTTGATGGGAAGAATGCAGAGAGACAATTGAAAAAAAAGGGTGAAATTCTAAGAGGGGTGTGGGAGCAGAAGATGTACATATGTAAGAATCATTGAAGGTAGCATGATAGACAGACAACTTGTTAATAAACCATACAGCACCTGAAGCTTCTTTAATAGGGGCAGAGTGTAAAAATGTGAGGTTGTGTTGTTCTTGTATAAAACGTCAGTTCTGCCTCATGTTGGGATCTATTTCAGTTGTGGGTACCATGTTTAAGGTAAATTGTGAAGGCAGTAGAGAGAATGCTGGTAAGATTCAGGAGAATTGTCCCCGGGATGAGGGAAACCTCATTTCAATCGATAAGTTGAAGAATTTGGGTCCTGTTTTCATGGCATTCAAGGGGGATTTGAATCACAATCTGAAAAGGAATAACATGCAGCATGATGGGGAGAAGCCATGGGGGTGGTAGGAGGTAAATTGCTCCAAAGGAGAGTGGCAAAACATCATGGGCCAAATAATTTCCTCCTGTGTTGTAACAATTTAGTGATTCTGAAAATGCTGCCAAGATCTACCCTCTTTTATTGGGAATGGAATCTCCATTCCTTTGTGCAAAGAATATTTTGTATAAGCCCAGTTGTGGTCCTCTAGTGTGTATGAAAGAATATCAATATATTAGCAACCTAGTGAAGTTAGTATCATATTTACTGGTAAGAAACTGTAAAGAATCAGCAAGCATTTATGCTTTTGTCGTTACCAAATTTTCAAAAATCTGCGCATCAAATAAAGAATTTGAACTAGTATGTTGCTGTTAAGAAAACAGCTCCATAAAAAGATTAGAAACTACATGGGCTCACAGAATCATACAGCATGGAAACAGACTCTTCAGTCCAACCAGTCCATGCCAAGCACAATCCTAAACTAAACTAGGCCCACTTGCCTGCATTTGGTCCATATCCCTCCAAACCTTTCCTATTCATGTACTTATCCAAATGTCTCTGAAATGTTGTAACTGTACCTGGATCCACCACTTTCTCTGGCAGTTCATTCCACACATGAACCATTCTCTGTGTAGAAAAGCTGCCCCTCATACGTTTTTTAAATCTTTCTCCTCTCACCTTAAAAATATGCCCCCTAGTACTGAAATACCCTACCCTAGGGAAAAGACACCTGCCATTCACCTTAACTATACCCTTCATTATTTTAAAAACCTCTATAAGGTCACCTCTCAACCACCTATGCTCTAGTGAAAAAAGTCCCAGCCTATCCATATAACTCAAACCCTCTATTCCCGGCAACATCATAGTAAATCTCTTCTGAACTCTACCTAGCTCAATAATATCCTTCCTATAAGAGGGAGACCAGAACTGGATACAGTACTCCAGAACAGGCCTCACCAATGTCCTGTTTTATGTTTTAGTTTGTCTCCACAGTTTGTAAAAGGATGTTTTTGTCTCTGTTTCAAAATTCTGAGAATGCAATGATTAAATAAATAATTCCCCAATAGTGCAGTGTGTTTAGATCATTTCTAAAAGTAAGAACACAGGAATTAAAGGAATAATTACTTACATCATTTCCTCAAAGACCTTCACCTTTTCACATCCCTCTGGAGGTTCTCGTTTGAACATGTAACTGTTGTTTGGTTTGGGTGATGAAGCATACTTGGGGAGTGGTGAGCTACTCCGACTGTCTGTAAATGCAAAGGAAGACAAAATTGAAGATCCTCAAATAGTATAGGAACAAATTGGTCCTGTATGAATAATCTGAAAATGAAATGCACTACAGGCTTTAGTCCTGGGATTAAGGCTTTGTTTTTAACGTAAAGCAAAAACATCAATTTGTTACAGGACAAGGTATTATCCAGTCTGAAATCTAGTCGAAACTTAGGGACACATGGGTACATAGGAGCATGTTGAAGTAGCTTAAAATATACACCAAAAATAGTTATTCACCCTGCCACAGAAAGGACAGCAACTGATCACATATCCTCTGCCTTAATAAATGAAAAAAAAATTAATATAAGGAAAGTACAGAAATTTAGATAAACTTTCCTCACAATGAGAACAGATCATTAACAGGTAATATAAAAATCTGCCAATATCTTTAATGAATATTAACTTGCCTACCAACATTTGCTTTGGATACCCATAATAGAATGATTGTCTTTTCACTTCCCAAGAAAACTAGACTTCAATTTATTTTCATGCTAAACATCCTGTTTCAATTCTTTGCATGCAGCTCAACAGACTTTACAATGCTTCCTTTAACAATATTCTTGGAGTAACTTCAGTGCAATGTAACATAAGTGATCTGAAAAATCAACGATGGAACAAAAAAACAGCACGTACAACTAAGACAGCCAAAGTAGCTGGAGCACTGAACACACAGACACACACAGCAATGGTCCACATTCTCTTCTTGACTGCAGAACGGTGCTGTTTTTCACCTTCATAGGATCCATTCTCAAAGATCTGTCCCTACTGAGCTCTCAGCGGCATGATCCCTCATTACAAAAAAGTACACAGCTCAATGCCACCTCTTATTTCTCTGTATCATTATCAAAAACTATCAACCAACAATTCTTGTCTTAACTCACTGCTATAAGAACTATAAATTCAAGTGATAAATATTTAACCATGTATGCATCAAAGACATATGTTACGAACTTGTACATGAAAGTGCAACTCAAATCCAGATAATGAAGTATTTATAACACTTCCATGTTCAACTGTACAAAAAATCATTCATCTCTGTAATATGGTCATTCATCAGTTCCTCCACAAGAATAGGCCAGTTTGGTCACACAGCGTTTTTGCCATATTGCAATTTGCATAACTCTACACATTTTCCTAATTTTGCTGATGTTTTTGGCCTCAACGTCACTTAAATATTCATCAGTGCAAGCTTCAGTCTCAAAGATCATTTGAAAGAAAACAGTCTGGATGAATAGTTATCCTGTTAGAACCGCCATCTTTCTGCACACCACACAGCTTTCTTTTGAATGTTCTCCAAGTCCAGCCAAATATGTTGTTAAATTGCTTTCTGATCCTCTGTATTACACTGTCCCACATTTACATGCAAGCACAATTTTATTAATCAGTGTGGAGGATTCTGTAGTTTCATCTACAGCATAATTTTCAATTAAAATCAATATAAACGAATTTTAAGCACCACCAAAACATCAACAATAATGACTTCCGCTTATATTGCCATTTTAATGTTAGTTAAGTGTCTCAAAGCTCCTAACAATGTCATAAGACCATAAAAGATATAGGATTAGAATTAGGCTTTTTGGCCCATCAAGTCTGCTCCACCATTTGATCATGGCTGATGTGTCTCTCAGCACCATTTCCTATCTTCTCCCTGTAAACTTTGATCCCCTTCTAATCACGTCATACTTTGTTTTGCAGCACACCTCTACCACACAAGGATACATTAGGTCAGATAAGTGAAAAATTAGCCAAGAGATAGGTTTGAAATAATGTTGGAGAGGCATATGTAAAGTAATTATTCTGGACAAAGGCAGCTGTAGGTCTAGTCAACCAGTTAAATAATTAAAATTGGAACGCACAAGAACCCACTGTTAGAAGAACAGACATTTCACATGAATTTTGCAGAGATAAGGAGGGGCAAGGCTTTCGAGAGATTTGAAAACAAAGATAAGAATCATAGAATCCCTACAGTGTGGAAGCAGGCCATTGAGGTCACCATTAAACAGTCCTATTAATACAATAGCTGCAAGAGGTCAAAGGCTAGGAATTCTGCTGCAAATAACTCAGCAAGTAACTCTCACAACTAAGCTAAGACTTTCTCAGCTTCAAATAACCCCTTCAGGATTTTAACCAGATATTTCTGGTTTGGAACTTTCAAATTAAAATAATTACACTGAGTTAAATCTATTTCCTAACTTTTCTAATCTAACTCATTTCTCTAAGAGAAATGGTTTCATACACACATTGAACTTTAACCAGGATGTCTGTAAACCGAAGCGAAAAGTTTTCCAAGCTATGGCTTTTTCTCCCTGAAGCAAAAAGAAAAGCTGATCCTTTGAACTGAAACCAAATTAATACCTTTCGGTATTTTTTCTGTCTGTTCATAAAACTCTGTCAGAGCAAACAAATTCTCATTATGACTCTCGGGAATCTCTTTCATTCCATCTAAAAAAAAATGCTCTTGATTAATGACTTGCAGTTGAACAAGCTTTTATAGAATTAAATGCTTTACCATTAGTAATATCAACATATTACATAAACAGATACCTAGTCTGCATGCACACAACATTAAGGATCATATCACAATTTCACATAATTACTGAGATTGCAACCTTGTTACATCCTTGATGTATAAACATACATGCAACAGTCACTAATGGGGGAAATCAGTTTATGTAAAAACACACATATATTGACAGACTAACCTGATTATTTCTACACCAGAGAAGAGGATCATGTTGAATATTTTCAAAATAGAGACAGTTTGACCAAATTTAATATAATATGTTTCAAACTCAATTTTAAAAACATGGGGATATTATGTCCATTCTCTGGTAGCTAAATGATGTTGCATCAAACAATTGATTGAATAAAGGGAGGATATCTTTTCAGCTATAGGTTTCAATCCACATACATGCTTTCTCCCCTTCCAATCCTAGCTCCATTTAGTTTGAATATGGTCAAATAACATTTCTTTGTTTTTGATTTAACACCTAAATTTTACTTAAAACAAAGTACGATAATGTTATGAAATACAGAGCTGGAAATTGCTGTTGACCACAGTTCCCACTAAGTAAACAATAGCAAGGGCATCTGTAAAGCATCTTTACCTGCCTTGTTGGCATGAAGAAATTAATTTTCAATGGAATGTCTTATGTGTGAGTCTTTGTCTTCTGATTCTGGCTGCTAAAGCTGCTTTAGGAGGAAGAAGCTGAACTTCCTGAAAGTCCACTTGGATATCTGGGTTTGATGGCCACAACGGATTGTGGGACAGAATATGGATAAAAACACTACTGGAGGCTGCAGTATCTTTTAAAAGACCAGCCATGACATTTTAAAATAAGGTTTTTTTATAACACCGTCAAACAATGCAAACCAGTTTTAATTTTCATCAATTGCTAAAATTCAAAGAATTCCATATCAATTTCTGGGAAATATTTGTGAGAAGATATTTTATGACAATAAGTGTACAGAGATAGTGCAAAACTGAGAAATACTTTAAGAACTGCCTGTAAACACTGATTAATCATTTCAATATTGGCAGGCTACTCAGTTTTGAAACCCTTCTGTATTTGGCACATGGTAGGCCAGGAAAATGTATGCATTACTCCACTTAAGATCTCAAGCAATTTTCCCCTTTTGTAAACTTCCATGAAATTTTGCCCTTTTGTTGTAGAAGGGCACATATGGAAAGTGATTAATGTGGAAAGTTTCAGAACTGCACATTCCCTCTGATTGTTCTAGTTTCTTTGGCTTAAAAATTAATCTAATGGGTTCAGGGTGGGTGGTGCCACTAAAATAGATGGGCACCCGGTTCCATTTTCTACGTATGTATAACTTTCCTACTGTTGTCTAAAACAATTAATAAAACAATTGATTACCATGTAAAATTAAGTAAAATTATCCATCAAAATTCAGTTGCTAAGTTTCTTCAATACTGTCTTTGCTTTGTACATGTTTGCAAAAACAAATTTGACAGTTAGCTTGTACCCTGCGTTGACATTCTTTTTGTGATTTTTTTCACTTTTTAGGAACAGGACTTGAGAGATTTTAAACCGGAAATTTCCGCAGCAATACAACCAACATTGCTTGGAGAGGAATATTCAACATAAACTGTGTGTGTTGGTATACAATAAACAAATAAGGAAGGTACAATATTTAGATGGAATTAAAGACTGTGGTTTACATCTGGTACAGGAAATCCTTTGACTGGATCCTTCTCTCCACAAGGCCTCTTCTCCTCAACCATAGGTATCCCTTCCACCAGGAATGGTCAGTTTGACTGCTCTAGCTGCCCTGATCAATGCTCTTTCATTGTTGCTGGAGGTCCCATTGCACACTTCCCTGTTTTAGACTTGCCCTCCCGGCAACTATGAATTTCCACACCTTGACCATTTTCCTAAACAGCTTTGTGATTTGCAGATTTAACTGTGCCATGATGGCTAGAAAGTTCAGATACACATTAGTGTCAGCATATTCTTCTTGCATCACCAATCTGAGTAAGTGTTAAGGGTTGCGATGGTTTCTAGCATTTGCTCCAGAGAACCTTCTCAGCCCCTTCCAAGATATCCAAACTTTGAGGTGGGTCACCCTTCCTTGGGTCTAGGTCAGTCAGGTCTCCAGGATCCAAATCTTTGGTGGATCTTGTTGCTTCAGTTTCTGCTTGGCAGCAGGCTCCCTGTTTTCCAGGGTGGGAGTAGGCCACACCACACTGGATGCACACAACATACTGGTCAGTCCAGAGTTCCTCAACACTATTCAACAACATTTTATTTGAGCCATTGTGCATTGACATTTCAGGTTCGCAATACTACTGAGAAATGCCCCACATCATCCACAAGACATCTGGCCTCAAGTAAACTCCTCTCTGTGAACCATTTTCTGACACTGCCCCCAGCAACTGGGTCAACAACACAAGTGGTTATCTATGTCCAGCCACATAATGAGTCTGTGGTGTTCAGAGTCGAAGCTATCCTGTATCTTATTCCAACCCCTCATACTCACTTTTGGAGGAATACCCTTGTGCTGATTGGAAGGTCAGCCCTGTCACTTTTAATATTTTTCTTCTCCGTCCTCTTGGATATCATCACAAATGCCTGGCTTTGCCTTTTGTGATTCTCAGCTCTCCAGTCACTGACCTGGCCATTTCCATGCTGGAGGAGCTGGTTCACCGGAAGGGCTGATTCTCATCCAAAAAAACAGGCAGTGTGGAGAATATCCTGTGAATGACAGCAAGGTGCCATTATAAGCATAAACCAGCTCCAGAAGGTATTTGGGCCACTTTTGTTTACTCTCAGGACCTAGTTCCATAGATGGTCATGCAGCGTACAGTTGAATCATTCACACTGTCCGTTATCCTCTAGACAATGCCAATAGTGTGGCTCTTGGCAATGTCATAGACTTTGTGAAGCTCCCGTACGATCGTGCCCTTGAAGTTGCTCCCCCAATGACTGTGAGTCGAACATGTAACACTGAATGGGCAAACCAACCATGCACTAACAGTCTGACTTTAGTTAAGGGCATGGGAATGGCCTGCACGAACTCAGTGAAAACCTCTATGAGTATAAGAATGGTCTCAGTCTGTTATATGGGAACAAAGACTGTAAAATCTTTTGCAAATCCACTTAGAGATGACCAGGGACTTTATGCTGGGCTAAAGTCACTTCTCTACCTTGGTCAAGGTTCACTTCTCAACTGTGACTGTAATCATCCAGGGCAGTGGTTTTTTACCATCACTACCTCAGGATAGCAGTTCAGGTTCACTACCTCAGGATAGCAGTTCAGGTTTCATCCTCAAATAAATCTCCATATTCTTCTTCTTTGGCTTGAGATTCTGACTTGCATAAGTGATAACTGCTCTTTTCTGCCCTTAAATCTGTGATGGTACCATTCCTAGACCAAGGAAACTTATGTTGGTTTCCAGTATGAAAGGGAGTTGGAAATCTGAGTAGACAAGGGCAGGTGATGGCACAAGCTTCTGCTTGAGCATACAAAAGGATTCTTCATATGCTGGGGTCCAACTCTCTGTGATGCTCCATGAAGTTCCCACCTTGTGAATCATTTCCTAGCTTGTCCTACAGCATTGTCTGATTTCCTCAGCAAATCATGGAATGGGGCAGCTCAGTATACAACGCTTTGCACAAGCCTCATGTCGTAACCAGTTAGACCAAGGAACCCATGTAGTTCCCTTTCAGTCCTAAGCTGGTCCAGTCCTATACTAGATAACAAGGTGTGGAGCTGGATGAACACAGCAGGCCAAGCAGCATCATAGGAGCAGGAAAGCTTGATGCTTTGGGCCTAGACCCTTCATCAGAAAAATGGATTTTCTCATCATCAGGAGTAATGTTATCCTTGGTAATGAAGTGCCCCAGGTACTGTACTTTTGTCTGGAAAAGTCGGCACTTCTCTGATCTGGCTTAAGCTAAACTGTGAGCAGGAGTTTAAGATGGCGCTGGATCTTTCAAGGGCTTTCCCAAATGTCAAACCAAAGATGAGCATATCATCAAAAGCTTTATCTATTACATGTATTAAGGTGGCAAGGCATTATTGACCTCAAACAACATTCCCATGTACTCATGAAACGTCCCCATTTTACGATCAGAATACTGTCCTTCCAATATCTTTTTCAGCAATAGGTCAAATCAAGGTTGCAGAAATACTTCAAACCTTTGAGAACCTGAAATTTTTTTTCAATCCTCGATAGAGGCTAAACATCACTGAGTCTTTGTGTTGAGTGCCCAGTAATTGACATATCCTCAGTTTTCTGTCTTTCTTCATTTAGAGAACAACGGGCGAGGCAAACTGACTTGATGACTCTCCAATGACATCTCGCTCTGAAGGCTTCTGCAGAAAGTTCCAGATATCCTCCCAGTCATAGGGTAGGATCCAGTGGTAAGGAATCTTTACTGGATGTTCATATTTATTCGCAATCCTGTCGTGCACCAAGTCACAATGCCCAATGTTATCACCTTTACTGAAACCCACCCCCATACTTGGCGACACCAGAAATTCACTGTTGTCCATCTTTCATTTTTCACAACAGCAGCATGATTAAACACATGGATCTAACCAGGTATACTCTTTCTGTTCTTTGCCTCTGCAGCATCAGGGGAATGCATGTGGGGATTCTCTGCCTGGGTTTGGTCTAAAGGTTCAATTTCCTCCAGCAGTGCCCAATACTGGAACAGCATCTGCCTCCCTCGTGGACATGGCCAGTTTCAACCCCTCCACTCCATCTCAGACAGGCGCCTTTGAATCCCATCCACCATGATGTGATCTTTGTGCTGTGGAATCCTGCCAACTATGTCAGAAATGTAACGTGAGATTTGATCAGGGAGTTTTTATTCCAAAGACATTAGGTCACTACAAACATGAAAAATAGTTAAGGTTAGCAAAGGAAGATAAGTTTTTGCACTAAGTTAAGCCTGTGATTTACATCCAGGTGAGGAAACCTTTTGCCTGTCTGAACCTTCTCTCCCTGAGGCTTCCCTCCTCCAAAGATGCCTTTACTACGAGAAAGTTCATTCGATGACTCTCTCCAGCTGTCCTGCTTGGTGCTCTCCCTCACCATTGTCACCTGCTGCTGGAGATCCTGTTAAGCCAGTCTGACTTCAGAAAATAACACTGATTCACCCTAAAATGCTGTGCTAAACAAAAACAGCTCAAAGTTAATGAAAGTCAAGAAATTAAAATACATAATAAAGAAGGTAACATTTTGATTTTCAAGAGGGAAAGGAATATATTGGAGAGAGAGATGAGTAACACTGTAATGACAAGGTGTAGAGCTGGATGAACACTGCAGGCCAAGCAGCATCAGAGGAGCAGGAAGGCTGACGTTCCCGAAAAGTCAGCCTTCCTGCTCGGCCTGCTGTGTTCATCCAGCTCTACACCTTGTTATCGCAGATTCTCTAGCATCTGCAGTTCCTACTATCTCTGAGTAACACTGTAAATGGATTTCCACACTGCAATGGCTACTTTCTTCAAAATTTGTTGACAAAATTCCAGAGAACAAATACCAAGGCGCAGTTGGTCAACGTGGAAATGATAATTTCTTGCATTTCATATATGAAAGTTGACTGCAAATACATGCAGAACTTTAGGGAAATTGAATCAGCAGTTCCTGTCCCTAGCAATAACTCAAGGTAAACAGAGGGTGCGAGGCAGGAGCAGAGAAATAATGTAGGAAAAGTCAATGGCTCACAGCTGAATATTTCACAAAGGTCTATGACTTAGGCTGTGGAATCCTACCAACTACATCACAAATATAACATGGGATTTGAACACGCAAAGATCACAAACGAGGGATTACAAAACACCACTAGAACGTCACACCATATTACTGCTACAATCAGTAAAATAATGGCCCTGTCAGTTTAGTAGTTCGGTATTCATTTCTTGCTACTCTGATACATGTTCAAAGTTATATTTTTACAACTTACAAAAATATATGCAAGAGAAGAAGCTACTACGTTATAGTTTACTCAATTTTCAAACAATTCTGCTTCTTAATTCAAGTATGGCATCACCATGATAAAATTTGGCTAGCGTATCAAACTTATCTGTCAGGATTCCATGAACAGATCTGTGTAACTCCAAGAATTACAGCAGTGTCAAAGAAAACATTTTACTACAACAAACCTTCTATATTTTACTTTGATATAAGTCTATATCACCAAACATATTATACAAAGAATAGTCTCTTGCATATTGGATAAAGTCTTCAGGCCAACTTATATTAATAAAAATTAAGCAGCACAGTTGTGTTTCATTCTGCGAAACAAACCAGTTTATTAACTCAACATAAACAACACAATGTTAGTTCACAACAATATTTCAAGCTTAAGTTAAACATTAGGACATATACACTGTTTCTCATGAAATGCTTTTCAATATATTACACACACAGAACTGTACATAATTTACATGTTTGATATTGTAATCTCTCTCAGCAGTGAACCTCTCTTAATAAATATACATTTCTACCTGATAGTTCTAGCATTTCTCATAGATCAAACTAGTAGTGAATTCAATTTGAAACATAATTCATAATTTATAAACCTCAAACAATAAATTATATTTCCAAGTTAGTGTTGGAATTTTTGCTAGTTTACACATTGAATACGGGTCAAACTACAAAACAACTGAATGAATATAAATATTTACACACACATGTCAATTCAAACCATTTATACGCAATAATATAAGAAAGACATCCATAAACATAGCTGGATTTTGTTTACTGAGGAGGTTCAAGGGGCAAAGCCTTCTCAGCTATTTAACCTCTATAGCTAGGAAATAAGCACAACATGCTATCCTTCCCTGTATAAATGCTGAAACAATAACATGACTAAAACTTAGTGGATGAACAACCAAGTCTAGAGTTCCACCAGTTCTACAACCACCCATACAGCAAGCACACCATCTACCAAATGACAAATGCACATCTGAAGCAGTTTGATATCTACTTTGACCAGTTCTCAGAACACATGATATACATTCTGCTGCTTTCTCCTCCACTTTAGAATTAATTCCCAGACATCCCTTTTTCATCCAAATACTTGCAGACTTATGCAGTTCAATTTGCCTTTTCTACAAGGCCAATTTTAAATCTTTCTTTTCATCTTTTTTCTGATTGGCTACAATATTAAACACAATTAACGCTGGAATAATGCATAAATAAATGAATGACAGTTTTTGTCCCTCAACTAATGTTCTATCCATAAATTATTGTAGGACAAAAGTGTTTTTTTAACAGCTCAACAAATATATTTGTGCATCACACCAACAGTTGCCAAAGCATTGTACCTAATTAAACTCTAAAATTTACTGATTATAGTTAAATTTCTTTTCAGTTTTTAAAATATCTTGCAGGCTTGCAGAATCCTGTGACTGCCTCAAACTCAAGCATTATTTCTGTGTTAAGGTATAAGTAGTGAAATTAATGCCACTTTGAGGTTTCCTTAGCAGCGATGTAGGAATTGCAACTCTATTCACATATCATTATAAACTGGTACTACCAAAATGCTACTCGGTACAATATCACCCAGAAAGAATGCCAGTGGTATTCTTGATACTGTTACAGTCATTTGCAGCCTTGCCTCTACACTAGTTACCTCGGTAATTTATTTCTTCATGGGGACAAGATTCAACTGTAGGCCAACTGTTCATTACTGAAAACCAGATAATTCATTAACACCTTGTTAATTCATTAGGACCTCACTGCTTGCCCAATTCAATTTTCAGGGAGGCCTTTAAATGCTTTTAATGACAGCCAAGTGTGGCTGACACTCAAATCCCACGACTTTGCCAGTTGTTGGAACAGAAGCTGATCAATTTTCTATCACACCAGAAGGGGCAGGCGGAAAAAGCATCTTCTTAGTGCCTGGAGCACTACAACAGAATCTAACTGAGGTTTGAACTTGGAAATGGTTCCAATGTCCTAGCTGTGGCCTTGAAGGCATATGATATTTTTGAACCTATTTGGGGACCACCCTGATAATCTCTTAGGGTTCTATTCACAGCTTGTCCAGCCAACTGTGGAATGCTGCTCATCGAATGTTCCATCTTGTTCCTTCAATGTTTCTTTAGACCTCTACTAAAAGGTTTTGGTATATGATCAGAAATTACCACACATCGAATTTCCACACAGCAAGTGGTTTGGTTACAAAAAGCAGGACAGCCTGACAAGTTATTTCTCTTTCCTTAACGTGGAAGCGCAGTGTTGCACTCACCAACTCTGTGTAATAGAAAGCAAGGGCTCACCATATCATCAAATGCAGACACAGAGCTGTCTGTCAGTTATACTTGAAGCATAGGCTGCAGCATTCCAAATAGTGGCTCTCAAGTATTACATTTGTCAGAACACTAAGGTGAGGAGAAATTACTTCACCCAGAAATGCAGTGAATCTGTCAAATTCCCTGACACAGAAAATGGTTGAGAGCAAAGCATTGAAGGTTTTCAAGAAGGTGTTAGATACAAGTCTAAGTACTAAAGGGATCAAAGGGTACGGGGAAGAAAACGTATGAATGGAGGTGGATGATCAGTCATATTCAATGGCACAGCAGGTTTGAAGGTTGGAAGGGCCTACAGGTGCTCCTACTTTCTACGTTTCTATGATAACAGTGGTTCACCTGGGTTCATGAGAAACGTGACATTGGTGTATAGTAGCCTCAAGAAAATTCTTTAACCACTGATGTCCAATCACACCCATATAGATACATAGATTTTAAAAAATCATAACAAAATTAAGATGTGTTGACATTTTTTTAAAAGCCTGGAATAAGAATATGAATCATGCAGTAATCCTGTACTGAATTCCACAAGACAACGACAACTCAGAATATTATGATCTCTAGTTGTATTTTTGTCTATTACACTCATTAAGCTGCAATCTTCAATAGTAAGAGTGCAGTCAATATCTGTCAAACATGTAAAAAGAATTGAGATGAGATTTAGTGCAAGCTACAACTGGGACAGCGACAGGAGGAGGATGAAATTCATGACATTCCAAAGGGATCTGATAATGAGCTCGGCTATCGCTGACATCAGACGACAGAGAAAGGTTTAGGGCGGGTACAGGCAGGGAAAAGGGAACAAGGAAACTGTCACATTACAGGAATTGAATAATCTATCCTGTTATATTCTGTGTTTCATATTTGTTTTATATTTCAGTTAATGATTTTAATGAGTAATTATTTCAGTCATGTGAAAATGTGATGAACCTCAACGGCGTTGGTAACTGTATGACACAGTCAAATAGAATTGTCTCAATAAAATGTACAGATTATGGTATTAGCTGTAACCTCTCCTCCTCAGAACATTGTTGTGCAATTGCTCTGAGGTCTAACTTTGTGAATTACTTTCCACATCAGCAATTTGTCATCAGGTGCTAAATGGTCATTGTTGGTGATTGCACTATCCAGAGAAAGCACAAAGAAAACCAGATCATTAGTTTTGAGATAGTGAGAACTGCAGATGCTGGAGTCAGAGATAACCCAGTATGGACCTGGAGCAACACAGCTGCCTGGCCTGCTCTGTTCTTCCCGCTCCATACTGTGTTATCCCAGATCATTAGCTTTCTTCTTTTTAACGTGTGAGGAACGTGACAGGTTTCAGGGAAAGAGCAGGAAAGTGGATGTCAGGAATGTTGGATCAGCCATGATTCAAATGAATGATGGAGCAGGCTCAAAGGGGCTGAATGGCCTATGCCTGTTCATATTTATTAATGGCCACATGGTCTTAATTTTTGTGGTGACGGACTGTTGTACATGATTGTTCCATTGTACACATTTGTTCTTCTAAATGGCCATGTCGATTTGTTTTTTCTTAAAAATGGGAATGATTTTCATATCCCGAGACCTAGTGATGTTTCACTTGGGTGCACAGCACTGCCAGAGGAGGCAGGACAGCACACCCTCTTGAGAAAGGGACCCTGGACAAATTCCCCAGAAGATGATGGGAGCCTGGGAAACATAGCGTTAGCCTTCTGTTATACAGCTAAACCAGCTGACACCGGGATATTCAGCTTAGATGACTAGGTCCAGACATTGGGTTTGTCTGTCATTGAAAGCAACAGGTTCTAAGCTTGCAAAATGTAAGCATTCTGTAGCATTTTTGGAAACGTTGAGTTTTCTAAGAGTATTACTGTGTCCTTGCAGGTGTGACAGAAGAGTAAATGATGCGCCCGCACAAAGGCTGCAAAATTTGTGCCAAATTGGAGCCAGACTTGTTTATGCTCCTCAAAAGTCACAGGAGATTGACAGGCCAGCCAAAGTACCCAGAATCTGTGTCCAATCGGTGCTTTCATGTATGTTATTCGATTGAGGTCCCATTGAAGAGCCTTGTGTAGTAGAAGTCATCTGTGCCATTGCTTTCCTGTGAACTGACAAATTTGTTTTGTTTTCATTCTGGTGTGGTTTGCAGCCCATATATGTCACCTACTAATCCCCACTCAATACACTCCTTCCAAGAAATGTGCAGTGCCAGTATATGAGCTGACGGCTGAGTGTGTCAGGAACAAATGACAGGACCTCGTCATTACCACTGTACTGTTGCACTCTCTCAACATAGAACATAGAAGATCCTCCCTCTGTCCAGGGACTGCTGTGATGGGCCAGAATCAGGGAATCACAAGGTCGGTGAGGAAAAAGCAGGGTGGCAGGCTTGGGTGGGAAGCAAGAGGTCCATGCTAATACCATCAGCAGTTGGTCCATCTGGCCAAATCACAGGATGAGGGAGAAGAGGCACATTGCAGAAACACACCATCATCCTCAAAGCTCGGAATGATGCTGGACACCACAGGTTCAATTGCAGTCGACTCCAGGATGCTGAGATTTATCACCCTTATACTGTTCAGGGGATGCAGGTGTCCTTTCCACCTGCTGGTTTTGCTCTTCTCCCTCTTGTTGTATTCCAACTTGTGCTGCAAGAGAGAAGACAGAATTTCAGTGATCATGCAGTGCCGTGTTTAGTTCACGTCTCTGCAATAGCTGAATAGCTGACGATATGTGATGGCAGTGAAAGGTGTCTGTGAAGTTGGCAGCATTGGTAAATATGTGAGAGTAATGTGGAGTGTGAGACTGTTAGCAGTGGTCAGTGCCAGGGAGTATTGCTGGGGTTGTGGTTCAATTTTCTGCGACAGATTGGAGCTGGGGTGGGCAGTAACATGTTAAGATGCAGTCACTGTCCTTGACCACCCACATGAGTTCACTGGACCTCTTGGGGCAATGCTGCCAAGTCCAAATGCTGGAAATTGACCTCCCTGGTTATTTGTTTCCACTCCACAGAACCATGCAGTCTGCTCCTGTTCAATGCCATCACTAATGCATCCAGTGCTGCATTCATTATCCTGGCACCCTTCTTCTGCCCTGGTGTTCCATATACAAGTTGTAAATTCCAGCAATATCATTCAGTCCAACATTCCCTTTAGAAGGGGATGTACTGGTTTTAAAAAGGCAAATCTCGTTGCATCACATACCCTCAGCATAATGTTATCTGCCTTCCTTCTAAACACAGAGGTAGGCTATATCATGAAGCATAAGCCAGCAGTGAGAAATTCACTCAAACTACAATCGTAGCAGCAAGCTGGGAGCACCAAATTTTCACCAATGGAACAGGTACGAGCAAGCTGCAAATCATGGCCTCTGTGCCCAAAAACAAAACAAATTTTAATCCCAAGAGAATGGATTTAGAATTCAGTGTTTGTACACATAAAAAGTTCATCGTGGGCAGGTTGATTGTTGATGGTATAAGCAAACTGAACATTTCATTACTTTAAATACAACTTGTATTTTTATGGCACCTTAATGGTACCATGAAAGAGCAAACAACGGACAAAACGCTAGCAGTGCATACTGGAGAGTTGGACCAAGTTACAAAGATAGGGAGAGGTAAGGCT
Source organism: Ginglymostoma cirratum (assembly GCA_024137785.1). Lineage (NCBI taxonomy): Eukaryota > Metazoa > Chordata > Chondrichthyes > Orectolobiformes > Ginglymostomatidae > Ginglymostoma > Ginglymostoma cirratum. The sequence continues at coordinate 35,756,082 of JAHRHZ010000013.1, forward strand.
TTGGACACGTTCATCATGAAGATAAGTATTTTAAAATTGAGGCTTTCAGCACTTGAAGCTACTGTCGAGCAGTAAGCACACAGATGATGGAGTAAATTACAGGCAGAAAATCTGTACAAACTCAAGCTTAGGAAGTTGAGGACAGCATTGGAATAATCAAGAGATAGTAGGAGACAATCAAGTCTGGGCAGAAATTCTTCTATGTTCATGTCTTTTTAAATTATTGGCATTATACTATAACTGACGAAACTTTATCAAATTAATTAATATGGCGCTGTCACTTACGAAATCTCTGGCTTGTTGTGTTCCTATTCTAAGTTAATAGCACATATATGAGCGGCATGGTGGCATGGCATTAGAAACTGATAACACACCAAATAGAATCTATATACACACTAAACTGCAAAGTGTTAGGACATGAGTTGATTACCAACATTCCTAAACATTCTGATCTTCATCATCATTGGAGGCAAATCACAGAGAATCACACAGAGAAGCTGTGAATATAGAGAAACATGATTGAATACCTTATCTTAAAGGCAGGGCAGGGGGTGGGATCAGAAAGGCAGATGCATGGAAACAAATTAAGAGGGAGAGAGAGTCAGCCAAGACTGATGCTTGACACTTTGTAGTAGTCAGCTCAAGAGTAGCACTGGCAGATGCCTTGGTGAGTGGAAAAGAAACATTTCAGTTTTAATTAACGCAACAAGTCATTACTAAAGAAAGGGAGTGACAGATGTTTCTTTTAGGCCAGTTTGCCAGAAAGACATACTTTGCACTTAAAAAGTCAACTTTTCTCCGCTCTTTAAATTTTAAAGCATATTCAGTCCTACTTGGTCTATTTAATAGGCTTACTGTCCAAATGAAATTGCTTAGAATATTTCCTAATTTGTTTTAAAGGGTAACAAAATTAGGGTGATTTGTTTTATGCTGCATTCAGCATAATTTATTGCCATGAACCTTGTACCATGAAAATGGCATAGCATCATTCAAAACAGTGGCCAATTTTCATTACAAAGTAGCAGCCTGGTTGAATAAGTACCACAATCTTGCTATTTTCCATCATTGATTGAAATAGTCTGCTACTATTTAAGCTGGTTTGTAAATTTGGTCAATCTTGACTGATAAATATTCAGTATTGCTTTCTGATAAAAGTAATCATTATGTCATCCACAATGATTATAACTCTGTGTAAACAGGTTTATTCTGATCATATTTCTGGGAGCTGGATCAAATATTTGCTAATATGCTGGTTATTTCTAGCCTATCAGTTCACATCAGACAGAAATTCTCTCTTTGATAAGATGGGAGATTTAGTTTATCTACCAATCCATCCAAGATAAAGTATTTAATCAAAACTATTTTAGAATGTAATGAAACGCCGCAGTTTGCAATTTGTTGTAAAAATGATCAAGGAAAATTACTTACATAATGATTAATTATGAATTAATACTGCATGGGAGAGATGGGTAGAAGGGGAAATTGATAATGAAAGAAAGATATTTTTCAAATCAAAAGGCATTCTAGAAATCTCATATCAGGCCATAAATTTTGCTGCATCAGTTAGAAACCCTTGTCACATTTTTGAAGTTAAAACGTAGATATGTTGCCCATGTGAAGTTCTCTTTACATGTGAAACGTACCTTTAAAATACCATGGCTTGTTTTTATTCTAAAGTCACAAAAGAGAAAAAAACTTGATTTACATGTGAGTCTCACGAACATTACATATGTTGGCACATATCAGATGAAAACAGAGACCAAGACAGCCATCAAACCATCTCCATAGTTAATGTGGTAACTTGGAATTCACCAATATCACTATCTCCAGGAAAGGCAAAGGAATTTGTGAAATTTGAGGGAAATTCTTCTATGGCTCAGTTGAACTCCACATGGCCGATGTCAGTGATAGTAGGAACTGCAGATGCTGGAGAATCTGAGACAACAAGGTGTAGAGCTGGATGAACACAGCAGGCCAAGCAGCATCAGAGGAGCAGGAAGGCTGACGTTTCGGGCGTAAACCCTTCTTCAGAAGAAGGGTCTAGGCCCGAAACGTCAGCCTTCCTGCTCCTCTGATGCTGCTTGGCCTGCTGTGTTCATCCAGCTCTACACCTTGCTATCTGAAATTTAAGTACAGATTGGATTGTCCATCTGCAGGAGAAAAGACTTATCTCCACCACTCCATCCACCAACACATCCAGGCCACTATTCACAAAGCAGGAAGCAAGCTTTCCTTTCTTCTGGCCATGTCTTCGGTGATAACAGGCAAGCACCATAATATGAGGGCAAGTTCCTAGATTGAAACTGGACATAAATGCTGGAAAGTGCTGGTATTGACACGTACCTTTGCATCGCTAGTTGTGCAATTCCCCAAGACTGGTGGCCAATAGTCCAGCTGCATAATTTATGAAGTGAAAGAGGGAAGGTTGCGTGAGAAAAGTTGCTCCAAACCATGGTGAACTGACAGCCATAAATCTCACTGAACAAGACACGAACTGGAAATGGGAAATTCCACCCACTGTTTCAGCTCAATGACCCTTCATCAGATTCTGATTGGCTGTATATTTCACCATTTTCTGCTTTAATTTCAGCTTTTAATATCAATCCAACTCCATTTTAAATAGGCCTTGATAGACCTTAGTTCAAATGTGTTCATGAGGTTTATTTTGCAGAAGTTCCTCAGGGGAATGTCTTAGACCCAATCACCTTCAGGTGCTTCATCCCTCATCATAAAGTCAGAAGTGGGAATGTTCACCGATGACTGTACAGTATTCAGCACCATTCACAACTCCTCAAGTACTGAAGCAATCCATTTTCAAATGCAACAAGACTTGAACAATATCCAGGTTTGCGCTTACAAGTGACAAGTTAGAGCTGCACCACACAAATGCTGGGCAATGACCATCTCTAAGAAAGCTATGACATTCAATGGCATAACCATCGCTAAATTTCCCACTATCAACATCCTAGTGGTTACAGTTGACAAGAAATTGAACTGGACTAACCACACAAATGCTATGACTACAAGAATAGATAGGACTCCTGTAGCAAGTTATTCATCTCCTCACTCCACACAGTTTGATCACCGTCCACAAGTCAGAAAACAGGTGTGTGATGGAATACACCCCACTTGCCTGGATGAATGCAGCACCAACAAAACAGCAGAAGCCTAAAACCATCCAGGTCAAGGTAGGCCACTTAATTTCCACCACATCCATACCTATTCACTCTCTCCACGACGCTCAGAAGCAGCAGTGCATACAATTTGCAAGATGCACTGTAGCAATTCATCAGTCTCCTTAGGCAGCACCTTCTAAACCCACAAGCACTACCACCTAGAAGGAGAAGGGCACCAGATATATGGGAACACCACTGCCTGCAAGTTCCCCTCCAAGTCACTCACTATCCTGACTTGGAATATTATATCGCCATTCCTTCAGTGTCACCGAGTAATGACCCTGGAATTTCACCCCTCCCTCAGTGGCATTATGAGGGTTCCTACGCCAAATGGATTGCAGTGGTTGAAGAAAGCAACTCACTGCCACCACCTCAAGGGTAACCAGGGTTTAGCAATAAATGATGGCCCAGCCAGTGAAGCCCACGCACCACGAATGAATAAAAAAAGTAAACTCTCTCATTTCTAACTTCTCTCAAACTTGTGGGTTTTGCCCTTGCATTCTTTGAATGAATATTTTTGGTTAAGTTACTTTACTTTTTATTAGTGTAAACAACATGTGACAAAGGAAGATAGAAAGAATGAAGCTTCGATACTCTTCAACAGCACTAGCAGAGATGGTGCAATTGCAAGAATGTCACATACACTGAGATCTACAAAGACAGCTGCTAGCATTAGGCTAGAAATACACAGTTTCAATTGTGATTAATGTTGTCCTTTGGGGCAGATTATTTTTTGAAGTCTGAGAACTACTCTGCACTAAGAAGGAACTGAACCCGGCTTTTATGGTAGGTGACTTCTTTTTCTGAAAATGGGGCTTTCATAGAGGAAGATATTTATAGGTGTGGTTTGTGAAACAAAGAACATATGATCAGATCAACTGCAGTGATGCACAACCATTTTAGGCAAACTCTGGAAGCTCAAATAGCAGAGGAAATATGAGTGAAAAGGAACAAATAAATGAACCCCACCAGAAGATTCAAAGAAATTTGCAAGCCTCGACTGTGACTAAAAATTTGAAGAATGTGAATTTTCCTCAGAAATAGTAGTTGCTTGGTGAAAAGTCTGAAATTCTCTTCCGAACAGTACAGCAGCAGATCAGCAAGAAAGTTCACCATTTTCTCAATGGCAGAATGGGAGTAACAAATTCTGGCTTTGTCCATGACATTCACATCTCACAAAAGAATAAATGAAAAATAACTTATGGCAGGCTCTGTAGCAAAGGCAATGTAACACGCAAAGAGAGGACAAATTGGGTACTTATAGATCAGTCAGGCTATCCTCATTAGTGCCCAAACTGAACAAAGAATAGTTAGAGAGATAGACAGTATGGATTTATTAAAGATGGGTCAAGTTTGATCATTTCAACAGATATTTTTGATGAACAATTTTTATATAGATAAAGGGAATGCCATACATATTAAGAAAATAGAGTTTCAGAAGGTGATCAATAAAATGCACCACAGGGGGCAATTTGCAAAAACTTCATGCATGCAACATATACAGCAAAAGTGATACAAATGTAGGACAGGAAACACAGGTTTACAATTAATCTTTTATTAATGATGTTTGCACTGGAGCAGGCTTGGAAGCAGTACTCTAGGATCCATGTTTTTCCTGTTGCTGTTGGTGCACATAGGTGATATGAATGCAGGCACATGGAATACAACATCACCATTTAGTCAAAATACAAAGGTAGAGGTTGTTAAGCAAATATCAAGGAAGAATGTAAGAAAATCAGAGCAGAACAGATTAGCAAATAGACAGATGCAATTTAGTCCTCAAAGTATATAATGATGTATTTTAGATGGAATAACAACTAAATTGAGCACTTAATATAAGGAAAAGAAATAAGAATGCTTTAATTCTCTAAAAATATAACTGAAAACAGTTAAATTCATAAAAATAAATTAAAAGCATTTGGGTCTCACAAATAGTATATGATACATATATTAAATAGTATAATAAATAATCTGAATCTCATTCTGGAAAAATAATAAGCCACAGACAGCATTAAGTATAAATTCACTCAGATCACACCTAGGACAAGAAACCGTATCCTGTAGCGGTAAAGTGGGGATAAGAGACTGGGACAATTTCAACCGGAGCAGAATAAAGTGAAGAGGGGATTTGATAAAATACTCCGAAGAATTTTGAAAGCATGAATAGGGAAAAATTGTACCTCTCAGTTGAAGCAGCAATGATGAAGAATTATCAATTCAAACTTGATAAAAGGAGTGAGGAAAGAAGGTTGAATAAATGTAATGACAAAGTGAGACTAAGTATGGAAAGTTTCATTCCATAGTATACCTGAGCCACTAACCACCACATATTTTAGATTAAAAGTGCATCAATATTTGGGAAAAAGAATAATAAATCACAATGGGGAAGAGAAAGATAGTAAGATTACTTCTAGCTCAAGCACATAGTGAAGTATCCAATGAGAGATGAAGGGTCTAGGCCCGAAACGTCAAGCTTTCCTGCTCCTATGATGCTGCTTGGCCTGCTGTGTTCATCCAGCTCCACACCTTGTTATCTCGAAGTATCCAATGATCTCCCACTGCTTTGAAAGTTATGGTCCCCATAAAATTAGACTTCTAGAAAGCTTTCACTAAAATTCCACATGCAAGATTCCTGCATATTTTGATGGATTTATTAGCCTGATTAGTATGAAGGTGAACAAGAAACTGATTAAAACAGAAAGTCACTGTTTACTAGAATTTGCTAGCACAACAAAATCTGAGGCCACCGTAGAAGAGGTGTACATAGCTCTGGTCAGATATCATAATTTACACAACCACAATTTATGCTCACACAGCCCCTTTGATATTATAAAACAGCCCAAGACACTTGACCAGGTCATTACACTAAACAATACAACACTGATAATATGGTAGATAACCAAAAGCTTGGTTAAACTTTAGGTTTTATAGAATTGTTTTGAACGAAAGAAAGGGAGTTGGAAAGGCAGAGAGATTTAGAAAGGGAATTCCAGAACTTAAGTGAGTTCTGGTCACTAAAAACAACAGAAACATCAAAGTACTAATGACACAGAAAGAAACCACAAGACTCATCCCTAGTCCAGAAAATGAAGTTACCAGGGAAACTTTTATAGATAAGCAATGACAGAATATTCAAACTATGTGTGCATAATACTAAGTGGAATTAAAAATATTCATCCAGAACCTTCTTTAGGGTTTTAGGAAAACCCTAAAGCTTTCTATAGGTATGTCAGGAATAAAAGAATGACGAGAGTAAGATTAGGGCCAGTCAAGGCAGTAGTGGGAAGTTGTGCGTGGAGTCCGAAGGATAGGAAAGGCGCTAAATGAGTATTTTTCATCAGCATTCACACGTGAAAAAGACAATGTTGTTGAGGAGAATACTGAGATACAGGCTATTAGACTAGACGAGATTGAGATTCATAAGGAGGAGGTGTTAGCAATCCTGGAAAGTCTGAGAATAGATAAGTCCCCTGGGCCGGATGGAATCTAACCTAGGATTCTCTGGGAAGCTAGGGAGGAGATTGCAGAGCCTTTGGCTTTGATCTTTATGTCGTCATTGTCTACAGGAATAGTGCCAGAAGACTGAAGGATAGCAAATGTTGTCCCCTTGTTCAAGAAGAGGAGTAGAGACAACGCTGGTAACTATAGACCAGTGAGCCTTACTTCGGTTGTGGGTAAAGTGTTGGAAAGGATTATAAGAGATAGGATTTATAATCATCTAGAAAGGAATAATTTGATTAGGGACAGTCAACACGGTTTTGTGAAGGGTAGGTCGTGCCTCACAAACCTTATTGAGTTCTTTGAGAAGGTGACCAAACTGGTGGATGAGGTTAAAGCGGTTGATGTGGTGTATATGGATTTCAGTAAAGTGTTTGATAAGGTTCCCCATGGTAGGCTATTGCAGAAAATTCAGAGGCATGGGATTGAGGGTGATTTAGCGGTTTGGATCAGAGATTGGCTAGCTGTAAGAAGACAGAGGGTGGTGGTTGATGGGAAATGTTCATCCTGGAGTTCAGTTACTAGTGGTGTACCACAAGGATCTGTTTTGGGGCCACTGCTGTTTGTCATTTTTATAAATGACCTGGATGAGGGTGTAGAAGGATGGGTTAGTAAATTTGTGGATGACACAAAGTGGAGTTGTGGATAGTGCGGAAGGATGTTGCAGGTTACAGAGGGACATAGATAAGCTGTAGAGCTGGGCTGAGAGGTGGCAAATGGAGTTTAATGCGGAAAAGTGTGAGGTGATTCACTTTGGAAGGAGTAACAGGAATACAGAGTACTGGGCTAATGATAAGATTCTTGGTAGTATGGATGAGCAGAGAGATCTCGGTGTCCATGTGCATAGATCCCTGAAAGTTGCCACCCAGGTTGATAGGGTTGTTAAGAAGTGTGTTAGGTGTGTTAGGTTTTATTGATAGAGGGATTGAGTTTCGGAGCCGTGAGGTCATGTTGCAGCTGTACAAAACTCTGGTGCGGCCGCACTTGGAGTATTGTGTACAGTTCTGGTCGCCGCATTATAAGAAGGATGTGGAAGCATTGGAAAGAGTGCAGAGGAGATTTACCAGGATATTGCCTGGTATGGAGGGAAGGTCTTATGAGGAAAGGCTGAGGGACTTGAGGCTGCTTTCGTTAGACAGAAGGTTAAGAGGTGACTTAATACAGACATACAAGATGATCAGAGGATTAGATAGGGTGGACAGTGAGAGCCTTTTTCCTCGGATGGTGATGGCTAGCACGAGGGGACATAGCTTTAAATTGAGGGGTGATAGATATAGGACAGATGTCAGAGGTAGATTCTTTACTCAGAGAGTAGTAAGGGCATGAAATGCCTTGCCCGCAGCAGTTGTAGACTCGCCAACTTTAAGGGTATTTAAATGGTTGTTGGATAAACATATGGATGATAAGGGAATAGCGTCGGTTAGATGGGCTTCAGATTAGTTTCACAGGTGGGTGCAACATCGAAGGCCGAAGGGCCTGTACTGCGCTGTTATGTTCTATGTTCTTTTAAATTAAACTGTGTATGCGTGCGTCTGTGTGTGCGCGCGTAGGTGGGGTGCTGGTGGTGGGGATTTGGGGGGGGTGGGGTAGCTGCAATTAAGCACTGATGTTCAAAGAGCTTCTGAACGCAATGAATGGCTTCCTAGTTAGGACTTACAAATACCCTGGAACCATTCAAGAGATAGTTAAATATCTGATGGGTGACTAAACTTATCCACAGAACAATGAGCTAAAGGGAAAAAAGTAATAGCCTCTCCATCATCTTGAACTTACACTTATCTGAAGTAGTTTTCTATTATATTTCTAGCAAATATTAAGAGTGTGTGGGGGAAAAAGCTTCAAAATAAATGTGATGCAGGTTGAAAGCTGTCTGACATAGTCCAATAAAGGCTGGTTTCTGCAGTAACTTACTTCAGGGCAGTGGGCAAAGAAATGCTTGAAAGGATAGGTTAAAAAAAATTGCAAAAAAGTAATGAGAAGTATAAGAGAATTAACATGCAAATCATCAGAACTAAAAATCCAAGAACATGCAACGCTAATTAGAATAATGTAGTATGTCCTTACTGTCTCGATTCGTACTTGGACTAGTTAAACTTTCTATTTTAATTTTTCAGGAGAGATAGAACAAAAAGGAGTGGCATTAAATAAGGGTATATTTAATGCTATAAAAGCATTTGATTAAGTTGAGTCAGAAATAATGTGGAAATATGTTATAGACTACTGATAATTAAAAATAAATTTAGGAAGTTGGTCGGCAATTTTGTAACGTTTTTAAACAGCAAAAGACTTTGAACTGTCTTATGTGGACAGAGATAAGACAGAGTTTGAGCTCAAATTGGCAATGATCCCTCGAATTTTTTTTAATTCACTCATGGGACGTGGGTGTCACTGGCTGCGCCAGCATTTACTGCCTGGCCCTAGTTGCCATTCAGAAGGTGGTGGTGAGCTGCCTTCTTGAACCTCTGTAGTAGGTGTGCTGCAAGCTGACCCATAATGCCCTTACGGAGGGAATTCCAGGATTTGGATCCAGTGACAGTGAAGGAACAGCGATTAATTTCCAAGTCAGGAAGGTGAGTGGCTTGGAGGGGAACTTCTAGGTAGAAGTAGTCATGCATTTGGAAGTTGCTGTCTAAGGATTTTTGGGGAATTTCTGCAGTGCTTCTTGTGGAGAGTACAAAATTGCAATCAAGGATTATTTCGGTATGTACTATGTTGTATGCTCAACAGAGAAGAATGGATAGTTGGATTTGGTTAAATAATGAAGGAGAAGATGGAAAGGCAGCCAACAGTCAAAGAAATATGGATGAAAATGCAATCAAGTTCACACTAAAGAAAGACAAAATTCCTTGAAGTTCTTTTCCTTTGATCAACATCCCAGGTCCTGGAAAGATTCATTGAATCATAATTATGCTGAATCTATAAATGCCACCAGATAAGGGCATAAATTGAGCATTCTGAAATGTAGGTTTCTGAAGACACCACCAAACTGGCCGCCTCATCTAGCATTCTCCTGGACCTCTGCAACAAATGTAACCCTCTCGTTTAGCTTTCCCTATTCTCACCATGAAGGCTCTTGCTGCTACAATATTTCTCCAATTGAAACAAAATTAAGTAATTTTCATGTTCTAAAATAAAATGTCTAAGTTTTAAACAGTGGTTGCAGAACCAATACCTCCAGGAAAGCTGATGGAAACATTACTGGATTGGAGAGGAGGACAATTGTGAAGCTCTAGGGTATATTTTTCTGTACTTCCTCGGCAGCAATATAGTGGAACAGGTTGCCCATCTGTTATAGAGTAAGCCAAACACCCTCTGAAACATGCTGATGGATTACAAGTTCTGCATGTTCAATATCTGATGAGCTATTCCCAATTACATTCCCAGGATGGAAGACACAAACTGGTAGCCATGTTCTCCTTTTCTCCATCACCTCTGTCATTACCCACTCCAGAGTGAGCAAGGTAGTTTAGTTTCAGGAAGCTGAATGTTGACCCTTCTAGACATTTTTTTTACTAGCACCTGCAACATCAAGTCCTGTAATTTTACAACTTTCTAACAGCAAAGTGGTATTGAATGGTGCTTTATTCATAGCAACAGTAATTTCTCTCAGTGATTGCATAAGATGGATATTGATCATTTTGATATGTAAAATCTATTCAATGATCATGTGGTGTTAGAATGAACGTGATGTATTTTATTTATTTGCACTCTGTAGTGTTTGGATCATTACCTCAGCATGCTCAACTAAAGGCTGGCTGTATTAACCCACGTAGCATTTTATAGTAAAACCCATGTCAGTGCAGGTGATAGTCCTGTCTGTGTGCATTTCCCCCCAAAAAAAATCATTAACAGCATGCATTGACGTGTTTTGAAGCCTATTCTCTCACCTTTGTCCCTGTCATACTGAAGGTCTTCTGCTGAGCATGGGCTTCCCTCCTGAGATCCAGTAGGATAGAAAGGGGAGACACATGGTGAGTGGCTGCTGCAGCTACTACTGCGCTCTTGGACAGAGGGTGTCTGTGTGTCAATACTGCGAGTACTGCTGCTGCGGTAGTGGGTAGGGAATGGTGCTCGGTGGCCATCAGGAATCTCCAGGGGCTAGAACATAAATGAACAGTGCTACATCATTATTATAATAATAACAGCAGGAACTCTAATGCTAATCTTTCCACAGAACTCAAGATTAGAAATTCTTCATGACCAAAAACTCAAAGTTGAACACACAGAGTATACCTTAAAAGCAGAATAGTTCTCAAAGAGCTCAACATGTCAAATTTGGACATTATATTTGCTGTCAAAATAAAATTCAGAGATATTAAACTTGCCTTTGCATATTTGTCTAAAGACCTGTACAGAATTAAGGCCAAAACTGTGTACTGAAAAACAAACTATATCCATTTGTTTTATTTTATAACAATTTTCACAGAAACCACACACCAATGTTAACATATCTGATGGGATTTCAAATAAACACACTCTCAAAAAGTGCCTCACATAATACAATCCCTTCAGGTTACTGAATATGTCAAGGCATTTCATTTGAAAAATTAAATTAAATCTGGATTTTTCCTTTGAGCTGCTAGTTTGTGTGTTCATCACTGGGAATACTAGTTCTAATAGTAACTCATCTACAGACTTAAGGCTTTATTCTACAGATACATTTATGACTACTAATATAATACTTCTGCCTTTAAAAGATCTCAGATATTTGATCAGAAATGTTTGACTTCAAGAAAAAGCTAAATGATAAACTACACGGCTACTCTCAAAACTCAATATGATCTCATGATCTGTACAACAATTTCATAAGGAACCACAACAATATCACCATGACAGTCATCATCATTCATAATACAGTAAATTCCATTTGACACTGTTTAGGTAATATTAGAGGGTGTTTCAAATTTATCTCCTTTCTTAAGGGAACCGTATACCATGGGCTATTGTGACTAACTGCAGCAATTCAGTTTGTTGCTCTAAAATGTTGTGAATTAATGAAGGGGATTTAGAAAAAGTTGACGGCAAAAGTAAAATACAACTTGGTTACATAACATCCCCTGAAAGGCCAGCAGTTCACACTACAGGCCAACAGCCTCCATCTCAGCTGTTAACCTTTAGATCTTCTGGCATTTCCTTGATTGCAATACTCATTGAGAAGCAATTCTTCAGCACATATAAAGATTGGCACAAACATCTTATTGTACCTTATTCAAAGATGTTCGGACAAACCAGTAACTGTATTAAATTAAACAAGACCCCATTCAGCCAATACCCAATAAAGGAACATCTCCACTAGCAGAAACTAACTGAGCAAGTTACAAATCCTTTCCTCCAATTTTGTTGGTACATGCCATCAACAGCAGCCTAAGTCAAACCATCATAGGCATTGCAATTTCCACCCTCAGCCCCAAAGGGCAGAAGTGGTTTATTATTTAAATATAAACCATGTTTATCATTGGGGTGAAAAAGCAACAAATCCTTTCTGATTAGTAAAATATGACAGAGTGGGAAGGCATTTATAGTTAATCATAATCATTCAGTATAGAGAGTGAGCTCGTGATACTCTGGTAGATAATATATACTATACACAAGATATATAAATCTGGGTCATTTCATTTTAATGTATTGTTATGCCCGTGCTAATTTTCTTAAGTCATTTAAATTTATCAGAGTTGTAAAGGTAGAGGGTTGTCTTTAGAGTAGAGATGTTGTTCAAAGCAAAATGATCCTTTCACAAGTGGAAGATTTGCATCCTCCCCTAATCCCGGTTCCCTAATTACCTAGCGGAGGTTTCTACATCAACTAATTGAAATAATATTTGATGCTATGAATATTGTAGTATACAATATCAGACTGGGAGTACTAGGGAAAATTCCTCCCAAACTTTGGTTGCTTTGACTTACAACAGCTTGAGTTGCTGTTGAGATGGTTTTCATCCGTTTCTTTTACTGTCCGTACGGTAATGGGTTTGAGATAGGGTGGGGCTGGGGCACACCAGAGTGGATCTGCAATGACTTACCACCGTCAGTAAAATTTACCAGTCTGCCAGCGGGACAGAGGTCACACAGGACAGCCATTTTTCTAAGCATCATAAATTTTTTGTGCATCTCACAGATTCCATAAAGCGTCAGACACACACAATAAAAATAAGCAAAAATTCAGCAACAGCTTAATGTTGGCTAGAAGTAAGTGGCAGTTTTGAGTACAGCTGTATTGTCAACAGATAGTCTGACATTGAGATAAGTAAAACTTCATAGCTCTGGAGTGTTTGCAGAACGTATGTTCACTGCAGCAAGTGCAGACAGTATAAGGCGATTGGGGAAGCATTGCACCATGAAAATATCAAATCTTAATAGATGCTCTGCAAGCAGATTTTGTGTGCCCCAATGAGAAGAATGCTAAGGAACCAGCCAAATAGAACACGACTGGACATCTTGCAGGAGCACTAGCATGAAGAAGCTACTATGGGATTTGGCTATGCAAAGATGGCAAGATTCACTGAAGATCTGTCCAGTTGAAAGGGTTTACGGACAAAGGTTTAAATTTACAGAGATGGTGGAGCATCATCAGCGTGTGAGCTAACCCCATCTGTCCATGTTAGCATATGTTTCTGGAATGCCAGAGGAGTTGAAACAAATTGATACCTCTCCATTGCCTGTGCCAATGAAAGCAACCATGGATTTAACTTCTCCGCCTCAGGCTCATTTCAGGGATTGCCTGGATACACTATAGGACCCCAGACCATCACTGTATCAAACAACAAACATGTCATTTACCACAAGACAGAACAATACATGGGGTATCACAGTCAATACAGTGTGAAGCTAGAGGAATACAACCGGTCAGGCAGCATCAGAGGGGTATTACCCTTAGGCCAGTCAGGCTAAGCGGGTAATGGTTGATCAGGGCATCACTGGATTTCCTCAGGTTTGGGAGTGCAGTTGAATGCATGCATGTGGCCTTAAAGGTTCCCACACATAGGTAAACAATTATAGGTTCAAGACAACGTTCAAACAAAAACCAAAAGAACTGCGGATGCTGTAAATCAGGAACAAAAACAGAAGTTGCTGGAAAAAGCTCAGCAGATCTGGCAGCATCTGGGTTCTGATTAAGAGTCACTGAACCCAAAACATTAACTCTGATTTTTTCTTCACAGATGCTGCCAGACCTGCTGAGCTTTTCCAGCAACTTCTGACAATGTTCAAACAATCTGAAACCACCACAAAATGAATTTCAGGCGTGTGCAAGATTCCCAGGAAGGTGCCAAGAAGAATATAATGGGAGACAATCCCAGGTGCCTCAGTTGTGCAGACCACCCTTGTTGGATGAATGCTGGGTCACAAGGGATATTTACTGAAGACATGACAACTTACACCCTGTTAGAACCTCAACACAAAGACACAGAAAACCAACAACAGCTGGCATGTGACTACCATGGGGACCATCAAAATGGTAACTGAACTTCTGAAAATGTGGTTGCAACACTTAAGCAGATCTGAGTAAACCCTGCAATATGCCCCATAAAGTGTCTCCCATTTCATGGCGGAAACAATTCAGTCCTCTCTCTGAGGTAAAGCAGATTCTGGAAGTGTAAACAGAAAATGATGGAAAAACTCAGGCTGTGGAATCATAAAATCATGCAATACAGAAGAAGAGTACAAAAGAGGCCCTTCAGCCCATCGCCAAAAATTTGCTAATACCTACACTAACCCCACAGCCTTGAATGCTATGACACTAAGTGCTGATCCAAGTACTTTTTGAAAATTGAGGTTTCCTGCCTCAACAACCCTCCCAAGCTGCACATTCCAGATCCCCAACACCCTCTGAGTGAAAAAGGTTTTTCTTCAAATTCCATCTAAACCTCCTGCCCCTGTCTTGGAGTCATACAGCATGGAAGCAGACCCTTCAGTTCAACCAGTCTACGTTGACCATAATCCCAAACTAAACTAGTCCCACCTGCCTGCACTTGACCCATATCCCTCCAAACATTTCTTATTCATGTACTCATCCAAATGTCTTATAAATGGTGTAACTGTAGCCACATTCACCGCTTCCTCTGGAAGTTCATTCCACACATGAACCACGCTGTAAAAAAAAAAAATTGCCCCTCATGTCTTTTTTAAATGTTTCTCCTCTCACCTTAAAAAATATGACCCCCTAGTCTTGAAATCCCCTACCCTTGGGAAAGGACACTTGCCATTCACCTTATCTACACTCCTCATTATTTTATAATCCTCTATAAGGTCACCTCTTGACTTCCTACCCTCCAGTGATAGAACTCCCAACCTATTCAGCCTCTCTTATAACTCCAAGTCTCCATTCCCAGCAACATTCTGGTAAATCTCTCTGGCTTAAAATATCCTTCCAATACCAGGAAAATCAGAACTGGACACAGTGCTCCAGAAGAGACCTCACCAACAGCCTGTACAACCAACATGCTGAGCATGGAGAACAAAATTAGCATTTCAGGTCAATGGTTTTATTTTACAGAAAAATTCCACAGATGCTGTCAAAGCAACTGAGTATTTCCAATATTTCCTATTTTATTCCTCTGTTCTTGGCAGTTTTTCATGAAATGCCCCAGTTATTACATTCAGGAGCTAGATTCAACACTGCTGTCATTCCTTGCAGATTTTATCACGTTCCTCATCCCAAAGACTCAATATCTGGAAATGACCAACTTCTGCAGAAATAAGCAAACAAACCTTTAAAGTATAATTTCAAGAACTTGAACTTTAGCAACAATTTAATACTACGGTATTAAACAAGCAAATGTCACTCAGTGAGACTCCAAGCACCTGAGGCAGCATTTATACAAATACTTAAGGCAAACCTATAACTTCTCCTGCAACTACAGATAAACCAGTGCCACTGTGCTTATCAGAATGTGACACTTTAACCGTCCACCATCACACCACTGAGAGGATCACTACAATTAGTTATTCAGCTTCATCAGCTTAGGGGTGGCACGGTGGCTCAGTGGTTAGCACTGCTGCCTTACAACACCAGGGACCTGGGTTTGATTCCACCCTCAGGCAACTGTCTGTGTGGAGTTTGCACATTCTCCCCGTGTCTGCGTGGGTTTCCTCTGGGTGCTCCGGTTTCCTCCCACAGTCCAAAAATGTGCAGATTAGGTGGATTGGTCATGCTAAATTGTCCATAATGTTCAGGAATGTGTAGCTTAGGTGGGTTATAGGGGGGAATGGGTCTGGGTGGGCCTGTTTCCACACTGTAGGGATTCTATGATCAATGCAGCAAATACTACAGACTGATTGTGGGTTTCCTGAATAAGATAATGCTGTATCTCATTGTGGACACTGGTCTCTGGACATAGCTGATGCATGCATTGGCTATCTTGCTTCACACCTCATGGACACCATTTACAATATATAGGGCTGTGAGCTTACAATTGTATTTTATTCATCCAGAGGATGTGGGCATCACTGTCTGGGCCAGCTTTTATTGCCCAACCCTAGTTGCCATTGAGAAGCTGGCAGCAAGATGCTGCCTTTAACCGCTGAAGCTCTTGTGCTGTACGTACACCCACAATGCTGTTAGGAAGGAAGTTCAAGAATTTTGATCCAACGTCAATGAAGGAACGGTGAGATATTTCCAAGTTAGGATGGGGAGTGACTTGAAGGAGAACTTGCAGGTGATGTTGTCTTCACGCATCTGCTGCCCTTGTCCTTCTAGATTGAATTTGTCTCTCATTTGAAAAGTACTGTCCAAGAATATTTGGTGAATTTCTGCACTGCAGCTTGCACATACTGATACTACTGAACACCAGCGGTGGAGTGAGTCGATATTTGTAAATGTAGTGCCAGTCAAGTGGTCTGCTTCGTCCTGGATGGTGTCAAGCTTCTTGTGTATTGATGGAGCTTCACTCATGCACCAAAGAGGAATACCCCATCACACTTCTGACTTGTGCCTTAAAGATGATTGATAGGCTTTGAGGATTCAGGAGATTAGTTACTCGTCACAGGATTTCTAGCCTCTGACCTGCAGCTGTTCCCACAGTATTTATATGACTAGGCCAGTTCTGTTTCTGGTCAATGATAAATGATGTTGATAGTGTGCAATTCAGTGATGCTATCACGTATCAAGGGGTAATGGTTAGATTCATTTTTACTGCAGATGGTCATTGCCTGGCACTTGAGTGGAACAAATGTTACTTGCCACTTGTCAACCCAAGCATGGATAGTATTCAGGTCTTGCTGCATGGACTGCTTTAGTATCTGAAGAGTTGCAAATAGTGCTGAACATGGTGCAACCATTGCAAACGTCTGCAGCTCTGACCTTATGACAGATGGAAGTCATTGATGAACCAGTGGAAAATGGCTATACCTCAGACACCAGCCTGCAAAGATGTTCTGGAACTGAGATGACTGACCTGCAATAATCACAGCCAACACCCTATGTGCCAGGTATGACTCTAACCAGTGGAAAGATTTCCCCCAATTCCCAATGGCTTAAGTTTTGCTGAGGCACGTTGGTGTCAACGTTAGCCATTCTTACTTCACCTCTGTAACTCTGCTCGTTTGCCTATGATTGGACCAAGGCTGTACTGAGGTCAGTAGCTGAGTTACCCTGGCAGAATCCAACTTGGGCATCAGAGAGCAGGCAATGTTTGAGCAAGTGCTGTTTGATAGCATTGTTGACGACACCTTCCATCACTTTACTGATGAAGAGTAAACTGATGGGGCAGTAATTGGCTGGGTTGGATTTGTCTTGCTTTGTGTATACAGGACATACCTGGGCAATTTTCCACATTGTTGAGTAGATTGCAGTGTTGTAGCTGTACTGGAACAGCCTGTCCAGGAGTGCAACCAGTTCCGGAGCACATCTTCAAAATTATTGCTAGAGTGTCATCAGGGCCCTTGCTGTATCCAATGCCTCCAGCCATTTCTTGATATCACATGGAGTGAATCGAATTGGCCGAAGACTGGCATTTGTGATGGTAGAAGAAATTGAGAAGTTTTATCCAGTCCCTACACTGTCTGAAGATTGTTGTAAATTCTTCAGCTTCATCCTTTGCACTGAAATGTTGGTTTCCCTCATAATTGCAAATGGGGACATTTGAGGAGCCTCCACTTCCTCCATTGAGTTGTTTAAAAACCCACCAACAATCACGACTGGATGTGGCAGGACAGTAGAGCGTAGATCTGATCCGTTGGTTGTGGAATCACTTAGCTCTGTCTATCACAAGGTACTTATGCTGTTTGAACGTTCTGCTTTGTTGCTTCACAAAGTTGACAGTTTTTATATATGGCTGGTGCTGCTCCCAGCATGCTCTCCTGCACTCTCCATTGTTCCAGGGCTGATACCCAGCTTTACAGTGATGGTACAGTGGGGGATATGCCAAGACATGAGGTTGCAGATTGTATGGATACAGTTCTTCTGCTGATGGCCCACAGTGCCTCAGGGATCGCGAATCTTGCTCTGCTAGATTTGTTTGAAGTCTATCCCATTTAGCATAGTGTTAGTGCCATACAACAGACAGAGGTTATTCTCTGTATGAAGACAGAACTTCACCACCACAGGGACTGAGTCTGTGGTCACTCTTACCAATCTGTTGTGAACAGATGCATTTTTGGCAGGCAGATTTAGGAGGATGAGTTCAGGTGTGTTTGTTCCCTGTTGTTGGTTCCGTTACCAGCTGCAGCAGACCCCAGTCTAACCACAATACCCTTTAGTACTTGACTTGAATTATGAATGCCCCTCACTCTATCAGACTGCACCGGATCAGAATGATTTCCAGTACTGCAGTCAGGTTTGCACAGCCTGAAGCATGGTCTTCTATGTGAGGCTTGCTGACCTCCAGCTCTTGCCCAGTGGGAACAGCACCTATCTAAGTTCACTTAATGCTTACAGAAACACCTCCAGGGATTTGCCTTTGAACCATGGAGCCACCGCTCCTAACTCCAGTCAATTCTCTACCCCTGCCTTGTTGATGACCATATTCAATGCCCTCAGTGTGCACTGCCTAGATCAAGGCAGCAGACCAGCCTTTAAATCTGGTACTGCCCTGCCAGCTGTACTCCTGTCTGTCAGTCATATTGGCTGTCTCTCTCAGCTACCAAGCGTTAATTGGCTAGATGGAACGATTGCTGTGGAAACCCCTCCACTACTTGAGCAGCCAGATGATTTGCAAATGACCCTAATGGGGCTTCCAGTCATCAGACATAAAAGATCTCTTTTGTGTTTAACTTTTCACCCAATAACCTGCTTAGCTGCTGTACAATGAAAGAATTTGATTGCTGATTTAGCCTAAATAGGTGTTTTTTTTCTCCTTTGGTTTGCAAGATAGATGAGAACATTTCTGGATGCACATCTCCCAGATTTGACTTATGTGCATTGGAAAACTTTAAAACAAACTTGGAAGCCTGGACAAACAAGACTTACTCCGGCAGATCCAAATTATTCCTGTAGTTCTAAGGTTTGAGACATCATCCCATATTTTGAGGAAAACAGACAGAGAAAAGGAACATAATAGCTAGAAGCACATTATTTGACAAAGA
The DNA here is from genome assembly GCA_024137785.1 of Ginglymostoma cirratum. Taxonomy (NCBI): domain Eukaryota; kingdom Metazoa; phylum Chordata; class Chondrichthyes; order Orectolobiformes; family Ginglymostomatidae; genus Ginglymostoma; species Ginglymostoma cirratum. The sequence continues at coordinate 35,775,274 of JAHRHZ010000013.1, forward strand.
CATAGCCCAGGATTTATTGTACCACATAGCAATGAGAGATGACATATGGTATCATCTATCCACATCATTTGGTTGCCTAGAGGTAATCAAGTCAAGTGATTCAGCTAGAGGTCTTGTGGTGCAGTGGTAGTTGGGCCAGGAGACTTGGTTCAAGTCCTACCTGCTCCAGAAGTATGTCTTAATATCTCTGAACAAGTTGATTAGAAAATAAAATATCACATGGAAGGCAAGACTGAAAGAGTTTAATGGATATTAAATCAACAGGAGACCAGATAAACTTGATGGACAATTACACAGAAAGATCACTTACCAAATCAAGATTGGACAAATGATAATAAACAAATCCATTTGAATGGAAGAACACCAGCACAATGAAACCACCCCTTTAAAATGCATTGATGACAACTTCCTCTTAGAACCACAGAAAGAGGTCATTCAGCCCATTATGCCTGCACTGGCTGAATAAAATAGCCACCCATTCTCATCCCAGCTTCCACCGCTTGGACTGTGGTGTTCCAGGTATAGATCCAGATTCCCTTTAAATGATTTGAGAGTTTCTGCCTCAAAACCAAACTGGCCAGCAAATGCGAACCACCTCCTTCTGGGTGAAAACATTTTCCTCATGCTCGTGTCAATTCTTCCATCAATTGCTTAAATTTCTACCCTTGATAACTGTCCTCTTTTCCCTACCCACTCTATCCAAGCCCATCGTTATTTTGTACACCTCAATCAAGTCACCCTTCAACCTTGTCTGTGCTAAGGAAAACAACGACAACCTGTCCAATTTCTCTTCACTGCTGCAATTGTTAAGCCCTGGCAATATTTTAGTACATCACCTCTGTACTCTCCTGACAGCAATTAGGTCCCTCCTATACTGTGGCCAAAACTGTGCACAAAACTACAGCAATGGCCTAACCACTGTCTTACATAGTTTTAGTGTTATATAGAACATAGGACATAGAACATTACAGCGCAGTACAGGCCCTTTGGCCCTCGATGTTGCACCGACCTGTGAAACCAATCTGAAGCCCATCTAACCGACACTATTCCCTTATCATCCATATGTTTATCCAATGACTATTTAAATGCCCTTAAAGTTGGCGAGTCTACTACTGTTGCAGGCAGGACCTTCCACGCCTTTACTACTCTCTGAGTAAAGAACCTACCTGTGACATCTGTCCTATATCTATCACCCCTCAATTTAAAGCTATGTCCCCTTGTGCTAGCCATCACCATCCGAGGAAAAAGGCTCTCACTGTCCACCCAATCTAATCCTCTGATCATCTTGTATGTCTCTGTTAAGTCACCTCTTAACCTTCTTCTCTCTAATGAAAACAGCCTCAAGTCCCTCAGCCTTTCCTCATAAGTCCTTCCCTCCATACCAGGCAATATCCTGGTAAATCTCCTCTGCACCCTTTCCAATGCTTCCGCATCCTTCCTATAATGCGGCGACCAGAACCGCACGCAATACTCCAAGTGTGGCCGCACCAGAGTTTTGTACAGCTGCAACGTGACCGCACGGCTCCAAAACTCAATCCCTCTATCAATAAAACCTAACACACCGTACGCCTTCCTAACAGCCCTATCAACCTAGGTGGCAACTTTCAGGGATCTATGCACATGGACACCGAGATCTCTCTGCTCACCCACACTACCAAGAATCTTACCATTAGCCCTGTACTCTGTATTCCTGTTACTCCTTCCAAAGTGAATCACCTGTTCTGCATTCAATGCCTTGTCCCCTGAAGGAAAACATGCCACATACCTTGCTTACCACCTTATCCACCTGCCCTGCCACATTCAAGGGCCAGTAGACATGCACTCCAAAGTCTCTCACTTCCTTTATCCCTTACCACCCTTGTTTTTCATTCAAAACCACATATACAAATGTACCATTTAGGATCAATAGAAGACCCTCTGGTTCCTTGAGTCTGCAGCTTATATTATTATCTTGAATGTTTTGACAAGATCAGTGCTCATTCTTCTAAACTCCAATGGATATAAGATAATCACTCTAATCCCAGGAAACAGTGAGTGAACCTTCTCTGAACTGCTTCTAATGTAATCTAAACTAAAGAGATTGAAATTGTACTCGTAACTCTGGATGTAGTCTTATCACCAATGCCCAATATAAGTGTAGCAAAACATCCCTATATTAATATTCTACTCCCTTGCAATAAATATTTCACTTGTCTTCTTCATCACATTCTGTGCTGAATACTAACATGTGGTTCATGTTCCAGGATTCCTAAATCCTTCTGTACCACAATTCTGAAATCTTCCTCAATTAAACAGGGGGCTGCTTTTCTTCCTGTTACAGTGGACAAGTTCACATTTACCATCATTATACCATTATATCTGCCAAACATCTGTCCATTCATGTAAACCTATCTACAGCTCTTTGCAGACTCCTTATGTCCTAACAATAATTTGGTAACCACTCATTCAGTCCCATCATTCAAGGCATTAATGTAGGAGGCACCAGCACTGATTCTTGAGGTATTCAACAGATCTTTCTAACCTAATAATGACCAATTTATCCCTCTCTGACCCCTGTTAGCTAACCAATCCTGTAATCAATATTAGCCTCTTTATTATGAGCTCTTATTTGAGAACTACTTTTGAGAACTAGTGATGTATTATTGGCTGGGTTTTGTTTCTATGTAACAGTTTTTCACAACTCTCAACAAGCATTTATTGGAAAACGGTACTGGCAGCTTGAAATATTTAACAACTTTCAAATCTCTTATGTTATAGCCCTCCAAACATGTTGCTGCTCTTTAACATCAGATCATGCTGCAATAGCTTTTCATGCCAACCTAAAAAAAGTTACTGGTGCCAGTTCAACGAATGCTTTACCAATCCTATCGTACATTCACTTGTACTAAAAGCAAAACTTGCCAGATCTCCAGTCCACCAATTTCTAATTGAGGCAAAACAAAATTGTTTTTGAATCTCTGCATAAACATTAACATGCGTGTACAAACATTCATCCTCGACCACAGTGGAAGTGTCTCACTTAGACCACCACACATATGCCATTAAACATATTTGCTGATCTCTTCTGCTCTTTTGAAGTAAACTCTTTTCCCAATCCTCCACCATCAACCAGATGAGTAACATGCAAATGTAATATTTCCAGGTCAAAAGTGGTTCTAGTGACTTTTAGAATCATATCTTACAACTTTTATATAAAGGGCTTACTTGAGTACATTTAACCGCATATTCCTTCACGTGGTCCTGGTCATCCTTTTAAAATTATGCAGTGATTGTCTGTTCTATAGAATGATTACTCTTCTACAATTATATTTCAGAAAGCAATGATCTGTACAACCAATGACTGTATCCAAAATAAACAAGCCTAATTCATTTAAGGAATGTGTTCTCATATAAGCTACTAATCTCCGCAGCTGACTGGCATTGTCTCAGAACAAACCAGAAACAAATAGACAACCAGGAGATCTAATAATATTATAAATTAATCTTGCGACAAACAATCCATGGCAACAGTTAAAACAAAAACTCCCTTAAATGGAAACAACAGACAGTTTCAATGAAAGTCCAGTCGGCCAAGTAAAATAGATCTCCTTTAATTTCAAACACTTCTACGGCTTCTTAGATTTTAAACAGTTACATTGGATCTTTAACTCAGAACTCAGGTTATTATCCTTTTTAACAAAAGCACTACAACCCTAAATCTGACATTTCAAGTACATGAAGTATACAATGTGCAGAATCATATTCAATTGTTATCTAAAGCTGGCAGGGTAAGCACACATCTGAAATGGATGGCGCCCTACAATCCCACACGCAGTGTCATTTATGTGAAGAAGAATTTCAATGTGTGGTATAGTCAAACAGAACGTGTCCTGTTTAGTTCTATTGCTACATCTGAGAAAACATATTCCTATGTCTATAATATTTCTTTAAAAAGATGCCTTTCATTAAAGATAAGTGACTTTCAATTAATTTATGAAATCGTATTTTTGACACAACTGTCACATAATGCTTATGCAAAACAGTCAATTAAGTAAGTGTTAAAAAGTTTAACTGTAACACTGCCCGAGTTAGAGACAGAAACAATAAGGCCATTCTCACTCACCCAGCAACAGCAATAATGATATTTAGAAGCAGGATTTTCAGGTCTTGTCAAGGTTGAGAACTGAGCTCGAAGGGACCTGAAAATACCAGTGTCAGCCAGCCTGCTGGCTTCCAGACATTATCCCCAGCATCAGCCTCTTTGATCAATGCAGTTTAGAAACCCACCAGCTCCATCCTCGTTCATGAGTTGGGCAGCCAATTAAGGCTTATTAAGGGACTTACTAAGGTAGGACATTGAAAATGTTTCAGTTGGCCTCCACTTTTCTGATGTAACAGGGTACTTCAAGTGCCTTTGGGCAGGCATCCAGCAGCAGGCTAGAATGCCAGTGCTCTAGGGAAGCCTACAGGCTCTGCCTCCAGGCTGACCATAGGTTGAGATAAAGGTTGACTGTAGAATGATTCACCATTTCCAAAAATGGCAACTGGTTGTTTTGCCTGCTTTTACAATTAAGTTTTGAAATTTGGTGTGTGTGTGCTTCCATGCCAGTGATGAAACATCTACCAATGCTTTACTGCTCTTCTCAAACTGGAAGGCTACTAACTGACATGGAGAACACAGCCACTGCCCTTAACTGGAATGGGAACTTATTTCGAGGGCAAGCTAATCAAAATCTCAACATTGACTATTTATTCCAGGAAGAGGTTTGGAACCTGGAAATAATTCCACCCTCAAATCAAACATTCAGTTCCAGATCTCCCTGTTTGGGCAAGTCGCCTCACTGCTTGGAACACAGCAAAATCCATCCATAAAACTATTTTTTAATAAATTGGATCAACTGGCAATAGAAATATTCTTGTACAGAGATCAGTCTTGGAAGAGTTTTCAGCTCAAGATCATTAACAACAATTCAATGAAGATAAAATGTATTTTAGACCAGTACTTGCTTTAGTTAAATTAGACATATTCCAAATGACCTATTTCACCAGGGATCTGTTTTTGCTTGGAGGCTGATTGCACAGCAGGAAACAAAACCCATGTTACTCTCTTGGTAGAGATAAATTATTTTGTAAGCAGAATTTCCTTAGAACAAAGACAGCAAACAACACGAGTCAGTCTCAAGAATCAGCCACCAAAATTTACTATATTTGTGACATTACCAACTCCTAAGAATAGTGTGTGCAGGCACTTTTAGAAGTGGTACTTCAGGTAGCTTCAGGAAACAGAAGGAATAGACATTCGGCACTTTGAGCCTGCTCCACAAATTTCTACTTCCATTACTCCTCACTTGGGCAAGGAAACAGCTTTGCTTGGATTTTCCTCTGCAGCTTTACTGATGCTAAAGTTGTTTGGACATAAAAGTGAAACAGAACGACTTCCTTCAAATCTAGGCACGGAAAATTTTCCTCTCATCATTCCCACTGTCACTGAAGCAGCCCAAGTAACTGAATGCAGAGGTGTGGTCTTTTCCAACAATTCCTTCAATTTTCACCTGATTTTTCCAATTACTGTAACTCATTCAAATGTAAGAATTAGAAATGGATGTAGGCCCTTCAAGCATGTTTTACCATTCAGTAAGATCATGGCTTATCCGTTAGTGCTCTTGAAATAACTCCAGTAGCTGTGGTATCCAGTAGCCAAGTTATCCTTTATTTACACCTGGAGAGTCCTTGACACTGATCCAGCTCCCTCAGAGCCAACTGGGAGTGAACAGAATGTCTGACACTCCTGTTCTTTTTGTCAGGCAGGGCTCCCTGAATGGGCCAGATTAACAGACCCAATCGGGGAACTCGTTCCACATGGTCCATCCAGCTGATCTTGTTACAATCACTACAGTTCTGATTTTCACATTCCAATCTATCTCCGATAACTTATGATTTCGTTGCTTAACAAGAATCTACCTCCATCTTGCCTTTTCCTGGGGTGTGGCTTCCTGGAATTTGATTGTTCTTGTGTTTTTCAAGTAGACTACATGAAGAAACATGGATAAGAGCTAGAAGAGTTTGACAATATTTATGCAGGTAACACCCAAACAATTGATTGTCATTCTGGAGTGTGTACAGATCAAGGGGGCTCCAACATAGGTTTTTTCAGCAGAGTATAAGGATGCTGTGGTGTGCTACTGCCAATGTACTCAATGGATTTTGTTTTTCAACTCGAGCTGTGCACAAGCTACCTCCCTCCACAGTGCTTGGAGTTCCTCCTAGAACAAAATCATTTCAGTTGTTTGCTCCACTGAATCTTTTGAGAATCTTGGGGCCCTAATGCTACTTTTCCTCTTTTGCCCTTTGCAACCTCATATGCTGGTAAACTCAGAATTATATAATTTTCTATGTATTGGCCTTAAAGCAACAACATCCTTTTAATTGTTATAGACAACCCAGCAGTTGGCAATCAGGAGTGGGACATTTACTTTAGACCCGTTGTACATATAAAATTAGGACCTTCCTCTCACAAAAAACAGTATTGGTTAGTGACAGCGGATGGAGTCAAAAGGGAATACAGACTGTTTCTACCAAATCTTAGCAATCTCTCAACTACTAGAACAAAGTTATTACACAAGCTGTTCATTCTGGCCTATACCTTCAGGAAGATTCCACTCTGTAGTGGTGCAGGTTTCTTTCACAGGATCATAATCTCAAACAGGCACATATTTTGACACTTAAAAGTCAGAAAAATTACGTTGGACACTTCATGGCCAAGTAAGATTAATCACACTAAATCAAGAGTAGCAACATATCTCCAAATGAACAGAATCCATCCTCCAAGTTGTTATTAACACCATCTTATCTGTGAAGTTGGCACAGCACAAGTGAACACATGTGAAGGTGGCCTATATCTTTGCAATTGTTTTGATATTATCAACAGGTACTCATATTCTTATGCAAAACTCATCCCAACCATATGGCCTTATTAAAATACAATGATGATTTTACTTTCCCTTAGTGTATTTATTAATTTATTATGGGATTTGTTATTACCATTATGTAGATCCTGAACTCAACTGCCATTTTTATTTGTTCATGGGGTGCAAGTGTCAGTGTCAGGTCATCCCTAATTTGATCTGGAAAAGGTGGTGACAAGCTGTCTTCTTGAAGCACTGCAATCTGGTGTAGATATGGCCCACAGCGTTGCTCGGCAGGAAGTTCCAGGATTCTGACTCAACCAAACTAAAGCTAGAGGGTCACAGTTCTAAGTGTGGGATGACGTGGATCTTGGAGTGGAACTTGCAGCTGGTGTTGTCTCAATGCAACTGCTATCCTTGTCCTTCAAGGTAGTAGGATTTGCATGTAACAATTTTGCTTAGATATATCAGAAAAGTTTGTATTTCTATAAAAATCATGGGACTAAAAACAAAAAAATTAAGTATAAAGGGCAACTAGGAAAAACAAAACAAACATATTTATTAAAAAAGGCCAAATACAGGGCAAAACAAAAGACAATTAAAAAATCTCCTATACACTCTTCCCCACTTGAAATCGGTATTTTCAACTTTTACCAGAGGCCCTGTGCGCTGATGGTACGTGACTGCACTAATTTCTAAGCACATCTTTTTTCTAAGTATTAATAGAAGATTGAAAGCTAGCATGGAAAAATCCACCAACTATGACGCCCAAGGTACGTGCAAAGGGAAGCGTTCCACATGGATGGTAAATCATTCATTAATTTGCTTACCTAGTAGTCTTCATGGAGTAAAGATCATGTCATGGTCACCCAAATAGATTAAATAAATGGTCACAGTCATGCGATCAGTACAATAACAAGCATCTTAAAAACGTTCACGCTAATTAAAAAACAAAAAGGGAGTGATATAATCAAATTAATGATGTCACCACTGAGATTTAATTCTCCCATTAAGGTTCTAACAAGATCCAGATCCCTGTGAAAAAACAGAACCTCACAAGTGACTGAGTTCATCTGTGCCAAAGATTATCATAACACTCCACTACCTGAGTGTTCGAACTCATGCAATAAAATTATTGCCACTACTTAATCATCAACATTTCTAAAGAGAAATAAAGATACTGCCAAATTAATAAGTGCATTCTTTCAAAATCTATATCAACATGGAATTCATCATTAAAATAGTTTACGAGGTGATTCGACTGTTGGATCTTTCAAGCTCATAATAAAGCTGGAAAAAGAAAGTGAGAAGAGTATAGCAATTTGGTTAACAAACTATAACATGAGACTTGTGAAAATGGGTCTGAAGAAGGCATCCTATTGCAAAACAAGCTAATCCTCCCTCCTTCAAAAGTTTCATGTGCATTTCTAATAATGTGCTTTATTCCTAGCATTTGCACATTTTGCTTTTCTGTTTAGAATCATGGCTTTGTTCATATATGTTGTCATTTACTTCTGCTATGCAAATACATTTGTAATGAAGGCTAAGCTTGCACTTACCCTTGACAATTCTTCCCTTTCACCACTGTCTTTAATAAACATTCGTTCTATTTCTTGATTTATGCCTTCAACACTGTTCCGCACCCGTGAAATTGCAGATTTTGAAAGGGTAATGTTTAATGCAGGACCTGCGATAAGTCTTGTAGCAGAGGCCTATCAAGATGAAAAACAATTTGAAAAATATTTAACAATACTAGCATCAACATTCACACAGAAATAATGGTACATTCCTACAAGCTCTAAGATAAAAAGCTAGTGATGTGCAAATCACAAAAAAAAATACTAATAAAACAAAGTGTCTAGAGTAATGTTTGAAATGTAAACATCTTTCTTCAATGTTCACTCCTTTTATACTTCATTCTACTTGCAATAAAGGGCAACATTCCATTATCTTTCCCAAATTATTTATTGTGGCTGAATGCTGATTTTTGAGATTCTTGTACATGTATACCCAAATATTCTTGTACAACGGTATTCTGTAGTCACTCTTAAAATAATATTCAGCGTTTATACTTTTCCTAATGAAATTGACAACCTCACATTTTCTCATTGTGCCCCTCCTGCCAAATTTGACACACTGACTATCTGTGCTAACCTATCACCACCAAAATCACGAGCTCTTGTCTTACGTAACAATCTTTTATGTGGCACCTTACTGAATGGCTTTTGGAAATTCAACAAATACCACATCTACTGGTTCCCCTTTCTGCCCTGCTCATTAGATCCGCATTTCCCTTCAGTAAATTATATTCACTTTAATGATAATTTTCTTACAAAAATTGCTCTGCTCCTATCTGTCTCCTTTTTTGTATGCGGTGTGACATTCACAGTTTTCCCACCCCAGTAAGATGTTTGCAGAATCTAGGAATTGTCAGAAGAATATCTTTGACCCATCCATTATCTCTGCAGCCACTTTCTTTGAGACTCCAGGATGCACGCCATTACATCCAGGAGATTTGAGAGCATTTAGTCCCATTCCTATTAACTGTATATTCCCTGAATAACATGATTGCTTTAAGTTCCTCCCTCTTGCCTCTATTTTCTACTGTTCTTGGGATGGTTCCTGTGTCAGTCTCTTTGAAGACATATAGAAAATACTTGTTCAAAGACTGCCATTTTTTTCTATCACATCAGTACACTGGACACTATTTCTGAAGCAAGGAGGACGCAAGGTGGGAATTACAAGCTCAGGAAACTTGCAATTTGGATTTTTCCAAAAGTCCTACCAAATGTTGTTAGGATTTGATCTGTCTGTGTTTCTTAGTCACAGCTCACCAGATAGATGGACTGGCTGGCTGATGCGGGTGCAGTCAGGATTAGAAAGCAGCTCCTGGGTGAGAAGGGTTAAGAAGATTAGAGTCCAAACTTAGGAGGACTCGAGACACGAGAAGAAGATTGGAATTTTATCCATTCTTGGAATGTGGTTGTCACTGGCTAAGCCAACGTATAGTATCCATCCCTCATTTCCCTGTAGAAGGTGATGGTGGTTAGCTGCCTTCTTGAACTGCTGCAGTCCTTCTGATGTGGGACATCTACAGTGCCTTTAGAGAGGGAGTTACAGGATTTTGACCCATTGACAGTGAAAGATTGGAACTATAGTTACAAGTCAGGAATAGTCTGTGGATTGGGGGGAAGAAAAATCTGAAGCCTTGTATTACACAGTTGGTGGTCTGTGACACCCCTACCCCCACACTGCATTGGTAACCAGAAGTGGGCAGTTTGGAGTTGGAAGTTGTATATTTAACATGAACTTTCTTGAAGGTTGAATATTTTGGCTATACATATAACCAACTTAAACTATTCCAATATAAGAAGAGCTAAGATATTCTGGCAAGGTTGCCAGCAGCTATCAGTGATCAAGCATGCAATAATGACACTGATGCAGGTTTTTTTCTGAAAATCATGCCTGGCAATAAACTCCAAATTTAGTGTAAATCAAAGAATCTGTAACATTAACAACGTGGGCTGCAGGCATTTTTACTAATTGTTTTGAGCAGTTAATTAAGTGCCTAAGAATTACATTAGAAAGTAAATGGTAAATTGCGTTGTTATCTATGGTAGAAACACAAATCATACCATGGAGAAAAAGTGCACTAAAGTTTCGTAAAAACTGAAAATTGCTGGAGAAACTCAGCAGATCCAGCAGTGTCAGTGGAGAGAGAAAAACAAAGCTAATGTTTCAAGACCAAATCTCTTCTTTGGAACAGCTTCTTTCTCCAAAGTTGTTACCAGACCTTCTGGGTTTCTCCAGCATTCTCCATCTTTATTCAGATTTCCAGCATCAACAGTGGTTTAATTTTAATTTCAGTGCACATAGGTCTAACTCCAAATGAGGTTTACACAGAATCTTTCATGTTAATAAACTTGTTACTGTGGAGAGATTTAATATTTTGAATCAATTATGACTGTTTTGAAAATAGAAACATTAAAATGTGCTTGTCTCTCCACAGATGCTGTAGGACATAGAGTATATCCATCACTTCCTTCTTGCCATACTATAAAGCTCCAATATAGCTAAGCAAAGCTAGTATCTGTATGGCTGGGTCCATGTGAGCACAGCACACTGTGTTAATCAAAAATTAAGTACAAATAGTATGTTGAAGAAACAAACGGAAAACGTGATAAAACACTTGGACTGCTTCAGCATTTTTCTAGTACATGCAAACGATCACACTCATCACAAATTTTAAATGTAATGTTAAAATGATAATTTAATTACTACACCTTTTTCTTTTGACATCTATGGATCAAACTGAGGAAGAGTTATTTGCAGTAAATAAGATCACTCTGCAAGGGGAACTTACACCTTGCCTTGCACTTCCAGCCTCCAAGCATCCAAAAGCCTTCAAAAACACTTCCTCAAATATGCTTTTGCTCTCATTTCCTAAAACGTTGTCTTTATGCATATTACATACATTCCCACCTAATCTCATGTTTGGCTTTCCTTTTTGCAAAAAGCAAGAAATTTCTGGCAACAATACAAGATCCAATGATCTCCTTGATCTTTTAATCTCTTTACTCTTGTACAGAAATTGGTTTTGAAACTACGTATTTAAACACAAAAAAGCTTGAGGAATATGAGGAATTAGATAAGTGATAATGAAAAGGGGATTGGGTCATGATTTGAAGAAAGATTTGTGGGGCTACAGAGATAAAAAGCAGAGGGGTGGTACGAGGTGAGTAGTTCTTGCAGAAATTGGCACAAAAGCAATGAGTTAAATGACCTCAGAGATCGTACGAACTGCAGATGCTGGAGAAGCTGAGAAAACAAGGTGTAGAGCTGGATGAACACAGCAGGCCAAGCAGCATCAGAGGAGCAGGAAGGCTGACGTTTCGGGCCTAGACCCTTCTTCAGAAATGGGGGAGGGGAAGGGGGTTCTGAAATAAATATGGAGAGAGGGGGAGGCGGATAGAAGATGGATAGAGGAGAAGATAGGTGGAGAGGAGAAGATAGGTGGAGAGGAGACAGACAGGTCAAAAAGGATGGGATGGAGCCAGTAAACGTGAGTGTAGGTGGGGAGTTAGGGAGGAGATAGGTCAGTCCAGGGAGGATGGACAGGTCAAGGGTGCGGGATGAGGTTAGTAGGTAGGAGATGGGGGTGGGGCTTGAGGTGGGAGGAGGGGATAGGTGGGAGGACAGGTTAGGGAGGCGGGAACGAGCTGGGCTGGTTTTGGGATGCGGTAGGGGGAGGGGAGATTTTGAAGCTTGTGAAGTCCACATTGATACCATTGGGCTGCAGGGTTCCCAAGCGGAATGTGAGTTGCTGTTCCTGCAACCCTCGGGTGGCATCGTTGTGGCACTGCAGGAGGCCCAGGATGGACATGTCGTCTGAGGAATGGGAGGGGGAGTTGAAATGGT
>JAHRHZ010000013.1:35787975-35805495 GCA_024137785.1 Ginglymostoma cirratum
TCCCCACCTCCCACCTCAAGCCCCACCCCCATCTCCTACCTACTAACTTCATCCCGCCCCCTTGACCTGTCCATCCTCTCTGAACTGACTTAACTCCCCACTTACACTCACGTTTACTGGCCTCATTCCCGCCTCTTTGACTTGTCTGTCTCCTCTCCACCTATCTTCTCCTCTCTCCATCTTCTATCCACCTCCCCCTCTCTCCCTATTCATTTCAGAACCCCCTTCCCCTCCCCCATTTCTGAAGAAGGGTCTAGGCCTGAAACGTCAGCCTTCCTGCTCCTCTGATGCTGCTTGGCCTGCTGTGTTCATCCAGCTCTACACCTTGTTATCTTAGTTAAATGGCCTGCTTGTGTACTGTAATAATTCTGTGATTCTATTTTCCTCTTCCAGCCTGCTCCACCATTCAAATCATGGATGATCTTTGGCGTCAACTCCACTCTTCTGCCTGTTCCACACTTTCCTCAAATTCCAGATATCCAAAATCTCCACATCTCAGTCTCAAGTGCATTCAACAGACATCTGCAACCTCCTCAGGTCAACTCCAATGATTCACAGCATTGAGTAAGTACAATTCTAATCTCAGTCCTAAATGACTGGCCCCATAACCTGCAGTTGAGTCTACATGTTCCATGATGCCAGGCAAGGGAATGAACCCCTTTGTAACTACCTCGCTTTTTAATTCAGTCACAGAAAATGGGTGTTGCTAGCCAGCATTTTTTGGACATTTCTAACTGCCCATTGCTAATTTCCATCAAGAAAGTGGTGGTGAGTTGACTGCTTGAGCTGCTGCAGTCCTTAGGGTGTAGGAACACCCACGGTGATGCTTGTGAATTCCAACCTTTTGACCCAATAACATAGAATGAAAACTACATGGCTCCAAGTCAGGACAGCAAATGGCTTTGAGGGGAACTTAAATCTGATGTTGTTCCCATGCATCAACAGCCCGTATTCTTGGTGGTAGAGATCGGAGGCTTGGAAAGCATGGTCTAAAGAGCTTTGGTGAGTGGGTGCAGTGCATCTTGTAAATTATCTAGATTCCACGGGATGCCAATCAAACAGATTATGTTATCATTTATGGCATTTAGCTTCCCGAGAGTTGTTGGAGCTGCACTTATAGATAGATATAGGTTCTTGATTATCTTGATTATGGGGAGAAAGCAGGGGAATGGGGTTAAGGAACTTATCAGCCATGACTGAATGGTGCAGCAGACTCGATGGGCCTAATGGCCTAATTTCTGCTCCTATGTCTTATGGTCCAAGTCTTAGAGAGATTCATCCACCTCACTCCTAATTTGTGCCGAGTAAATTATGGACAGGCTTCAAGGAGTCAGGGGGCAAGCTCCTTGCTGTAGAATTCTCATTCTGTGACCGGCTCTGGTTATCACAGTATGTATATGGCTGGTCAGTTCATTCCTAGTTAATGGTAGCCCCAGGATGTTGATAGTGGAGGATTCAGTGATGGTGAATGCTAACAGAAAATAGTTGGATTCTCTCTTGATGAAGATGGTCATTGCCTGGCTTTGTGAGGCATAAATGTTAATTGCCACTTACCAGTCCATGGCCGAATGTTGTTCAGATCTTACTACATTTGGATACAGAATGCTTCAGTATGTGAGGAGTCACAATGATGAAGATAAAGTGGTCAACAGTGGTTATTGCCATTCTGAATTTAGGATGAAGCAAATGTCATCGATGAAGCAGCTGAAGATGTTTCGGCCTCAGTCACTACCCTGAGAAACTCCTGCAGTGATGTCCTGTTGCCAGGACCTCCATCTACTATACCTGTCTTCCTTTGTACGAAGTATGACTCCAACCAACAGACAGTGATCCCTCCCCGAGTCCAATTAATTATAGTTTTGGTAGGTATCCTTGATGTAACATTTTGTCAAATGTGGCCTTGATGTTAAGGACAGTCACCCCTCACTTCCGTTCTGGAGTTCAGCTCTTTTGTCCATGTTTGTACCAAGGCTGTAATGAGGTCAGAAACTGAGTGCGCCTGTGGAACTCAAACTGAGCATCAGTGAACAGGTTATTGTTGAATAACTGCCACTTGATAACCCTATTGACAACATTTTCCATCACTTTAGTGATGACAAAATCGACTGATAGAGCAGTAACTGGCCCACCTGGATTTGTCCTGCTTTTTGTGCACAGTTCGAACTTGGGTACTTTACTCTCATTGCTGGGTAGATGCCAGTATCATAAATGTACTGGAATAGCTTGGATGGGGTAAATCTAGTTCTGGAGCACAAGTCTTCAGTCCTATTACCAGCATGTCAGCAGGGCACATAGCCCTTGCAGTATCCAGTACCTTCAGCCATTTCTTGATATCACACATAATGAATCAAGTTGATTGAAGGCTGGTATCAGTGATGTTGGGAACCTCAGGACGAGACAGAGATGGATCGCAGACACGGTACTGCTACCTAAAGGAGTCTGTAAATGCTCCAGCTTCATCTTTTGCACTTCTGTGCCAGCTGCCCTTTATTGAGAACAAGGAATTTGTGGAGTCTTCTTCCGTAGCAAATCGCTTGATTGCCCACCACCATTCCTGACCGACGTGGCAGGACTGCAAAGCTTAAATAGGATCTCTGTTTGTGGCTTAGCTGTTTCTGTCATTTTCTGCTTATGCTATTTGTCACACAATAGCTTCATGAAAGTGCTACCTCATTTTTAGGTATGCTTGGCACTGCTCCTGTACTGCTTATTGAACCAGGTCTCCTGGTTTGATGATAATGGTAGAGTGGGAGATATGCCAGACCATGAGGTAACAGATTGTGGTTGAAGACAATTCGACTATTGCTAATGGTTCACAATGCCTCATGGATGCAGGATTTTGAGTTGCTACATTTGTTCAAACTCCATTTCATTTAGCATAGTAATGGTGCCACACAACACAAAGGAGGGCAGAAGGTGTAATCAGCAAGTGGTTTCTTTGTCCATGTTTGAACTCATACAATGAGGCTTCATAGAGTCTGAAGTCAATGTTTAGGACTCCCAGTGCAACCCTCTCCTGACTGTATAGTTCTCTGCTGCCATCTCTGATAGGTCTGTACTCCCATTGGACAGGGCATACCCAGGGACAGCAACGGTAATGGTGGTGTTTGGGACATTGGCTCTAAAGTGTTATTTCATATGAATGTCAAGTTCAGGCTATGTCAGGGTATTGCTTGACTAGACTGTGGGAGAGCTCTCGGAACTTCTCTCTCTAAGGCACTCCATAAGCGCCATGGTGCAAGACAGAAGACTTTGCAGGATCAACAGCCTGCTTGTGGTTCATTTAATTTTGTTCCTTTTGTCAGACTCTGTAGCAGTTAAATACAATTGTGTGAATTATTGGGATATTTGGAGAGCATTTTGACATCAACCAATTGCTACGGATCTGGAGTCAAAGACCAGAAGAGGATGGTATGTTTTCCTCCTCTAAAGGATATCTGTGAATCAGATGGGTTTTACAAGAATTGATTTCATTAGACTAGCTTTAATTCTGGATATATTAATTTAATTAAACTTTCATCATCTCTTCATAGTGGGGTTCAAACTAATGTGCATCAGGGCATTAGCCTAGGTTTCTGAATCACAGTTCAGTAACAATACCACTCCCTCATTACCTCCTCTTGCTATAGCTAATGTAGCCTGAACTTCATTATTGGATGTGACTTTGGTACCTATCATTGAATCACGGTATTTGAACTCGTTCACTGTCTGTATGTTAGGTGATTCCAATCTTGACACTTCCATTGTGAATTTAAACTTGAATGTTATCTTTGCCTTATTCAGCTTCAGTCTGAAAGACTAAGTGTCTTTTGATTAGCCCAACAATTTGCTCTTCCCTTTGTTCTAGCTATGAGTGTGGTCTCATGTACACCCAAGACCCCATATAACAATACCCGCAATGATGCTGCTACTTCATGTTTCCAGTCAATTTTTCTTGAACTTTCATGTCATCTTCTCTCAGCCTGAAACAGGAAGTGTGACAGAAGACACAGCACTCCACAGCCCGCTAAATCTTTGTGGGCAGCAATTTTTTAAGCTGAAGCCAAGCACTATTTCTTCACTGCTAACAGGATAATCTTTTAGGTTGATGAGTCCTCACTTAACCTCTCAATGGTTCTGGTATCTTTCCTTCACTGTGCTGCAGAATTGTGTGCAATGTATTAGCTCAGTTGTTTTGATCCCTTTAACATTAAGGCTCATGCCAGGTAAATTGCCTTCATTTTTCTACATCTTTGGGTTCCAAAACAAAAAGCAAATCACACTATCACGGTGCTTGTGGCAGAAAGGAAGATTGTTTGCCCATTGTTAAGTTTTCCTATAAGCAAGTATGCATTTGTTTAGATGTTGACAGCCGGTCAGCAAGTGAGTCTTCACCCTCTGACAGAAGAACACTTCCTATTTACTGAAGCATGGAATGCTGCAACACGAGGATTGGGAGGGCTAGCTGAGGCATGTCAATGCCATCCAATATCAAACTAACAAATTTTTCAGAACCCTTTTCTACAAGTTTCAGGATATTGTTCATTTCCGTTGCACTTCATTTTGTTCATTCAGCTGATAGTAACCTAGCAATACTATCTGGCTCTTTAAAAAGAATGACAGAATTAAACAGATTCAGCGTTATATATATTTCAAAGTCACAGATTTCCTTAAATATGCATATGCAATATATAGCTGGAACATCAGCCACAAAGAACCACAATAATTAGAAAGTTAATTTTTAAATAGCTCTCATTCTTCAAAACATGTTTGATATTTCTTCACCTTTGAAACATGTCGATTTACTTGCTGTGGCACAGCAACGGAAATGTAACTTGTGGAATGCAACTCATCAGGTTTAAATTCTGTTGAATGAGCATATAAACAAAAGCTCAAGGATTTCGATCCATTGTCGTTAAAGGTCATGCATAGATTTCACAAAGATTTTTCTTGGAAGGCTTTACCCATGGTTGTTCAGTTCTCCTCAGTGAATTTAATAAGGTAGAAGCAGAGTATTGAAAATGGTACACAGCCTCATGAAAGCAATGATCCCACAATGATACACTATCAAGTTTGGAAGAAGAAAACAATCAATGACTGTACCAAGACCATCAATCTTGGATATGAAGGGGCCATTATGGTAAATAGGAATTTGAGCTTTTAAAAATAGAGTTGAGGTTAGGGGCAGGTTAATCAAGATCTTTTAAGATCTTTAGTAAAATAGACAGAAAAGGAAAGAACAAACAAAAAAAATTAAACACAGGTGGCTGGGGTGGGGGGGGGGGGGGGGGGGAGGAGGTGGGCGTGTTTTGAATATGTTTTGAACTAGTTTATTCCTGTAAGTAGGGAAATCTAACAGCCAATTTATGGATAGCAAGGTCCCAGTAACAGTGAAGAGATAATGATCACATAATCTGATTTAGTGGTGGTCAGTTGAGGAATAAATATTGTCTAGGATACCAGGAGACGAGGCGTGAAACATTGCAGAATCAGTCTGCACTAGAGTACCAGCCTAGGCTATATATTCTGGAATCAACATTCCTATCAGTCACCAAGTTGCTAACAAGAGGGCTCAGATTTACTGATTGTAAACGTAAGACTATAAGGTTGGATTGTAACATAGTAGGAACATAGTAGGCCATTCAATCTGTCAAGCTTGCCTGCCATTCAATATGATCATGGCTGAGCAAACATTTCAAAGCCTTTTACCTACATCATCCCCAGAACCATGTACTCCTTTAGTATTCAGAAAGCTATCAAACTCTACCTTAATCATTGTCAAAGTGAACTTCTGCAGCCCTCTGTGGTACAGAATTCCAAAAATTAGCCACCCTCTAATTAAAAAAAAAATTCACATCTCAGATTGAAGTAGCATCCCCTTTTTTTCAAATTGTCCTCCCTGATTCTGGACTCGCTGACAGGGAAAACATCTTACCTGCATTTACCCTGTACATCCCATTAGGAAATTTGTATGTTTCAATGAAACCGTAAGACCATTAGAGAGGGGAGCAGAATTAGGCCATTCAGCCCATCAAGTCTGCTCTGCCATTCAATCATGGCTGATATGTTTCTAAATCCTTCTCCCCATAATCCTTGATTCCCTTTCTAATTAAGAACCTATCTACCTCGGTCTTAAATACGCTCAATGACTTGGCCTCCACAGTCCTCTGCGGCAATGAATTCCATAGAGTCACCACTCCCTGGCTGAAGAAATTCCTCCTCATCTCAGTCTAAAGAGTCGTCCCTTCACCCTGAGGCTGTGCCCTTGAGTTCTAGTCTCTCCTATTAATGGAAACAACTTCTCATGTCTACGCTATCCAGGCTTCAGTATTCTGTAAGTTTCAATCAGATCCTCCCTTATCTTTCTAAACTCCATCAAATACAGACCCAGTGCCCACAACCGCTCCTCATGCAACAAGATCATTCTTGCAAACCTCCTCTTGGACCTCCTCCAACACCAGCATATCTTTTCTTTAGATACAGTGCCCAACACTGCTCACAATATTCCAAATGGAATCTGAGCAGAGCCTTCTACAGCCTCAGCAATGCATCTCTGCTCTTGTACTCTAGCTCTCTTGAAATGAATACCAAGAATGCGTTTGCCTTCCTAACTGCCAATTGAACCTGCACGTTAACCTTAAGAGAATCCTGAACTGGATTCCCAAGTCCATTTTCACCTCAGATTTCTGAAGTCTCTTTCAGTTTAGAAAATAGTCTATGCTTCTGTACTTTCTACCAAAAAGTATAACCTCACACTCTGTATGTCATCTGCCACTTCTTTGCCCACTCACTTAGTAAGCGCAAGTCCTTCTACAGCCTCTCTGCTTCCTCAACACGACGTGATCCTCCACGCATTTTTGTGTCATCTGCAAATCTAGTAATACTCTCAGTTCCTTTGTCCAGATCATTAATGTATAACGTGAATAGTTATGGTCTCAATACTGACCCTTGCAGAACTCCACTTGTCACCAGCTGCCATCCTGAAAAGACTCCATTCTCCCTACTGTCGCCTTCTGTCAGTCAGCCAAACCCGTCTCATTCTTCAAAATTCTCATAAATATGAGCTCAGTTTGCCCAATCTCTCCTCATAGTATAGTCACGCCATTCCGGGAAGACACCTGGGGAACCTTTGTTCACTCCTGCACTACAATAACTATCTATCCATATGGACACATATTATACAAAATGGCTAGAAAATGGAACTCATAACAAAAACTGTTATTAGGACAAAAGCCATAGGTTTCTAAGTGCTATTTGATAGCTAAATTAAAACAAAAATCAAGGATACAGAGAGAGTGGAATTTGATGGGTGTCATATGGATACAGCAGCGCAGATTAAATGGGTTGTGTGGCTCTTTTCTATTCTGTAACTGAGGTATCCATAATCTTCTAGTTAATGGTATTTCCCAGAACTTTGCTAGGAAAAATGGAAGTAACACACTGCTTTATAGCTGATCAACAAAAGCTTAGACAACAAGTGCAGGAAACAAAAGCAGGAAAGTGGAAGATGGTGAGTTTAATACATTAGAATCTGCTGGATATTGGTTTCTATTTTCACTCGAGAGTTGAGTTGAAGAGGTAATTTCAAAAACTGTCAATAAAATGTTGCCTCTCTCTTCTAAGCTTGTTAACTTCCCTATCCTCCAACAGATACTTATATAACTGTAGCAACATTTGTACTGATGCCTCCATATGCATTCTGTAAGAGGAACCTGCTAAATTTGGGCAAGTTGAAATGACTGCACAATGACGAAGGAATTGTTGCTTGCAAAAACGATAAAGAGGTTAAATTTGATAACAACTGAAAATGGGAACAAGAATTGTAATTCACCATTATTCATGGGATCTTAAGGTGCTGTAGTAGTGTCTCTACTTTAGAGACAGAGGCTTGGATTCAAGTTCCACCTGCTCCGGAGGTGTGTCATAACATCTCTGGACAGATTAATTTAAAAATATCTTCATTATTATCCACATCTAATGACTGTATGCAAACAACATTCCAGCTGAGGGGTCTTGTGGTACAACAGTAGAGTCCCTACTTCTGGGCCAGAAGACTCAGGTTCAAGTCCCACTTGCTTCAGGTGTATATAATAAAACACTTGAAACAGGTTTATTTTGGAAGAAAGAGCAACACTCATGCTCTTCAATGAACTGAATGAGTGTAGTACTCATCGAGAATAAACAAGCCACAATGATTGGAAGAATCAGCACGGGACCAATATTTAGAGTATCTAACATCACTTAAAGGTTTTCAATGCTGTGTGGTTTTTGTGGAGTAGGTAACAAGCAGTAACCCTCTATTTGTAAGGGCCCAGGAGGGTTTTGAGATGCACACTTAGAAGATAGTGGCAACAGACAGACATGGTAGTTGATGCCAGGTCTCAAGACTTGAGGACCTGAATGCAATGCTACAGGAAGTTCAATAACCTCAAATAGTCAAGGTCAGTGAATCTAAAATCAAGTGTATTATCCTATCAATTGCACCACCTGTCTTAGATGGTGTGTCATTCAGTACGCTCTGATCACCTAGTTACTCACAAATGATCTCCGGCAGATCAACTAATATTCCTATGTTCTACTGGACTCTCTCAGCCAGGAGGCCTGGGTTCAAGTCCCACCTGCTCCATAACATCCCTGAACAGGTTGATTAAAAATACTTTCACTGAACCCTAGCGGGTGTTGCGGTGCAGCAGCAGTATCCTTAGCTCTGAGCCAGAAAATCTAGGTTCAATTCCCACCTACTCCAAAAGGTGTGCAATATATCTATGCACAGTTTGACTTGAAACAATTATTATAGGGGCACTTGTGATACAGTGTCCTTACCTCTGGGCGAGGTAGCATGGCTTGAAGTCTACCTGCTCCAAAAAGTGTGTAAAAACATCTTTGAACAGTTTGGTTAGAAAATATCTAAGTGGCGGTACTTAGTGCTTTGGTGCAAAATAAAGACGACTGAAGACAGAAGACCTTCAGTAAACAGAACAGATCTGTGTCCAATTAGCCAGTGTTGTGATCCAGCATCCCAAAGTAGAATGGATAAAAATCATTGCTTTTATTACCTATTAATTTCCTTGAACTTATGATAAAATACCCATTGCACTTACCACTGTGACTCTACGTTGCACAGATGGGACGTACTGTGGGCTATTCAGTCATTATATTAACATCCAAATGGCGTCACATTCTGACACAGTTCCCACTTACAAGTTTGAGTACAGTTGGCAACAGAAGTTAACTAGAAGGGGTTTGATGCACCCTCATATCCTAAATCTTATGGAGGAGATGGTTCTGGTCATCATTAGAACACCTATTTCTGAGAATGTGAATAGCAGCAGGACTGAAACCATTGAAGATGATGGCATCACACTATTCTCTCATTACCTTTACCCCTCTTTCCACATACTTCAGATTTAAAAGCTACAGATGATACAAGTACGCACCTCTTTCCTTCCCTTCTCCACACACAATCTTACTTTGTACATTTCTCGTTCAGCTATCCAAGCAGAAGGGTCTAGGCCCAAAACATCAGCTTTCCTGCTCCTCTGTTGCTGTATGGTCTGCTGTGTTTGTCCAGCTCTACATCTTGTTATTTCAGATTCTCCAGCATCTGCAGTTCCTACAGTCTAAGAACCTGATAAGACAAGGCAGCAACAAGAATACACTATCACTCAATTTCACGCTTGTGCCAAGCTCAGGCACGCATGCAAGTCTAATTTTAGACAGTACATAGTAATGGATCTGTATGTGAGAGAAACTGGGCATGAGTGACATGCATCAAAGCTGGAACAATGATAAAGCAGGAGCCAGATATTAAGGCTGCTCATCAGTCCTGCTGCAATTGGCTCTGAAGTGGACTTTGAAGGACTAGCCTACAGAAAAATGCTGATAGATATACACAATGAAGAAGGGCTTGGTAAACTGTGAAGCCTGCAACATTCAGTAAAGGATATGTAGGCGTATGGCAGCAGTTTGGCACAGGGCTTTGGGCAGAGCTGGAGCCCATTCTTTCAAGCATGGACATGATGGCCAATTATGTTCACACATTTATCCATCCAACAGTGATGCAATGTAATGGCTAATGTTTCCACTGCAGTTTCCACTACAGCACAAGCAGCCTTCATCCAACATCTGAGTGCTGTAGTAGAAACTAGGCTGCAATCCACAGCCTTGATGTCAGATGCTTGCCAAGGGGCTTGCACAGTCTCACTGCAGATCAGAAGTCTTTCTTCCAAAAGAATACTTGGATTCTGGGGATGACACCCCAACAATTCCATGGAATCCAACTTGTTCTATCTCTCTCAGCAAGGCAGCATTTACCCCTTCATTGCTCCAACTCTACTAGCATCTTTGCTGCTGCCCATTAGTCCACCAGACCATACAACTGTTGTCGACATACTACCAGACATCACTCACCAAGGTCACCTGCAGATAGCCCCAGTGAAAGTCAGCAACATTTCATCAGTCATGTTACAGCCACTGGGATAGCATTGCATGGGAGCACAATGACAAGCAAAGGTATTTAGAAAACAAGAACTAAGGGAATAAATATGCATGATTTCTTGAATTTTGCTAACATTCTGGAATTACTTCTTTTATTAATTTGGTATGGAATGTGCATTTTGCAGTGGCTTTTATTTTTGCAACTGATGTAATGGTCGTGACAGCATTATGGGGCATTATAAAGCATGAGAAACATGCAAGAAACCAAGAACCTTGATGTCTAATCTGTTGAACCCCGCCAAGCTCCTCCTGAACAGTCCAAGCAGCAAAAGTTGTGTTGTCATGCTGGAAGTATGGCTTTCATTATACATACACTGTGCCCATGTGCATGGGTTGCACACCAGAGAGTCATTTGCCACGTCTTCTGTGGATATTTCTTGTTGTTCAGTGACATCCATGTGTTTGCCATGGCAGTGCATGTGTAACCGGGTAACAGAATAAAGGCATCAGCATAGCTGCCAGAATATCTGGAATTGGCCTTCGTGATTTGCTGGCTATGGTCACACTAAGATTTGGAGGTTCATTTGAACTTTAACTATAAAATCTAAGTCAATCATAATTTAGGCTTGAGTTTGAGAGAGCCGCTCTAAAAGTTTACTTGTCTTGAATTCTTACAGGATCCATCCAGGTACAAAGGTTTACAAAATTTATTACATTTACGTAACAAGTACAAAAGAAAAAGCACTTCATTAAAGCAGCAATTTTTCAGTCAATCCTCTTTGGGATGCCAGTTTGCTTCACTGAATGACTGAGCATGGATCTCTTGTTCTGTTCTGTTGACTGAAAATCATTTTTGGCCTTCCTTACTGTAGTCTGAACAAATAAGAAACAAAACCTATTTATTATCCCTTGCTAGCTACTACCTCCTGAGCACGATCATCAACATCCTGATCTCTAATTCGCAAGAACAGCTCGTGGTTAATCTTGGATTGGCTAAGTAGCGATCTGCCCAATTCTTGTTTTGTTTCTTTAACTGTGTTGGTCATCTTCACGACATAATTCTCACTGCCTCTTAAGTCACTCTTTGACATGCCAATCACTGTCAGATCGTCCCTTTTGAAATAGCTTGTATCTTTCAACTTACCGACTTCGTAGGCCTTTACCAAGATAATGTGGCACCAATGAAGAATTTGTGTCACTTATAACATGTAGCATCACTTCCCAGTGATTAACTATCATCCCTAATGTCCCAGTTGATACATTTAAATCTCTAAAATCTAACAATACCGTTTGAATAAAAGAACTGTGTGAGACTCCATAATAACTGTTATTTCTTAAAAAGCATAAAGACAAAGGACCCACTATGTACTTTGTTACAAACCTAAGCCATTCTAAAACACATATGCAGATGTGTATTCTAGTCAACAGCAACTTAATTCAGAGAATAATTTAAGCACAGAAAAGGAGGAATTCAAAGTGTTGTAATTGTCCATTAATACCTTTAATGTGTTCAATTTAATGCTGCATTCTCTTACCGACAAAAATGCAGGTTGCTAGAGGTTAATCACATATATTTCTATTTCAAGGCACAGGCATAAATTGATCAAGTTGTCAACAGAAGTTATACACTCTTATACATATTAATAATGAGTCATTCTTAATGTTAAAAGCTATGTCAAGTATTGGCTATACCATGTGGTTTAGGAGTTTAAGTACATTGAACTATGAGTGCCACTTCCTCCACAGTTTATTGTTTTGAATATTATTGCTTCTAGTAACCAGCTGAGTTGGAGCAACACTAACCTTTTCTAACCTTTGTAATCAGCCACAATTCAATCATGTGGCTGCATTGTTTAACTGGCTGATGATGGGGTTCGATGCCACGGAGGATCTCCAGAAGGTGAAGAACCAGCAAGCCTCCCTCTTTGCCTTAGAGGTCTCCAAGATAATCTTCCAGTCCAGGGCTGCTCCACAGAGCAGGATGAGACATGCTCATGTAAGGTACACAAGGAGAGCCCTTTGCACAGCAGCCTGAAGGAAGATGGCGGCTTAGTAATGTCATCTCCGTCTAACATTCTGAGGATCAGCAAATCCCTTTGCTCCAGTCTGTATGACACGAAGCCCACAGATAGCATGGCTTCCCAGTCATTCCTGTCCTTTATCATAGAGGTCTTCGATGTCAGCACATGGGAGAGGATGGACAAGCCATTATCTCAGGCTGAGCTGACGAAGGTCCTCAGGTCCTTAGGAATGAATAAAACTCCTGGAAGCGACAGCTTACTGGCCGAGTTGTATTTCGCTCTGCAGGTCTTGACTGGACAGGGCCTGCAAAAGGTGTACGACAGTATGTTTCTGTCAGGTAGCGCGCGCAAATCCATGAAGAAAGGTACCATCATCCTTATCTACAAGCGGAAGTGGGAGAGGGAGGAAATTAGAAATTGGTGACCAGTCTCACTGGCAATGAAAATCTTGTCTAAAGTCACCGTCAACCAGGTCAGGTCTGCTCTGCTCTGGGATCAGTGATTCGCCCCAACCAAACCTGTGCTGTAGTGGTCAGGACGATCTCTGACAACCTTGCACTCGTCAGTGATACATCATCATAGAATCCCTGCAGTGTGGAAACAGGCCCTTTGGCCCAACAAATCCACAGTGACCCTTGGAGCATCCCACCTAGATCCATCCCCCTAATAACCCATCTAAGCTACACATCCCTGGACACTACGGGCAATTTAGCATGGCCAATCCACCTAACCCGCACATCTTTGGACTGTGGGAGGAAACCAGAGCACCCGGAGGAAACCCATGCAGACACAGGGAGAATGTGCAAACTCCACACAGACAGTCGCCCAAGGGTGGAATCGAACCCAGGTCCCTGGTGCTGTGAGGCAGCAGTGCTAACTACTGAGCCACCGTGACACCCTAACACGATCGCCTACATGCAGGACAGAGGGGTGGATGCCTGCCTCATCAGTCAGGATCAGGAGTAGGCCTTTGGCAGGACATAGGACACGTACATGTGGGACATGCTCTCCAAAATGGCTTTGGGGAGAAAATCTGCAATTGGATTCGTCTGCTTTACACAAACACCGTTAGTGCAGTCTCAATCAATGGGTAGGAGTTTGAAAACGTCCCAGTCAGATCCGGAGTCGGGCAGGGCTGCCCACTCTCTTCTGCCTTGGTTGTGCGTTGTATAGAGCCTTTTACTGAGTCCATCAGGAAGGATGTCAGCCTGAGATGGGTGACTATTCCAGGCAATGGAGGCCTGCAAGTCAAAGCCCCCTCTACATGGATGACATTGCTGTTTTCTGCTCGGATCCACTGTCAGCATGCAAGCTCATGAGTATCTGTGACCAGTTTAAACTGGCCTCGGGAGCCAAGGTAAATGGAGGCAAAGCGAGAACATGTTCTTTGGGAACTGGGCCAACAAATCCTTTATCCTGATCACTGTCAGGACAGATTACCTGAAAGTGCTGAGAATATGGTTTGGAAGGCCCAGAATGCAAGCAAAATCTTAGGAAGAGAGCATTGCCAAGGAGAGGAAGAAACTGCTCTTTTGAGAGCGCCGCTCCCTCTCAATTGCAGGTAAAAACCTGGTCACCATGTGTGAGGCACTCTCTCTGTTGTTATACGTGAGGCAGGGCTGGCCCATCCGCTGAAACTACGTTGTTTCAGTCACCTGAGCCATCTTCCAATTCATCTGGAAATCTAAGATGGACCATGTCTGCAAGGCCTCCATGTGCAAAAGAATGAATAAGTGGGCAGGGGGGAACGTACATAACTTTTTCCTCATCCTGGTGGCCACCTTTGTGTGTAGCTGCACCAAGCTGTGCATAGACCCTCAGTACGCAAATACCAAGTGTCACAATAAAGTTTGAGAAGATTTGTAGCCCAGGTTGTGGATGAAGTTGTGGAAATGCTCACCGAGCCGGGGGGTTTGGTTGCAAATGTTTCATCACCCTGCTAGGTGCATCATTACTGCACCTCAGGTGAAGCGTTAGAGTTCTTAGCCACTTGTTATTTATATACCTCAGTTTGCTGGGATGATTGGTATTACTTCTGGTTTTGTTTCCCAGTGTAGTTTGTACATAGAGTCTGATTCAATGTGTTTGTTGATGGTGTTCTGGTTGGAATACGAGGCCTCCGGGAATTCCCTGGCGTGTTTCTGTATGGCTTGTGCGATTATAGATGTGCTGTCCCAGTCAAATTTGTGTCCCTCGTTGTTGTCCCTCGTTGTCCATGTGTAGTGAGACAAGTGAGAATTGGTCGTATCTCTTGCTGGCCTGGTATTCCAACCGGAACTCCATCAATAAACGTGTTGAATCTGACCCTGTGTAGAAACCACTGAGAAACAAAACCAGAAGTAATAACATCTGCCCCAGCAAACCAAGGCTTATAAATAACAAGCGGGACAGAATACCGACACTTCACAGAAGGTGCACTGATGATGTTACCTAGCAGGGTGACAAAACGTTTGCAACCAAACCCACCAGCTCGGCGAGCATCTCTGCAACTTCAAGTGTCACTATGTACTGAGGTTCTACCCGTCCCCAGTGTTGTAAAGGATGGGACTGGCCTTGTTGCCTCGGAACACTCCAAGTAGTTGGACCGTTCCATAACACCTGTCCTTTCGGAGAAATTTGCAAAGAAAAACACCTTTGATCACAAGTCCATCAGGAAGTGATCAGCACGTAGTGCCCTCAAGGCCCTAAAAGAAAAGGAAAAGGTGGATCCTGTCAAAGTCATTTGTCAAAATGCCTCATCACCAGAACTTTCCAACAAGCAGCAAGACATCACTTGGCTGGTGGTGAGAAGGGCACTTCCTGGGAGATCCTTTGTGTATGCCCAGCTGGTCTGCATCACCGCACGCTGCCCTTGTTGCTGGTGGAGGAGGTGGGAGGTGCTTCCTTGGTGAAGGCCGAAGCCCAGCACGTGGGAATAAATCTAAGTGGAAACACTGACCGTCTACAATCTAGCACAATGGGGTGAAAAATAACATTCATCCAAAGAACACCACTCCATAATAAGTGCTCCACCATGAAAGTCAGGCAAATTAACTGACAATCAGTCTGGAGCACAAAATATAGATATATATTTTTAAATGTCAGTCATTCTAAACAAGACTTAAACAGGCACTCAACTCAGATTGTGTGCATTTTTAATGATTGTGTACAGCAAACTAAGCACATACCATAAGAACTCCACTAGACAGACTTAATGTAGCTTTGTGTTTTTTTTGCAATGGCCAGCACACCCTCTTGGCAAGAAATCAACTGAAATTATGTCACGATATGTTGAGGTTGTTGAGGACATTGATGAGACTTCTTCTGGAGTACTGTGTCCAATTCTGGTCACTCTGTAGGAATGATATTATTAAGCTGGAGCAGGTTCAGAAGAGATTTAGCAGGATGTTGCTGGGAATGGAGTGTTTTAGATATAAGGAGAGGCAGCATAGGTGAGAACTTTTTTCATTGAAGCATAGGTGGTTAAGGGTTGACATTATAAAGGTTTATAAAATCATGAGGGGTATAGATAAGGTGAATGACAAGTGTATTTTTTCCTACAGTGGGGGATTTTTAAGACTAGGGGGCATATTTTTAAGGTGAGAGGGTAAAGATTTAAAGATGGCATGAGGGGCAATTTTTCTTTACACAGAGTGGTTCGTGTGTGGAATGAACTTCCGGAGGAAATGGTGGATGTGGCTACAGCTACAGCGTTTAAAAGACATTTGGATAAGTACATGAATAAGAAATGTTTGGAGAGATATGGGCCATGTGCAAGCAAGTGGGACTAGTTTAGTTTGGGATTATGGTTGGCATGGACTGATTGGGCCAAAGGGTCTGTTTCTGGGCTGTATGACTGTGAAAAGTTATTTCACTTTATATAAGGAGGAATGTAAATAATATATTCCAACATCACTTGGTTTACTAACAACTTTCTAAACAGTTAATAAGGATGTGCATCTCTTCTGAACTACATCAATACAAATTTATAGAAAAAATATTGATGGTTGATATTGATATTTTCATGCTCAGAAGACAAAACTTTGTTTCTGTCATGCAATGAAATGGTTGCCAAATTGTGCACTTGGGTATTCTGCAGTGTGAAACCACCAGCCCAGTAACTCCCATTTAATTGCATAGTGATTATATCTAAAATTCTGATCTTTCTCTAGCTCTTTCGTAACCAAGGCAGCAGGCTTAAGTTGTTTATATGTATGAAATATTCATTAAAGCACAGATCGATCAGCACCCGAATTACACTCTACTTGCACATTTCATCAAAAATTTGGTATCCTAGTCTAGCGATCAAACTATTTATGTTTAATTCAAGATGCAAGCTACTATTTTTGTAAGATAAATTTCAAAGCCCATGTGTTTCATCATTCAACAAATCTCTATAACTTCTTTATATCGTTTTGCAAAACTGGTCCAAATGTGGATCAGTGAAATATATATTTATAACTGCATTTGTTCTGAGGATAACCACAATTTCCTCTCTCTCTCTCTCTCTCTCTCCCCACAGGTCGCGAGACTCCTCAGAAGATATGGGGCACAGAAAGCGCTCAGGCTGCTGTGGCTTTATCTAGATAAATTACATGTTTTTCTTGTTGCAACCTTGATAATGAGCACCTCATTTTCAACCATAAAGGAAGCCAAAGCCAAAGCCAAAGCTGATCTACTTAACGTGAACATGGAATATGGATATTTAGACTTGAGCCAATGCTGTAAATTTCAACAAATTGTCTTGAAAAGCCTAAAATTCTTGCCTCTGAAGTTGCCTTAACTTTAAAACTGCATAACATATTCCTATATTAATGGCAAAAAAAAACAATCAACTGTGACAACTTAACATACAGGAATAAAAGTATAGAGATTATAAAGAAAAACTGCAAATGCCACAAGTCCAAAACAGAAAATGCTACAAATGCACAGTATCTGAAGGAAAACAATCGGTTACAAATTTCAGAGATAAAAGGTACTGCAGATGCTGGAGAATCCGAGATAACAAGCATGGGGCTGGATGAACACAGCAGGTCAAGCAGCATCATAGGAGCAGGAAAACTTGACGTTTCGGGCCTAAACCCTTCATCAGAAAGGGTTTAGG
>JAHRHZ010000013.1:35805895-35876698 GCA_024137785.1 Ginglymostoma cirratum
CATCAGAAAGGGTTTAGGCCCGAAACGTCAAGTTTTCCTGCTCCTATGATGCTGCTTGACCTGCTGTGTTCATCCAGCCCCATGCTTGTTATCTCGGTTACAAATTTCAATTGGGATAATTCATCAAAATTGATGAAGGCTCAAAGAGAATATTAGTCAAGATATCACCAACTAGCTGTGGTTACAGCATATATTGCTTCTATTTCACATTTATATTGGTGTGAAAATTTCACTGTGATGGAAAACACCTAACAGTACATTGATACCACTTGTTGATTACACCTGCAAGGGGAATGCCATCAATTCAGAAGATTCTATGCTTTCACAACTTGAACAGTAGCATACCTGAGACTGATTGATAGCTGTATGATTACCATGGAGTGGAGACTGGCGGTCCTTCTCCTTGTTGTGTCGACTGCTTTGCTTACTGCGTTGGAGCTGCTGCCTTAATTTGGCAATCTGCTATAAGTGGATACGAACAAAGCAAAATAAGAATTTATGAGCAGATAAAATAACTTACATTACATGTTGGTAATAATTTAACTGGCAATAACTTCCATGACAACATGTCCCACTCACTTATGCAGGTGATAAAAACAATGCAACTTCTAAATGCTGAGGCCTCACTTCCAAATGGAAATAGCTGGATATTCCACAATTGTAACATGTTTATACAACAGGCATATAATTTGAATTATGCTCAAGCTAAAATAGTCTAAGTTTTAGATACTTTGAATAATGATAAATAGAAAAACAGTAGAAATAGGGGGAGGTGATGGCCGAGTATGTGCTTTTTTAAAATCACAGGACTGTCAATCCAGAAAACCAGGTAATGTTCTGAGGACCTAGATTCGAATGCCACCATGGCAGAAGGTAGAATTTGAATTCAATTAAAAAAAATCTGGAATTAAGAGTCTCATGATAACCATGAAATCATTGTCACTTGTTGGAAAAAGTCCAATTGGTTCACTAACGTACTTTAAGAGGTACCTACATGTGACTCCAGACCCACAGCAATGTGTTTGACTCTTAACTGTCCGGTGGGTAATTAGGGATGAGCAATATATGCTGGCCTGGCCAACAACGCCCTCATCCCATCAATGAATAAAAACAAAACTGCTGTTCCAATGTTGGGAATTACACAAACTGCTGCTTTGTTCTGCCAATCTAACCATTCATCACATTGAGAATTTTCTTTCCATAATCAAAAGTTTGTTTACAAGTTGATGAATTTCGTAATATATTCCATGAATATGTATCACCAGGTTTGATTTGACATCACCAGAATGCCTCTGAAGGAAAATTGATTCCTCTGACACAAATTCTCAAACAAAAACTATTATTCCAACTGTTTGTACTGCACCATCTCCACTAATGAAGCCTATTCTATATTTCCTACTTATTCCATCCTGTCTCCCGCTTACCATCATTCAAGTTTACAACCATAGGGAAGAGCAGAATTTCTTACAGTAATGTAGCAAATCTGATCCCACTGTTCTCTCTCTGTAGCCAGCTTATGGAGCTATTGATAGAAGGAAAAATAAACGCATGCAATCGAAACGTGAAAAAGGAACAGGAAAGCACATACTTTAGTGCTCACTCGAGTCAGAATAGTAACAGTTCAAGAGGCAGCCATTTGGCCCATTGTATACATGCTAGCTTTCTGCATAGTAATCCACCTAGCGCCCATTCCCTGGCTTCTCTTCATAACCTTATAGAATTTTTTTCTTGGATAATGAAAAATGCAAGGTTAGGTATGACTCTATGAATGCAAGTATGCAGACATCAGGCTGTTGATACAAACTCAACAGACATCTCAACTGAGAAGCTTGCAAGAAAACAGAAGCAATCTATTAAGTTTGATTCAATAGTAAGACATTATTTTCCCCAATGTTCGATAGCATCTAGTTAAACCACAATTTTTCAATCCTCCTATCCTTCACATTGATAAACATCATTACTCGGTTCAAGATCAGAAAGGCATGTGTTATGTTACTAGGTCTCAGAAATGTCACTCTCGGGATAGAAGATGCACTCCCAACCCTGTATTCCCCTTTCAGAAGAGAAGCGTTTTATTTCAGCTTGGTTTCCACCCTCATCAACTGAAATCTCAAAATTAGGATATAAAGAAACCCAAAACCTTATGGCGTTCCTTATGCTCTGACTAACAGTAAAATAAATACACATTAGTTCATCTCTAAGCATCTGACTAATCACAGAGAAACTAAACCTTGCAAAAAAAATTTAGACTAATTTTCAATAAACCAGATAAACCTGTGACATCTGTAAGTATTAAATCAGCCTTTAACAGTAATTAACGCAATAAAAGAACCACACCGGATGTACAATAGAAGTAGGATAGATGACATAGTGTAAACAGCAATAGCTTAACATAATACAAATAATTTAATCAGCAGGATTCAAAACATAATGCTCAGTTCCCAAGAGCCACTCTGAGTAGCTCCAGTTTAATTGAAATCTAATATGCTACTTTTGAGCAGATGCCATGTTAAAAGCGACCACTGATGCACAAAGAAATCAAACATATATTTCTTGGGGGCAGAACAATTGAGGCAGAACAGTCGGATAAATTCAGAAAATCAACTCAAATGTACTGAATCTGGATTATTGTAGTCTTTGTCACGACATTGGAAATTTAAGCTGTTGACTTGTGACAGTACAATTTCTCAAGTTTTTTTTTTGCTTGTACTACTAATAAGCTAGCCAGATCAAATTCATGTGACAACTGTCTCTACAGCGGCAGGCGTCTTATGCTGTACTTCTGATACACCGTCCAGGAAAAACAAAGGGCCTTTTTTACATGCGTTCTGCTCCTGTCCTGCAAACTGTGATTTCAATCTGCTTCAGAGATGGAGATAGGCAATGTTCCTTTAATGTTCTAACTGCTCGGAAACAAATTTGTATCTACAATTTACTGATCACAACAGCACACAATACTCACAGAAGGCTAACTCTACGTGTCAAGTTATGCCGGCTACAGAGATACTGAAAGAGATTTTGCGACGTTAAATGGGGAAAGACAACTTAGTTTGAGCACAGGAAAAGCTTTTTTTTTCTTAACTTCTTAATTTAAACATTAACCAGTTCTTGGAAGTCCAAAATAGATTGAGGAACAGGTAAAAAGCTAGACTGTAAATCGATTTCACTGTTCTGGGAGAGATTTTAAGTTAATACATTATTTTACCAATTCCAGCTATCCAAGTTTATTAATAGCATTACTCTGTAGCAATTTTGATATGAAAAATATTTGATCAGGCTGTCTTTGGTTGTTTTTTGCCTTTCAACCCAAAATATTTCAGGAACCCTATGTCTCAAAGATACTATAATTCTGGACAAACTTAACTTCTGTATTCATATTGTCCTTTTCCTTTCATCTATTTTCTACATTGCCTTTTGTACTGTGTTTTCATCAAATCATCCCAAATTGTGGATTACCTGGTTTCAAACAGATGATTGCCATGCACACCTGCCTGGAGACTGATTTAGACATAATGTATATAATAGTTTTCATATCAAAATTGCGTTTTGCAGAAATGGCGATGAAACTTATGATCTTCTGTTAAAGACAGTGCGACAGTAGAAGGTTGAGTAGATGTTTTAATGGTGCTAGTTTTCAAATTAAGCATTATACTCATCAATACAATTTTTGCTGTTGTGCTTTATGTTCCAGACAATCACGCAAGAAAATCCAAGTACCTTCTTTTGTTGCGATAACCCATTCGCAGTCACCTATAAATTGAGGTTCCATGTCATTTCACAACCTAAAGAATTTTTTTTTTCTATACCACTGTTCTCCACCTCTGCTGGGTCTGAGACAGGACATTCTCTGGGATGGTGATGAGGTTGTCGAGGACACTGCCTGTAAAATATGATTCCATGACTATGACTATGTCAGGCTAACTCACCTATGGCAACGTTCATTAAGATCATGCTTTAAGCTATTGATTTATGAGATTCAAATTCTTTTCACAAAGGATGGCCCAACAATAGGCTTTTGAATTGCTTCAAAGCCTTGAATCAATCTGCATCAGCCATTTCCTCTGTTCAAATACCTGTACACCTGTATGTACGCAACCTGTTTTCCAAAGATCAGTCTTCCTCTTGCTACATCTTTCATCAGTGGCTATTCATTCAGCCCAATCATGAGAAATGTTTTTTCCTACTATATCATAAGAATTCTGTTCAGGAGTAGGGATCCCCTCCAGCCTGCTCTGCCATTTGATACAATCATGCTTGATCACATCTCGGCTTCAACTCCACCTTCCTGCCTGCTCTCCATAACCCTTCAACCCATTACTAATTAAATATCTATCTCCTCCTTAATTTTTGACAATGTCCCAGCATCCACTACACTCTGGGGTAGTGAATTCCACAGACTCATGGTCCTTTGAGAAAAGTAATTCCTCCCCATCTCTATTTAAATCTGCTACCCCTTATCGTAAAACTATGACCTTTCATTCTAGATTGCCCCACAAGAGGAAACATCCTTGCTAAGTCTAGTTTGACAATCCCTTATAGCATCTTATATTGGTCAATTAGCTCTTCTCTAATTTTTCTGTATTCCAGAGAATACAGAACTATCCTGCTCAGACTCTCTTCACAAGTCAAAGCCCTCACCCCTGCAATCAATCTAGTGAACCTCCTCTAAACTGCATGCCTCAAGTAAGGGGAAAAAATTGTACACAACACTGCAGGTATTCACTTGGTAACGTTCTTCCCCATTCCAAAATAGGCTCCTTCAACAAACCTGAATTTGAGATTGTATTTGCTGGTCAACTTTCCCTTCCATTGAATTCCTGCCTACTTTGTACATGCTCCCTGCTCAGCTTCCTCTAATCCACTTTGAAACAGCTCACAGGAAGTAAGGAATGCTGTACATATACATATAGTTGTAAGTAGTTTGGTGGGGACAGTGTCATGCAACAAGTCATCAGTTAGATCAAAAACAGAAAACGTGACAGAAACTCTGCAGTCTAGCAGCACCTGTGGAGAAGAAAGTCATATTGGTCTTAAAACATTAATTCAGCTTCTCTCTCCACGTGTTGCTAGATCTGCTGAGTTTCTCCAGCATTTTCAGTTTGTGTTTCAGATTTCCAGCATCCTTTGCTTTTACATGAGTTATGAGTGTCTAGAATACAAAGTGATCATTCTCCAAAACAATGGGATTAGTTGAATTGCTAAGTCAAAAGACCTCCTTCTACAATGTAAGATTTCATGAAGGTAAACAGTACCATTAAATCTGTTATTAGCACCCAGAGACAAAAGTTATAATAAAATGGATATCACCATAATAAATTGTCAATATCTAGTAAGCATCAGAAATTTTAGCCCTTAAAGTATATTGGCAAACACATTCTAAACAAAGTATATGACTAAAAATGATCCCCTTTGTTCATAGACAAAGGTTCTTAAACAAGTTCTGCAGCATAGTTGAAAAACAATTTATACAAGATTTGCAAATCTGAACAGGCATCTCATAATCATAATACCTCCAGAAGGCATTTGATGAAGTGATCAAAGGTAAGTGCAGAAAATAGAAGCTCATGGCGTATCAGGTAGCATATTGGCATAGACAGACAACTGGTTACCTTACAGCAAACAGACAGTAGGCATAATTAGTCTGTTTCAGGTTGGCAAGATATAAGAATGGTGAGCCACAGAGGATGGGTGCTGGTACCTCAACAATTTATTAGAATGACCTGGATAAAGAGCAGAAAGATAATAAAAAGATAAGTAGGTAAGTAAGTTAAATGGATGGATAAAGAGCTAGCAAATAGTGTAAAATATGGGGAAATGTAAAAGTGTCCATTTTGGCAAGAAAAATAAGAAAGCAAATTATCAAAGCTGTGAAAGAGAGCAGAGCTTTAAGATGCACAGGGATTTGGATGTTCCAGTTCATAAATCACGCAAGCTTAGTATGCAGGTACAGCAAGCAGTTAGGTAACTGAATGTTATCATTTATCATGAGAGGAATTGAATACAGAAATAGGGAGCTTATGCACAGTTATACACTGCTGTACTGTGCACAGCAACGGTCACCTTATTTCAGAAAGGTTATAAATGCACTAGAAGTAGTTCAGAGGTTTACCAGACTAACAACTAGAATGGGAAGGCTGTCTCTAAGAGGAAAGGTTAGAAAGGCTTGGCTTGTATCCACAAGAGTTTTGAAGAATAAGAGGCCATTTGATTGAAATACATAAAGTCATGAGTGGTCCTGATGGATTGGACGAAGAGAAGATATTTCCTCTAAGGAGAATCTAGAACTAGAGGTCACTGTTGAAAAAACAGAGGTAACCCATTTAAAACAGAGGCGAGATCATTTCTTTTCTCCCTCAGAGGGTCATGAGTCTTTGGAATTCTCCCTAAAAAGGTGGTGCAAGCAAAATCGTTGAAGTTGTTTAAAGCAGAGGTAGACAGATTTTTTATTTTCAGGAGTAGGAAGAAACATGGATTTGAAGATACAACCAGATCATCTACAATCTTATTAAATGGTGGAACAGGCTTAAGGAGTTGAATGGCCTGCTCCTGTTCCTTGTTTGCATGTTTGGACTATAAGATTTAAGCAAAGTTTAAACTAAATCCTTTCAGACGCCTGGTTATATAAACTTTACATCATAGATATCTTCAACGCATTGCTATACCATTTTAAAACAAACATCTTAAAATATCTAAATCAAAGTCCTTTATCCATCCTAGTGACAGACTCCTGAGTAAGATCATCATCTTAATAAAACAACTGAGAAAAAATGTGAGTGAAGTATATATGCATTCTTGCTAAATAGCTACATGGGAAAATCAAATTCAATTCACCCTTATGTCCCCTTTGTCAATTTTGCCAGATCATCTGATAAACCGTTAATCTGTAGAATGTTGATTCCAGCACATATCTGGAGTGAAATGTAAATACCGCAAAATCCAACAAAACTATATTTTAAAAAATGTTTTTCAAATTGCCCCATAAAAAGTAAGAGATACATAATGAGAAATTCTACATCACATTTCTGATTTAGTCCAGTATTATATAACTACAGCAAATAATACAAAACAAAAGTAAGGTGATCTAAGATGCACTCTACATTACAGCTTGCATTGTCAATTCAATCTGCTGGTTTACCATCAATGCAACAGTTGCAGTGCAACTACAACCTGCTTCCAGCATCAGAACCCAGCCTGCAACTGGAAACAAGTCCTGCAAGAAAGACCATTTTACCACAACAACAAAAGCGGCAATTCAATAAGCCAACTAACAGATTATTTTTCAACATTAGTTATCAGCGTATGCGAATAACCTGCAGCACAGCACGGCCAGTGAACAGCGACTACTCAAGGAAACAATAAAGCTGCAGCATTACACCTCAATTCAGAATCTGAAACTGTGGACTGAATTTTCTCATTTTTTGGCAAAGCGTTACTACTGCGTGAGATTCATATCAGGCAACCTACCACACAGCCCATGTTAACACTTCTCATGCAATCTTTCGTTCTTCAGCTCATTTAATATGTAATCGGGTTCTCGAGTAGCTGCCTCATTGAATCATGCACCTGGAGAGGTGGACGTGTTCACTACTTTGCAATGTTCACACTGCTAATGTCATATTTAAAACCCTACTTCAAATGCTGCCAGCCAGGAACTACCCTTCACAATGTGATCATAAAATTTCTCCAAAAGAAATGGTCCAGACAGGCAAATTAGTTCCTCTGTTTGCCACCACAGTTGAGGTGGTAGAGAGGGATGCAGTGCTTTTGCCTCCTGACCGGCAAAGGAAATTATGCCCAATAGACTCAGCCAGCCTGAACAGAGATAGTGGCCTAGGTTCTGGGTTTAACACAGTGCACAGCAATGCAGGGAGAAGGTTATACTCTTTTGTGCTGTAAAAAGAGTAAATGTCACCAACTCTTTTCTGCTAGCACTGTACTAGAGTACAGTGGTTACTCTAGCTCTGCCACTGTACACTCATCTCACAGAGACTACAACTCTCATTACTCTTTGCATCATGTCTACTCAACAACTCTCATTGACCTCACTTACTCAAAATATTAAGCCTTCCTGCTCTCTATACTTCATACTCACTCACTGCAGGAAACAATAGGCCACTTCTTGGGCCAGAATCAGATCATCCCTTGACCATGGTTCGCTCGAGTCCATTAGGTCCTGTGTGACTAAAAGAGACCGATAGTTGGTTGAAGCACATGCAGTTTGTTTGCTGCAAAAGCTGCTTACACATTCTGTAGGTGTGAAATTGACATAGCATAGCAAAATACCCAACCCCTTGACAGTTCATTGCTCCAAACCATGAAACATTGCCTGGCTCTCCCTCTGTGCAAAAAAGCAATGCTGGCCACTGATGCTGTCAATCCCCAAGTGAAAAGTATGTCAGCAAATAAGCTAACAGCCATAACATACATTCTGTGCAGATTATTGAGATACATGTGGTTGTCACTGCATGCCAAGCAACCTGGCATTGATATGTTCCATGTGAACTCCTGAAGGGCTGAAGTAATGGGAGAGTTAATATAAAATCAGCAACAATGATACAGTGGGGCTGGAGGCTTGGCATCACTCATTTGTGTGCATAAAGAGTGGAAAAGAACGGTGGCCTTGGAGCATGTAAGGACATTGTTGTGAACGTAGAGTTGGATGAAGGCCCAGAGAAGCTGTTGCCACCAGGTAACCTGAGTTTCATGCCATGAATTGGCATCATCCACTTTCTCAGGAAAGTTTCCACAGCTTGTTACAATTCCAGATGGGCGAGGAGTCAACCCCCCTCAGTACCTCTTCTTGTTCCATCTCTCCCTGTTAATGGTTCCCTGATGCTTTATGGGTGTGATATCCCACAGGCTTCATACAAGACTTTGCTAGCATCTGATTTGGCATCCAGAGTTTTAATTAGTACCAAAGCTCTTTTTAAAAACAAATGCTGAAATTGAATGCAATAAGAAGATGCAAATACATGTAAATGAAGATTCGCTCATTAACAACATTCAGAACACGCAGTTTAAACCCTAATGAGGAGAATCAGAAATCTTTTCCTCAAAGTCGAGAATCAAATTTTTCCATATTTTCTCAACTTTCTCGTCATTGCCCACGCCACTCAAGGTAGCAGGATATTCTGAAACTTTTCTGAACATGACAAGGAAATACAAACTTCAACTTTACATGAAGCGCATTTGCCATTAGATGTCAGGATATGATTAAAAATAAAGCAACTGAAACATGATAAACCACTTTGTCATGAACTCTTTTTTTCATTACAAGTTTACCCATAGTCGACTTTAAGAAGAGAAAATTGCAAGATTAAATCACCCTATAAATCTTATTTTAATTCCATTTTG
Source organism: Ginglymostoma cirratum (assembly GCA_024137785.1). Classification (NCBI taxonomy): domain Eukaryota; kingdom Metazoa; phylum Chordata; class Chondrichthyes; order Orectolobiformes; family Ginglymostomatidae; genus Ginglymostoma; species Ginglymostoma cirratum. Next base: position 35,815,250 of record JAHRHZ010000013.1, read on the forward strand.
AATAGCAGTTGAAATGTCCTCTTCCATCATTAAACTGAACTGACCCTGAGCAACAGGGCTTGTAGTTTTACTACTAATTGTTGCTGTTCAAAATAGGCATTCTTATAACTGCTCTCAATCTCCTTTGGCAACTTTCATTGTGTGCTGACGATTGTGCCTTAGTAGTCAACTTTAAACATTTGGAGCACCATGCCTCCGTTGAAGTCTCTGCAAACTTTACTGCAGTTGGCTAAGAAGATGCAAGATTTGCAGGCCTTTGTTGTGTCTCGCAATGAAGACAACCAGTTTAGGAAATAGTCTTCTAATAAGTATCTTGGGTAATGTGCTGTTATTACTGCCAGAACGAGAGAAAATCTTTCCACTTTATGCAATTGTGTGAAGACCCAACACTCAAATCACTCTTCTTGACATCTAAGTTGTACCAAGTCATGAGTTTCTTTAACTTCAATTTTGGACGCTCTCCATTGCCATATTGGTCTTTCATGATTTTTTCAAGTAGAATTCAATCCTATGAATGAAGCATTTCTTCTTAATCAGACTTCCCCCATTTAGAGATAATAGGAACCGCAGATGCTCGAGAGTCTGAGATAACAAGGTGTAGAGCTGGATGAACACAGCAGGCCAAGCAGCATCATAGGAGCAGGAAAGCTTGACGTTTCAGGCCTAGACCCTTCATCATGAAGGGTCTAGGCCCGAAACGTCAAGCTTTCACCCCATTTAAGCTAGATTCATTAGTTAACAGCTTCTTATTTCTCTCACAGTAGTATTCACTGGTCCAGGTACTTCATTTGCCACAATTTTCTTTCCTACTAAGAAAGCTTGGTTATATAGAGTGATGATATTATAGGTATCACTGGGTCACCACAGGGAAGTGGTCGCCTAGTGGTATTTTCTAGAGTTAATCCAGAGACCCAGATATTGTCTGAATCTGCCAAAGCAGACTGTGGTACTTGAATTCAAATTTTAAAAATCTGGAATTATGAGTCTAATGAAGACCCTGTCGGTCATTGTTGATTGTTAGGAAAAACCCATCTGGTTCACTAATGTCTTTTTTGGAAGGAAACTGCCATCCTTACCTGGTCTGGCCTATATGTGACTCCAGACCCACAACAATGTGGTTGAATCTTAACTAGGGCTTAGGGTGGGCAATAAATGCTGGACCAGCCAGCAACACCCTCATCACATGAATGAATATTTAAAAAATCTTGTAATAGTTGAAAGAATAATGAAAGCAGAGGTCTGGAAAATTAGTATTTCATTTTATCAATAACAGAGGTTAATGGCCCTGAAAAAGTTAAGGAAACAGAAAGAAAACAGCAATTCCCACCCTTTTTCAAAATAAAGCACCAGACAAAATCAAATCCCAAAAAATCTGCAAAAGATTAGTTGCTGTACATGTTTTTATTACAGAAATGAAGTAAAGTAATTGTATTTGTAGACTGCTTTTCAAACTCCAAACAAATTTAAACGAAGGGTTGCAAATCTCACAGAAGTCATGGGCCGATCATTTGCAAGATCTGAGGCAGTAATGGCAATGATTGACAGGAAACTCCAGCTGGGACATGATTTTTAGGTCCCCAGAAGTTTGGAAACAGCAGAGTTCTTTGCTGCTCTGATCAATCGATCTTTCAGCACTCTGAGTGGCTAACCTTGGGCTCCCCTGTAGTAGTAGTCCCACTAGACCATAGCACTGTTCTCGCATTACAGAGCGAGAGAGAGAGAGAGAGGGAGAGACAGAAATGACTGGTGGTGGTTTAACCTGAGGTGAGGTGCAAGATTGAGGTGGTGAGACTTTCAAGGTAACTTCAGATGGTGAGGAAATTGAACCAGTTTTGTTGGTGTCACTCTGCAGCACAAACCAGCCATTCAGCCAACTGAGTGAACAGACCTAGGGTTAAACTATTTTCCAAGCATTACAAAGGACCCACAGTTGGAAGCAGTGTGGGAAGCTTTATATCAAAAACCACTTGATTTAATACTTAGTCACCAGCTCCTCAGAAATAATTCATTCTTTTCAGTAATAATTCATTCATTCCATAAGGGAATTATTCAATATGGTAAACAGTCTGACTGTTACAGCAAGCCTAATCTAGAACTTGCACTTACAAAGTTTTTATCACAACCACCAGTTATCTCAAAGTGTTTGACAGCCAGTAAAGTTCTTTTGGGTGGGCACTGTTATAATGTTGGAAACATGGTAAACAAACTTGAAACAGCAAAACAATGATGATCTGTTTTATACAATGCTGAATGAAGGATACACATTGGCCATAACAGCAGAGATAACTCCCTCTCTCTGATGTGAAATAAGACCGTGGAATCTTTAATGAAGCACATGGTGCTTCTTTTAAGTGTTTTAATGTTTCAATCAAAGACAACACATCTGACAGTGCAGTGCTCTTTCTATGCTGCACAAAGAGTGTCAGCCTTGCGTTTTATGTCCTAGAACTGTAATGGAACTTAGGGCAGAATTTTCCCAGCCTCTGAACTATGTAGGCAATGATAAGTCAATTGGGAAAAAATGGCGAGATCAGAAAAATTAGATTCATGACATAGAGACAAGAGTCAAATTTTGCAACCAGGTTTTGAAGAGGGACATGAAATCTTGATAATGAGCAGCAAGTGGCCTATTTGCATGCATATACATGTCAGTAGTACCTGATCCATCCTCATTTAAATGAAGACTGCTATTTTCCCACATTGGTAAGAAAGTAGACGGCAACAATTCCCAACATGAAAGTCTAAGCAGGTATCTGGAAGCTCCAGGTCACGGTTTGCTCATCCATGTCTCTATTGTGTGTTCTGGATCAGACCCAAGGGCCCGTCAAAACAGAGAGATAGGCTAGACCCTAAATTTTATCCTGTTTGAAGTCAAATGTAAGGCTGTGTTCCCAATGTGATTTGATAGCAAAACACACTTTATTCTTACACTACAATTAAAACACGAACAAAAATAAACACACTCCTTAACTCCATGGAAAACCTTAACAAAATAATGTATTGTTTAACTACTACTGATCAATTGTTTCAATATAACAGCATCCCATAAAGACACCCTTGGCAAAGCAAATTCAGTAAAACTGATTCAGTCATGTGCTCACGTCAAGTCCAGCAGAAAGGAAAAACTAAAAGGATGAATCTAGTAGCAGAGAGAGAACGCATACATTTTGCAGCAGCAAAGAGAGAGAGAGAGAGCTACATCTAGCAGTTTCAACTCCAAAACCCCAACTTCGACAACTGAAAGCAAAACTAAAACCCTGGGTCTGTGTGAGCCTGGCTCCACCCACTCTTTCTTCTTTTGTCTAAATTTAAAAACCCAAAGCTATTTACTCTGCTTTCCACGGAGCAGAAACCTCGGTACCAGATTTACAACATCCCTCTGCAAGAGAAACAGGACAGAATAGATCCCTCTTAAAGAGGCATTTTGTCTCACTTGGATAGCAGCCACCAAACATCTCAGGTTACAGTCTACAGGCAGCAGCTGCCTGCACCCCAGTTCACTAAGGTTGGCATTACACATGCATCAGCATCACTACATCATGGTATGTTTCTGGCTCATTTTGGATACAGCTTTGCACTTCAATACTGTACTTTGGAGCATACCAGCACCCTTGCTTGTAATGCTGCTGCCAAGAGACAAACATGGAAACACAGAGGACAGGAACAGGTGTAGGCCATTCAGTCATTTGAGCCTGCTCCACCATTTGATTGATCATGGCTGATAATGCAACTTAGTACCCTGTTCCCATTTTCTTCTCATAATCTTTGATCCCTTTAGCATCATAAACTTTATCTTTTTCTTTCTTGAAAACATTCAAGGTTGATATTAAGTAGAAATGTACTATGAACACGAGCCAGCATTTAAAATGAAGTAAAAACCGTAAGAACTGCAGATGCTATAAATCAGGAACAAAAAGAGTTCCGAGGAAGGGTCACCAGACCAGAAACGTTAACTCCATTTTTTCCTCCACAGATGCTGCCAGACCTGCTGAGCTTTTCCAGTAACTTTGTTATTGTATTTAAAATGAAGTGTTACCTATGCCACCTAGATGCCTTCAGTAGCCTTTCTTTTGCATTCCCGTCTCACTATGTGTGCTGTGAAGGGCAGCTCCTGCCTGGCACTGTGACCTGGTGCACAATTGGTCTTTACATATAGCACCAGTAGTCCTGGCAGTGGCGAGTACTTCTGCCATTGGTGAGTACACAATAGCATGAGCAGGGACCGTGCGGGCATGGGTCCCCATACAAAAGAACATAACTAGGAGCAGGAATAGTAAATTCAGCCCCTCAAGCTTGCTCCATCATTTGAAACAACCATAGCTTATCTCGCCTCAGCATCAATTCCGCTTTTTGTCTGTTCTCCATAACCCCTCAATCAATTACTAATTAAATATCTATCCCTTCCTTACATATACTTAGTGTTCCAGCATCCCCATACTCTCCAGTCATTAATACAAGACACTCATGAATATTTGAGAGATGCAATTTCTCATGTTTTAAATCTGCTACCTCCTTATCCTAAAACTATGATCTCTTGGTAGTTCAGAAGATGAAACATCATTTCTATGTCTATTCTGTCAATCCCCTTTAGCATCTTATATTTCTCAATTAGATCTCGTTCCATTTTTCTAAACTGCAGAGAATATAGACCTAAATTGCTCATTCTCTCTTCATAAGACAAATTATTCATTTCTGGAATCAATCTTGTGAACCTCCTCACTGAACTGCCATCAAAACAACTGCATACCTCCTCAAGGGGACCAAAATTGGATGCAGTACTCCAGGTACAGACTCACTGATGCCTTGTATTATTGCATCAACACTTTCTTACTTGTATAATTTATTCCTTTAGCAATAAATGTCAAAATTTCATTTGCCTTCCTTACTACCTGCTGAACTGGCATACTAGTTTTCTGGGATTCACGTACGAGGACACCTAGACCTCTCTGCATCAAAGTAGTCTGAAGATTCTCTCCAATTAGATAAGAATTTGCTGTTCTAATCCTCCAACACAAAATGGATAACCTCACACTTACCCAATTTAACAAGATGAGCAGTGCAGAATTGAGAGATACCTCATTACAGCTGATTCAGTGAAATGCCCCCATGAAACTCCCTGGCATTTACACTTAGCTGACAGTTTCTCCAAACTATCCACATGACTGAAGTTCCTCACTCCTGCAACTTTGAAATGGCTGGCAACCAATCAGTAACCAAGCAATACGGAGATTTCCTCCTTCAGCACTGCTTTAATAAGTTTGCAGAATTAATTACCGGACGTCAACTTACCCGAGTCCAACAAGTTCAACTACACTGCTTAGACATGTACAGACATGCTTTGCTCTTGTCAATCACTTTTACAGTTTAAGAAACTGCAGCCTTATACAAACAATGTTAAATATTCTTCCAGAATTCTGCAATTGTGTTGATATCACAAGGTGACATTGATCTTAACTTGAGATACCAAAAGAAAATAATTAACCTTGGCTACAAAGAATGTATACGGTCTGTTATGTTTTCATATCCTGCAAAATGTGTGTAAATTTGCCTTAATGTTCAATACATTAGCTATAATTTTATGAAACAGGTCTCAAATCAAGGTTTCATTCATTTAGAATGGGGAAAGCTCTGCAAAAATTACACACCCAGGCCAATTAGACAGAAATAAACTGGAAAGTTCTGGTTCAACTGCTTCAGGTGATTGAAACTAGCATAAGAAATCTTGTTTGCTTTAAGTTGTATCACAGAATGTTGCCCTTTTGTCAAAAGTAACCATTGATTGCTAGAATGTATGTAGGGTATAAATCAAGAAACCGGAGATGCATGTAACAGAGATAATACAAGGACTTCAACCCACATACAAACTGAATAAGCCCAACTAGCATTAATCTTGTGTAGGATGCATTCTTGGAATGTATGGGTAATGCTTCTTTTTAAGGACAGTCTAGTTGGTTCCTCAACATACTAAGAGAAACCAAACAGAACTGCAGAGTATTTCTTCAAGGTGAGGGATTAGGAAGTGTTGATGTCCAAAGGGACCTAAATGTCCTTGTTCATAGTAAAAGAACATTAACATGCAGGGACAGAAAGCAATTTGGAAGGCAAATGGTAATGGTGGACTTTACTGCTAGGAGATTTGAGTACAGGAGGAAAGATAACTTGTTACAATTGTATAAAGCTTTCGCAAGATCACCCCTCAGAGCACTGTGTATGGTTTTGGTCTCTTTACCCAAGGAAAGATGAACTTACCATAGAAGAAGCATACCAAAGCTACAACAGATGGATTTATAAGATGGTGGAACCATCCTAAGTAGAGAAATTGAGAAGACTAGTTTTATGTTCTGTAGAGTTTAGAAGAGTGAGAGATTATCTGACTGAAACATTCAAAATGCTTACAGGACTTAGTGGTAGATTTAAGAAGTATGATTTCTGTAGCTGGGGAAGTCTAGAACATAATCTTAGAATAGATGGTAGATTGTTTAGAGTGGAAACAAGGGATTTCTTCAGTCAGAAAGAGTAGTGCATCTTTGGAACTATCTACCCCAGATGGTCATGGAGGATCAGTCATTGATTATTTTCAAGACATAGATAGATAGATTTGTAAGAATTAAAGACATCAACTCACAAAAATACAGTGAGGGAAAATGGCACTGAAATAGATCAGTCAGTATCTAGTTAAATGGAAAACAAGTTCAACATGCCAAACAGCCTATTCCTGCTCTTATTTCTTATATTCCATGAAACAAATCCAAATCTCTCCAAAATGAATCCAGCCTAACATCCAATAATACCTAACTCACACTGACCTCTTTACTGACATGGGGAAAGGGGATAAGAAAACAGAATCATAGTTCCAGGCAGATAATACCTACTGTTTTTGCAAATGTCACAGCGCAACATCAATGCTACACCACTATTTGAACTAAAAGTCTCAGAAATGCGGGCCTCAGCAAGTACCGAGGAAGAGTCATATTAAATATCAAATTTTACACTTCTGACGAATCCATGTAGACCCAGATGAGGAAAGTTGCAAATTATTTCCATAGTTTAACATCTTGAGACCAGTCATCATCCCAGAAAACTACACTGCAGCCCTTTCTGAGATTAACGTTCTTTCCTATAGCACAGTGATCCATAATAAAGACAACATCCATTGACACTCCTCTATGCCCATTATCATAGCAGCCTTCTCAAAAAAAATGAATGAATTAGGCAAATAGGACCTATTCAACACAAGTTGCCCAAGTCCTCCAGTCATCTAGCACTAATAAATTCCATTCACTTCCCACAGCTAATGGGTCCATTTCTCTTATTGCTCTCTCTCCCTTTTAAAATAATAGTTATATTTGCAATTTTCCATTCTAATGGGACTAATGACTAATTCGTGTGCGATTTCCTCACCCATTTCAGTTTCTGGAAATGTGTCCATCGTTAATCGCATTACTTTTCTCGTTAGCACTTTCTCACTTTCACCCTCTGTATTAAATCCACTAGCTGCCCTGCCCACCTTTGACTTATATTGGGTCCATTAAATTCCAGAATACTGTCACTAGCCTCCATTCTGAGAAGGCTTATGAAATATTTGATTAACAGACCTAATGCTTCCATATTTTCCATTATAGTATTACAGCATCTATTTGTAATGGGTTAACATTCATCCTTACCACTGTCTCACATTACATTTTGTGGCCAAATGCCCAACAGCCTAAGCAAGCAAACCCAACTTAAAATTGGCTAAACAGTTTCTGCAAGCAAGGTCTGATAGAATGCAAAAAGGTCACCAGAGGTCAAAAGCAAACAAGGACCAGTCCAGATCTGTCTTACATATTGAACAGGAGTGCTTGACCTTAATAATGGGAGAATCATAAGACGCAAAACAATAAGGGGAGACATTATGTTTATGTATTTCCAGTTCTGGCCAGACCCCTTGGCATGGTAGAGTTGTCATATTTGGAAAGAGACTGGATACACCTAGGATGACCTGATTTAATCACATTGGGTGTTGTGACTCATGCTCTGTGGCTCCACTGGTTGAATCATTGAATTCCTACAGAGCAGAAAGAGGCCATTTGGCCTATCAGGTCTGCACCGATCCTCCAAAAAGCATCCCCAACCTATGCCCAGAACCCAGCCAACCTGCACATCCCTGGACACTACAGAACAATTTTGTATGGCCTATCCACCATTCCAGAAGGGCTCAGGAAGGGACAATAAGGAGGAACAGCTGGTGGCCATTCCCTCAGCGTAGACATAAACAGCAAAGAGCAATATGAGACGCACTTTCATACTAAGAACACCCTAAGTGCACCTGGAAGTTCAGTAAATTGATTCCAGCAACTGAATCAAGCTCGCCAGAGCAGGTAGTATATGCAATTTTCATGCTGTCAGCCTAGTTCGGGGAAAAGTTAACTTAATTTGCACAAGAGTTGTTTTCTTTAACTTGCAAGTGCTTTAATAAAACTAACTTTGAACCACAGTCATTTGCTTGTCCCACACAGTAAAAGCACCTGGGTGAATGTGTTTTATGAGTATAGAATATTTCCTTTGCAAGTTGCTTCAATTCCTTCATATTTGCTGCTGTTGGCCTTGGAGGGGTTGATAAAGGGAAGCGCCATGATGAAAAGTAGCGATAGAGAAACATTAAAAACAAATATGTGTTTGGTTCAGAAATAGCAAAAAATGTGGGGATGAATTCGTTTTGTTCTTTTTGTTCAAGGTGGGATGTAGCAGTTTCACACTCACAAGAGAGTGGAGTATTCATGCCCTGTGATGGGATATGGTCAATAGTGACTTTAGCAGTGATGAGATTAATTTCTTCAGCAATTGGCAAGAAGCCTTGTAGCCAGTTCCTCACTTCTAAATATGTCACGATCCAAAAATAGGATTAGTAGTAACACAGGATTATGCACTGCCACAATCAGAAAACAAAACATTCACCAAGTTCTCAAGCTGGAAAACCATATGATTCAAAAAAGCAAAAGTTAAATCGTTCACCTAACAATATTAGTTTGTCTTCAAGACTAAAGAATGACAGAGCAGCTCAGGAAACAGCTATGACATAACTTTATGGAAACAATCTACTCCAGATGTTCACAATGCATTGCTGGAGGAAATCCATGCAGAGACACCTGCAGGCACTTAACATAACTGCAGCCTCTTGGGTGTAGTCGGATAAAGACACCAGAAAGGCCAAAGGAAATTTAGGAGCAATAATAATTATCCAAAAAAACCGACTTGAGAAAATCATTAGTGTTAAAATTGTCCAATGCATTTTTAGGGCTCTATTTGGAACAGGGAAGGAGAAAATCTGCTCTTTGAACTTAAATATACACTCTTTCTCAAATTATATAAATTGATAGTACCCCCTCTTTAAAGGGTAAAATCAAAAAGGAATGGGTTGGTGTAAAGCGCACAATTGTAATACAAAACCCATCTCCAAATATTTAAATTATTTCAGGCAGTTATTTCTCCAGGGCAATTAGGGATAGGTATTGAACATTGGCCTAGGTAGCGATGCCTACATTCCATGAAAAGAAAAACCAAAACACATATTACAAAGAAAATGATATTATGATTATTGTGTTCCAATCCTGAATACTAGCCATGTGTTGGCAATGAAATAAAATTAGTTATTTGTATACATTGTTAATAAGCTTAAACAATTTCACCAACAATTGCACCTACTCTGCACCTTTAAATTAGACAGGGACTCCAAAACACTTCAGAGGTATAGGGATTGAAGCCAAATTATATTGTAAGGCAAGATCTGAATAATTACATAGCAACTGCTACATACTGAGTTGGTCTCATAAACATGAGAGTTCAAGGAAACAGCTGCCAAACTGACTTCTGTTTAGTCATAATAATTCAAAAGCATGCATTGCGAAGGAAGAGAGGACATGAAGCTTAATGTCCACAACAACAAACTAACAGCCACCAAAACATCCAAGGGTCATTTAGGAATTTGTCAACTGAATTTATAGGTGGTGTTCAATAGAGAATGTATGAAGTCACGACAATCACAGTAAGCACAAATATCATGATAAAAATAAAAGCACATGCATAATGTTTATTTCTACAGCAAGCATAAAAGGGAAATTTCAACTTCTTTCACATGATGGGAACCAGATACTCAGGGTAATTAGAATTAAGTGGGACACTTGCCCTCCGGTTTCCCACAACAATCCTGGTGTGCAGCATTAAAAATGCAAACATGAAAACATCGACATAAAGACAGTGTGGTCTTTCTATCAAGGACAGCGATTGGGTCCCAACAAAATGGTTAGTTTATTACTGGCCTGAGCAATGAAGCACTAGAACATTCCAAACAAGCGGAAGCTTGTCAGAGGATTAATTGGAAAAGAAGCTTCTCTATTAAGTTTACTTTTTGTGAAAGTCTATTTCCTTACTTTCTGGTGCTAATAAAATTGCGTAGTCCTCCAAGCTGCACAAAATATTGTTTTCTTCCTTGAATTCTTATCCACCCACTTTCCCTACAGCCATCCCAACTGCCCTCTTTCTCCATACTCAGACTGTCCTGTCTTTCCCTACCACATACCCATGCCACCCCTTTACACTGCCTCCCCACACAATCCACCTCCTTATGCCGCATCACAACACCCACTCCACCCTGTTCTTCACCCTCCTCACTCACAGACTCATCATCCCCCATTACCAAACTGTTGATTTACCTCAAACTTCTGGATTGAATTGGCCTTCAAGATATCTGACATTAACAGCTGCTTCCAACCCATTTTCTGGGTTTTTGGCAGGTTGTCTACTAGTGGTAGATTAATGATATCTGGGTATAATAGTCCCCAGGGTCTTCCTGGTGCCATTCTTATACAGATCCCCAAATGTTAAAGTCTTGGAATCAAACGTTGTCCGCTCACATACAGGAATTCATGCATTACTAAATTCCTATAATTTGGCAGAACAATTCTTTGAAGATCTAGCAATAGCAAGGTAACAGACATTGTATTCAGAAGAACAGGCAGTGGTAATTCTGTTGCTGAAAACACAGTTAGAGAGGAACTATCTGCTCAACAGAGACAGTTATCTCCTCAGAGCACAAATCTTGGCAGGAGCCGGCAGATCAACTGAATGGGCGCTCAGTGATTTGCAGATATGAAACAATATCAGCAGATTAAGCATGTCAGGAATGCCATTTAAAGGCTACTTAACTCACTAGGCATTGCAGTAAATCCATTGCTAAACTCCAACTCTAAACTCCCAAGTTGTCTCCAACTTTTCATGGACACTGTTTTGGCTGCACAATTTACCTTATAGATATTTGCCATGTCAAGTATTATATCTTTCATTAGGGACCTAATCAATACCAAGCCCTGCTGACCTGTTCCATGTTCGATACTTTTGTTTTGGTAATATCTGCAGACTTCAGAGATGTGACCAGCCACTAATGCAAACTACTCATTGCAAGCTTCTTTGTTACAGAAGGCAACACACAAGAGGACGTGGATAGAATGGAGGCACTGCCAAGTTACATTTTCTCTCTTTTTAAGGAGCAGGTCATTGATGTACAAGGGCAGGTGATGCACATTTAGAAGTACAATGGACGGCAAGTGTTTTCATGTTACAGGTCACTCTTGTTTACAGGAGTACATTGGTGCTGCACGAATGACATCGAACATCCTCTGGAACTTAGGAAATACAACATATCTTGAGATTAATTTCTTGTCATTTAAAGCCCCCTCCAGATGGATCCTTCTCGCACCTGCCCAGGAAACACAAACCTTCATTCGACATGATAGGTCAATTTGCTTTAAAAAAAGCTACATAACAGAAGTTCTGATGAGAAAAGTTAACCTTTATGTCATGTAGTAGCAACTTTTGTTTTTAGAAAAACATAACTGCATTTCAATATTAGTTGCACTCAACAGCAGCAAAACAAACATGGAATAAAATTTTAGTTCACTGAATGATGAATTTTCAAGTAGAACACCACCTTAAAAGTAAACAAGGCAAAATTTGAATCAATTCCAAATTCTGACATCTCCATGTGATACAATGTGGGAATTGCAAGATGAGATCATTTTAAAAACAGGTATTATGCAGTCAACAAACAGTTTGGATGTGTTTATATACCAGCAACACTTCAGACACCAGGAATGACATCATACAAGATGAAAGTTCAAGAGGCAAAAACAATCTGAATCCCCACAGAATTGCAGTCTGGAATAAACTCTTGTACAGTCAGAACAGATAGTTTGTTATAGCTTGTCAAAGCTTTTCCTATGGGATGCTTCAACAGAATAATTTCTTTCCATGATCTCCACTAATCAACATCAGTCAGGTCGCTAATGGTTTATTCTATGTAGCTATGCATTTTACTTTAAAAAGGCGACCATCGTGCAGCACTAATTCATGAAAATAATGAAAATCCAGGTTTTATTTTAGATTTCCATTTCATAATGGCTTAACATTCACATTTGTTGAACAGCCAACTCTATGCAATTCTATACAATGTAGCCACAACTCAGCTCCTTCAAAACAATCCAGTTGAAGCAAGAATTTGTGACACTCTGACACAGCTTCTTAATCAACTGCATTGCCATGGGGAAACATGAGCAGAGGCCATGGTAACAGAGTTTGATTGGATGGAAAGGGAGTCTTAGCCTGATTTAGAGCAACAATAACAATGTTGTCTCCCATCTGTCCTTGTGAAGAAGCATGAAGCAAGATGCATAGTTCAGCAAGGAAATAGGGCCAAAACATCACTGGCATCAAATATAAGACCCTGTTCTTTAAGAGACAGCTTTCGTTCAAAGTTCTATAGGTAAAATGAGGCACTTCTATCAACATACAAACAGATAATAGTGATAAGCAGCAAAATACCAGTTGGTTCATCAAACCTGCCCACCCCTTGATACCTAACACATCACAACTAGATACTGCGAACATACCTGCAGCTATGTAATCTCCTGGTATGATTAAAAACAAAAAATTAGAGCCAATATGAGAAAAGGAATTGGAAAATTCCTCAATGAACCTGCAAGTGGACCTCCAGTCCAGGAGATTCAGTGATCACGTGTGCTTGTAACTGTTTATTCACTTACATTCTATATACCATCTCTGCCCCAGTCAAGAACCAGCTCAGCTTCCTCTTGAAGACATGCACAGTCAGCACACATTACGCAAGCCAGCATTCCAGAAGTTCGCTATTCGCTGGGAAAAGAAAAAACCTTTAACAACTAGCCTATTCCTATTTCTACGCAACTTCAAAGTATGTCCTTGATCCTCTTCCTATGTCAAACTGAAATGATCTTTCACTAAGGAATGCAAATCCAGCCCTTTTCTCATGTTATACAAGCCCTACACCTTTAATTCTACACAGCTATAAAAGTTAATAGACCCTGCTTTTGAAGCCTAGTAGCTGAAGTTCTTTAAAACAGCAAGCATTCTTACTGTGCTCCTCGAGACCTTTTCTAAGACTACCATATCACAGAACATGCGAGGGAACCAAAACTAGGTGCAGCATACTTGATGCGATCTACTGTCCAACTAGATTTTTTCCTGAATAGTTCTATCTCCACAACTGTTTGCTTTGATGATGTTTTCTTTGCATTAGTGGCAAACCTTCAGCAATTTATGCCCAATAATACATGCTTGTTTTTCTCTCATAACAAAATTGCAGGCTTATGATACATGCACAACCCTGTATTTACACCGGTTAAATGTCATTTACTATTGTGGCTTCCTCCCCTAGCCACATCTGAATTGTTTTGCACACTATTATACTCCTTAAATGTCTTAATTCTCTCTCAAATTTTAGAATCATCCGCAAACTTACTGAACTATTTCCTAGCATCACAGTGCAGATAATTAAAAAAAGCAGTGAACAACAGCAAACCTGATGCAAGCCACCACTTGCAGTATTCTGCCAGCCTGATCCACAACTGTCAACCATAACTTTTTAACTGCTGCTGATTTGGAGACAATTTCTAATCCAGCATATTATACTTCTATTGATTACTTAAGATTGGACCGAGTCATATCTATGCGAGTTATCTAGTCAAACATTTTCAAAAATTCCAAATCAACTGGATTATTTTAATCAAGTTGGCAAGAAATGATTTCCTTTGCTAGAACCTGTGTTGAGTTCACTTTTTCTTCTTCGTTCTTTTGTGAGATTGACAGATTTGTAATCAGTTAGGAAATTAAGGATTACAGGGAAACATCAGAAAAATAGAGTTGAAGGTTATCAGATCAGCAATGATCTCACTCAAAGGTGTAGGAGACACAATAGGCTAAATGGCATCTCCATCTTATTGGATATGGGCATAGTTGGCAAGCCCTCATTTGTTGTCCATCTCCAACTACCTGGAAATAAGTGACTTGCTTATTCATTTCAGAACAGAGTTAAGAGTCATCCACATTGTTGGTCTGGAGTCACATATTAGTCAGACCAGCAAATTTCCCTCTCCAGAAGGTATTAGTAAACCAGATGGGTTTTTGTGGCAATCTATGATAGCTTCATGCCCGTCATTACTGATACTAGCTCTCAATTCCAGATTTTATTATTTGAATGTAAATCCCATTGGCTGCTGTGGTGAGATTTGAACTTATCTTCCTAGAGCATTAACCTGGGCCTCTGGGTTACTCGTCCTCTTTGCTTCCTCAGTGCATATGCCCCAGCACAGGATGTTGGACTGAAGGACATAGAGTTAACTGTTAACTTGGAAGATCTGAACTATGTGCTTACATTCCAAGGGAACAATTCCGGATACATCCACACTGGTGAAGGGATTCACAGACTACATGTCCAATCTCGTTAATCAGTTTTAGGTGAATAGTGACTGAACCTGAAGCCCTAACTGTTCTGAATTTACTTTTTCAGGAACTCAAATATTTTTATTTTCAAGATAGTGAATATCTCTTAAGATAACACAACAAAACTCCATTATTGCAATTTCATATTGGAAGGTACTGTATAAAATTTCCACCTTCACTGACGTTAAGTTTCTTAAAAATATTGCATCATTCCTATCCTTAGTTACCCTTAAAATTTTCTATTACATTATTAGTCAAATATCAACTCAGCTCCCTTCAGCAATCGACAGACCAGAATAGCTAGGGATCTCAAACAACAGTGATCCACGACACCCAGTGTAAGACACTTGAAATTTAAAACTGAGTGGGAGTTGGATTGGTCTCAACTTTCATGTCCCCATACCCAAATAATTTGGCCACATTCTTCATCTACACTCAAATAAATTAATTGATTTTACAGAACAATGCACTAAGAATGCAAAGCGAACAAAACTACCACAACCACTAAACATGACAGGAAGTAAAGAATGGAAGAGGTTGCAACTTCCATCTTATTGTCAGTTTCATAGAAATAAGTTTCAGGAATGTGAGAAGAATTGTGATCAAATGCAATGGATTAAGAAATGGGCCTGCTTTATATAGTTATACTATTTTGGCCCACTTCAGTATGTATAGAAACCAGAAAAATGCATCTTTAAAATCTCTCAATCTTGCTCTCAATACTGTTGCTAGATACTCGCTCATTACCTCTTTTAGCTGATCAGCACTTCCCCATGAAGCAGAGCGCTGATGTGTACTTTTCTTTTCTGTTCCTTCATCTGACCAAAAACTGGGTGTCTGGAAAGTGAGAACAACAAAGCCATTGTTTAAAAGGTGTTCAGTTAACAAGCTTTACCACTAGTTGTCCTGTCAACACTAAGAATTCATGCTGACAGCAAAAATAATTTCTGACAAAAGGTAAAAACTTCAGCTGATTTACTTTGTTCTCACGATATTACAATGTGCATAAAATACCTTTCCATGACGTACAATTACTATTCTCTGCTAAAATATTGGTTCCTTACATCTAATCCATTTCCTGTTAAGTTGATAGCGTTCCTCTCTACTCTAAGTTAAAATGACTGCTGAAGCAAATATGGAAGCGCATACTGAATTTTACATTCCACCTTTAAACTCCTGATTTTTCAAAATTCTGATACTTTTAATAGCACTGTATTAACAAACAAAATATGAATCAATCAGAAAAGAACAAGTAACACAGAATCTCAAATCTCTGGGAGGGGTTTTCAGTAGCTCAGCCAGAATCCAACTTGCCCTATTTTAGAAGTAAAGAGAAACAACTACAGGGAAAAATGTGCTCGCATACGTCGGGCTTGCAGCAATGATTCCTCAGGACTAGAAACACAGCAGATCAGTTCTCCAATTATATCAATGATGAACACAGCACACGATGCAAAGGCAGGAGTCCAAGAGCCATGCACCATGGAAATCGACACAAGACTGGTAACACTGGAAGCAGTGTTGAATGGACCAATTTCTCACACCGCCCAACTCCCCACCAGTAAATCTCTTCAAAACCCATTGAGCTATTTCCTGGTTTGTATTTTGTTTTCAAAAAGAGCACAGTCATTCTCTGATAATACCAGAGAATCCAGGCTGTCAGCCAGCAGGGAAAGAGCATGAACTTAAATAATCTTAATACAGCATTTATTGATGGAAGAGAAGAATTTTCTCTATGGAAAATTGAGGTGTTCGAGTTCCCAGAAGAACAGGGTGGGGACAGGAAGGAGTCAGATAAAGCACTGCATGCAATTCCAGTCGTTCCAAGGTTGGGTCAAAAAAATGTCACATCCATGGAATTTACCCAAATAAATCTGAAGTTTAAGTTATACTTGAATATCCAAAATACATCATGTTACAATGCCCCTTTCTTAGATCCAATGCAGAAAATATAAAAGTAGAGTTTTCACCCTTTGTTTTGCCTTTTGAAAATAAAATAAGCTAACCTTGGAATGGAGATGGAAAATTAAATTTCCACAAAAGTATGCTGAATACACAATTCCAAGTACACCTTCACTCAGAAGAATGTCACAGACTTCAAAGACTGACTAGGTGTATTTGTTCTGCATAAGGACATAATGTTCTCAGATGTTCTATTTATTCAAAGTAGAATAGTTACAAACTCTATAACGTATAGTGAAAATAAAAAAAATCATCATAAACAGTTTGAAATGTGTCTGCTAGGACTAGTATGAACAAGGTGTACCACAGATGGAAACAGCATATGCAACACACTAGAATCTGGAGGTCAGATAGAGTACAAACATACAAAGTCAGAGATACAGGAAGAGACAAGAGAGCAATTTGAAAAAGCAAACAAGGCAGGAGCAAGAATGAGCATAGAATAAGAGGAGGAAAGCAAAAGACAGGTTAGAAGTAAAGGGGATGGGAAAGAGAAAAAGAGAGACAGGAGGGAGGGGGGAGCGAGAGAGACAGGAAGAATTTAAGTATACAATAGAAATTATCCTTAAATGTAGGCCCAAGCTGAATTTGAGTCAGAATACAGATGATGCACATTTTGATACTGATCAAATATAACCATATGGTATTTGTCCCAAAAGCATAACTCATATAACCATGAAACATTGGACACATTGGAAACATTGTTGCAAATTTCATTAGAATGAATTGTTTTAACTGGAGGGAGCAGAAAGTAACTATTTAACTGAAGGGATAAAACAAGACTTGGTGCTTTGGTCACACTACGTCAAAATTCCCTGCAGTATCAGCCATTTACTAGCTGGACAGTTAGCAGGGCGGAGTTTCATTAGCCCCACAGATTTGCAAGTTATGGAAACCTGCAACAAATATATTGACTGAACTCGTGTCCATTCATTTAAAAAGGCTTGTTATGAATAAGGTCCCCACATGGCCATCACTTATAGATCTGGCTTATCTTCTTTTGTCCCCATTTGGTCATTTTAGACATTGATATTGTCTAGGTTATGCTCTGTCATTTATTTGTTTACCTTAAGTACTCAATGCATAGCAGTGATGCATAAGTTTCAGCCCACCAGGCCCAAATAAATCTGCTCCCAACTTTTTCATCTAACCCTTTCAGCATAACTTTTTATTTTCTCAATTATACATTGATGTAGCTTCCCCTCAAAACACTATTCACTTCATCTAATTCTTGTGGTCTGAGCTCGTCATCTAATGACTCTCTGGATAAAGGTTTTTTTCTGAATTACTTCATGAATACATTCATCACCATCTTCTACAAATGATCTTCTGCACAAGTGGAAACATTCTCTTCATGTCTATCCTATCAGATCCTTTCATAATCCTAAAGCCTTCCCAATCGCTGGTCAGTCTTTTTGAGAGAAGAGGTCCACTGGAAAAATGCTCCTGAACATTGCTTTTTTGTTCAATTCCCCTAGAATTTAACATCAGTCTTTTGTATTGGTGGAAAAATACATATTTTATCAAAGCTTCTTGTTTTGCGCCCATCAGGACAACTCATAAGAATACCAATTCAAGGGAAAAATCACATTCATATGCACGAGAGGAAAGTGATGATTGGTTGGTAATTGAACTCTGTTGGAAGCAGTGGCAAGAAGAATACCAGTTAATGATGATTGACAGTTTACTGTCAGTTATGTTTTAATTTTAAACCAGGCAGGTTGACTTTGATTGTTCAGGACATGGCTCCATTCTGTTGAATTATAACAGACCGTACATGTATATGTTCTTTCTGTCTTCAATGATCAGTGTCTAATGCATTAATAATATATGTGTATGTAATAATAGCTTCAAGTACATGTAAGTATGTCATTCAGTAAGCCTGACTTATAATCCTAAATCAGTTGTCAGCATAGTTCTTTACAACTACAGGATTGTCAAGCAAATGTTTTCCAATAGCAGAATCATACCTAATGTTGAATACTGGATCACAAGTTTGCAAGCACAGGTTTGTTGGACACAGTGGCTTGCTGATTGCAAACAGCCAAAGGGATAGGCTGCTTGATACAATCTGCCAGTCTTTGGGATGTAAGGCCTACATTCAATCACAGTACATCACAACAGCACTGAAATTCACACATTACTCATTTAATAACAGGCAGAATGTCTTTCTGGATTAACTGCAATAACCTGTTAGTGGCGAGCACCATGCATGTTGCAACTGCACAGCAGCAGCGTGAAATGGCTGGCTTCACCTATTGCTCAAACATTTGAAATACCTTACCCTTCCAGGATTGTTGGAGGTAGACTGGGCATTTTTCAGGACTAATAGTGACAGCAATGCATCTGTTCACAATGTACAGTAAGAAATGATCTGGTCAGGGTCACCAATATCCTGCAGGATAGTAACCGATCGTGGCATTTGCCACTAATAGAATCAAACCAAAAACAGATCCATCATGTAGGTGAGTAACATTGCTTATGAAGTTCAGTTTTTCAATAATCTGCATCATTTTTCAGTGATCTGCCTAACTGTATCTCAAGATCCACTGCTTTTCGTCTCTATTCAGACTTTTAGTTTCGAAGGAGTGTGGCCTCATTCTTCTTATCAAAATTCAAAATTTAAGATGCAAAGAACTTGCATTGAACTTGACGGTCCAATCTCTCCTAAAATGGTGTGCATGGCCTTCCCATTAATCTAACATCTTGGAATCCCAAATAAATTATGCTAATCTCCCTCTAAGTTTAAGTGAGTGTGCATCCATTAGCCAGGAGACATTCTTGGTAAGTCACAATTCCTCAGTACCGCTATCTCGGAGCGCCAGAGATCTGGGTTTGATTCCACCCTCGGGTGACTGTCTGTACGGACTTTGCACAGTCTCCCCACATTTGTTTGTGTTTCCTCCGGGTGCTCCGGTTTCCTTCCACAATCCAAAGATGTGCAGGTTAGGTGGACTGACTATGTTAAATTGCCCATAGTGTCCAGGGATGTGTAGGCTAGGTGAATTAGTTATAGGAAATGCCGGGCTACAGGGATTGGGTAGGGGAGTGGGTCTGGGTGGGATGCTCTTCAGAGGGTCGGTGTGGACTCGATGGGCCAAATGGCCTGTTTCCACACTGTAGGGATTTTATGGTTCTATGAAGTAGCATTCCACGTCTCTGCATAGAATGATCAGGACAGTATCCACTGATAAGTGACAAGCAAAAGGCAACTATCATCTCTATTTTGACAAAATTGATCCCATTGATGTTCAATGGCATTCCCATTGCCAATTTCACCACCATCAAATTCAAGGAGGTCAGCGTTCAATTCAACTGGACACTTCAAGCACCAAGTAAACATAACAAATCAAGCAGCTGTACCACACAAAAGGCTGAGAGGGAAAAATAACCAATTAAACAATTTATAAAATAATCTGTCATCCAAGAAATTAATATTACTTTTTTAAACTAATTTGATAGAAATGTTTTTTTTGACTGATCCAATTCAGATGCCACAGATATTGTAGCTTAATAGAAAGAGGTAGATTGTGGTACAATCTACAATTATGTTATAGATGTTAACAATCCAGTTGGCAATTCTGTAGTAAAATATGAAGCAGCATAGCAACTGTTGATCTATTAGAAGAGCCTAAGCGAGCAATGATGGGCAACATGAAGGAACTTAAGCAGCTGCTGGTTTTGAGCTAACCTAAGAATCTTGACAAAAAATGAGGATAAGGCAATTGGATTGTTACTCCTAAAGTGGTAGCAGCAAAGGCTTGAGCGGACTGTCTGGAGAATGACAAACATTATTTTCTTGCATTAATCTCACATACCTCTATGACTATGGACTTTTAGCCTTACTACCAGGGCTAATTTAGGACAAGAGATGCGCAGGTGAACTTCTTTTCAAAATTAAAGCAAATTCAGTCAAACTTGTGGTTTGCATTTTTTTTGTTTACACTTGGGTTTAATTGGCTTTTACTGAAAACCACACCAAGTGAAGAATTGTATTGTGTATTTAAAGCAGTTGTGAGGGTTATGAAGCAATTTTTGTTTTGCAATATAATACTATAAACAAAGATATTTCAGCCTATCACTTCATGCAGTCTTCACTAATTTCTAACAGGTCTTCACCACTGTTGTTCAGGTAATGAGCGTGGAACATTCAAAACAGTACAATGGGATCTTGATCCCGTGGGCCAATGGGCCGAGGAGTGGCAGATAGAGTTTAATTTAGATAAATAAATTTAATTCAGAGGTGCTGCATTTTGGAAAGGCAAATCAGGGCAGGACTTGTACACTTAATGGTAAGGTCCTGGGGAGTGTTATTGAACAAACAGTCTTTGGAGTGCAGGTTCTTAAGTTCTTTGAAGTTGGAGCTGCAGGTAGATAGGATAGTGAGGAAGGCATTTGGAATACTTGCCTTTATTGGTCAGTGCATTGAGTATAGGAGGTAGGAGGTGATGTTGCGGCTGTACAGGACATTGTTTAGGCCACTATTGGAATACTGCATGCAAATCTGGTCTCCCTGCTATAGTAAGGATGCTGTGAAACTTGAAAAGGTTCAGAAAAGATTTACAAGGATGTTGCTAGGGTTTGAAGGCTTGAACTATAGGGTGAGGCTGAATAGGATGGGGCTATTTTCCCTAGACCGTTGGAGGCTGACAGATGACCTTACAGAAGTTTATAAAATCATGAGGGGCATGGATAGGGTAAATAGACAAGGTGTTTTCCCTGGGGTGGGGGAGTCCAAAACTAGACAGCATAGGCTTAAGGTGAGAAGGGAAAGATTTAAAAGGGACCTAAGTGGCAACTTTTTCATGCAGAGGGTGGTGTGTGTATGGTATTAGCTGCCAGAGGAAGTGGTGGAGGCTGGTACAATTACAACATTTAAAAGGCATCTGGATGGGTATACGAATAGGAAGGGTTGAGAGGGATATGGGCCAAATGCTGGGAAACAGAACTGGATTTATTTAGGATGTGGTCGGCATGGACAAGTTGGACTGAAGGGTCTGACTCTAAGACACTTGAATGCCATAGTTACTAAATTAGATCAGATACCGGACACTCCAAATTAAGTGGATCATCTCCTCGCTCTGCAAAGCACCTCCATTATTGATAACAAACAAGTCAAGAATCTGCTTAAATATTCTTCAATATCCAACAAATGCAGTTGCAATAACAATAATGAAGCTTGAAACGATCAGGGAAGAACAGTCCATTTCATCAGCATTATACTTATTGATTCCAACACCCACTCTTTTGGCTGAGATATGTATCTAATGTATATGCATATTAAGTCAAGCAACTCAACACCATGTACAAGAACACAGTCCAATTAACCCATACACCACCCATTAACTTAAGCAGCCACGACCAGAATACTGCCTACAGGATATACTCCAAAACCTCAACAAGGCTTCTTTGGTAGTACCTCAAACTCACCAACTTCACTGTCCAGTGTAAGAATTGTAGCAGTTGCATAGAAACACTAAGTTCCACTCCAGGTTATACATTTAATCAGTGTTCTCTAGGACTTAGTGGAAATCCTGAAAGCTCTGCCTGCGGCACTGTTCTCTGCATGTACACAGCTAAGAAGTGTAGAATGCAGGAAGTTGCCATCAGATTTACCCTACTCCTCCAAATGCTTCACTTCTTACAGCTTCACACAGTGAAATTCAGCATTCACATATGTAAAACATCTGACCTGACAGTCAGACTTTCTGTTTGCTCATCCATCCACCGTGGCCTTCCAAATACTAAATTTCTTCCAGTTTGGGTTAGGGTTACTATTCCGAGCTCCCGACTTGCTATTGCTGAGATGAGTGGCTTTAGCTGGTGTCTAATATCTTGAATTCCAGTTCTACAATTGTTTTGCATTGGACTCTCTGACTAATTTGTCCCCTTGGGGAGAGTACCATTCCATCAATGTATCAATTTTACCCTTGAAGATTTAATTTCTCAATCACTATCTGATGTACCTTTACACCATATACACCACTTTACTCCTTCAAACTTGATGTTACTAACTTGCTCTGAAGGTGTAAAGTAAATTTCTCTTGTCCATTTTTTTGAGTGATTTAGGGTTGAATACATTGTGTGAGAGGCTCTCCTCAGCACAGAAAAGTGCGGCTACTCAAAGCTGCTCTGGTTTGTTAATGAAGTCTATTGAAATTCTGAGACCTTGCCACTGCAGGTAGAATTGCTCTGCTGCATATCATCTTTCATTTTGACCAGCACTGCAAGAGGATAATTTGCAGCCATTGTGCCTTACCCAGTGCTCTGAGCTGCAATCTGTTGCTTTGTTTCTTGTCTGTAGCTTCCTGCGGCTTATAGCAGTTTTGCACAGCTCCTTAACATACCTGTGTTCCTCCTTTAGGAGTTATGCTTCTATGCAGGTCTTCAACACAATCTCAGCTTCATTCTGACACCATTTTGTGAGCTTACAGGATGACAATCTAGATGTATTTAACTGACTGCAATAGGGCTTCCTGCTGTGTGTGGCATGGCAATGGTCAAATGGCCACAACAAGTCAGGAAGGACTTCTGTAAATGATTGCATTTCAACTCAAACAGTATTGTTTCAGCCCTGTATCTATCATAAATTATAGACTAAAAGGCCACAGAAAATATGTAAGTGTAATAAACAATATTACAATGCCTTCACAAGGCTGCCAAATCCAAGATATTGTCTATGAATTATTAAAATCCCATTTCAAGTGCAGAGCAAGACAAGACAACAGCAATGTAGAGCATTTCATATTGTAATCTACAGACTACTCAAAACTAATTCAGATGGTCAGTCAATAGCTTAAGCTTTAATAAATAAACATTGTTATACTTCCTCTGATCTAGGAAATAGAATCTGTGTAAACTGACTGACGTGCAGACTTTACAATCCAATAAAAGATATTAATAACAGACCTTTAAGCAGCGTACATGAAAAACACAACATTATCAACCCATGTACCCGTAAAGCAGGCTAATGTTGTCCTCTGGCTGTCTTTCTCAGGAAGGGTGGTCACTAACAGAATATCAGGCTCTAACAATGCATAGCACTATCAGAGAAGAAAAACAATTTTAGGTTAAAAAAATGTTGGAGGCAGAAGTGACCAAAAAAAAAAAACATTCAGAGACTGACTCACTATTGTTCAATACTTTCAAGTTAGACCAGACATTCTTGCACATCTTTGACCAACAACCACGTACACTTCAGTAAACATTAAGAGGTACAAGATCCATTGTATCTCACACAAGCACCACAGAAGCAAAGGATTTAGTTGCCCAAGTACACAAATCATTAACAGACAGTGAACAGGTACAAAAAAGAGTAAACCACTGGGCTAACGGAATGTTGGCTTTATCTCAAAAAGTTTAGAATACAAAAGTGAGGAAATGATACTTCGGTTGGACACAGTTTTGGTTGAACCCAGTGCTATATATGGCTCTCAGTTCTGGCCAAAAGAAAATGACCTTGGAGGTGAACTGAAATAGTAAAAAAGAAGCAATTAATTTTTGAAATCAATGATGTGTACTTGTATAAATCATATACAGTTTTGGTCACCACAGTATAAGAAATGATATTACTGTCATTAGAAGGTACAAATATTTGAAGAGTTAGAGCGCTTAAGGAATGATAATGGCTCTCACCAACTTCATCCTCCAAAAATGCTAGTGTTCCCTGCATCTGCACTACCTGCTCATTGAATGGGAACAAGCTTACCACCTTTTCTACTCGTCCATCATCATTAATTGCTTTTCCATCCACTTGCACCATGCACAGTCCCACATTTTGCATCATTGCAGGAGAAATTGTCCCGTCCCACCTGACTGACGTATCCACAGCAACCTGAGTTACGTGTAATCACTGGACTGCTTGCATTTAACCTCCCAGACTGTGTACGGAAAACAGCTTTGCACTGTAATCAGACGAGCCTGTTGAATGACTTTGGTTGCAATCCCTGAACAGCTACAGTCCTCTTCCACCCCACTAACGACTGACCCCCTTTGACTTTACACATGGCCATTAACTTGAAGCACGTACAATGTGTTTGCCATGTAAACCTGACATGTGCATGTGTGATGTTGATGCAGTGGGGAGTCACACAGCAACATGTCCACCTCCTACCTGACTGACAGATTAGCTGTTCTGTTCTCACTACTGTCACAAAGTCCCTATCCCTTGCTCTGTGCTAAGAAGCACTCCAAACCAAAGGCTGAAACCTTGTAACTGAGCACTAAACACTCAGAGCACTGAGAAGGCAACATTATCTGCATAGCTAAATACAACAAAGAATTGCAGAATTCTAAAGAAGGGTCACAGACCTCCAAACATTAACGTTGCTTCCTCTCCACAGGTATTTCTGTTTTTATCCACAAAGAGGTTGGCAGCCTGTTGGCCAGTGCTGAACTCAGCTAATGTCATAAAGAAAGCAATGTGCAGAATACAAAGGTTAGCAGCCTCCAAGTAAAGTGAGTGAGTGCTAAGAAAACACTTCAAGAACCGTAAGATGCATTCTGTGCGAATGCATGGAATGAATACATACTCCTGTGTGCAAAATGACTCGGCAGAAGCATACAAGATGCCCCTGAGCTCCAATGTGTCAAAGGGCTGAAGTGATGTCTGAGTTTATCTGAGAGTAGGCATGGAATCCCCACAGTGCAGACAGGGGCCATTTGGCCGATCAAGTCTGAATCAACACTCTGAAAAGCTCCTGAACTCCTACAGCTTTAATCGAGAAACTCCGCATTCATTTGCGAGGAATTCATTACCTCGGTTTTCCTGTTCCCAGTTAGGTGAGTATTTGCTGGTATTTTCTCATCCTTGCAGCCCCTCTGACCCTTTAGTCTCCAC
The DNA here is from genome assembly GCA_024137785.1 of Ginglymostoma cirratum. NCBI lineage: Eukaryota > Metazoa > Chordata > Chondrichthyes > Orectolobiformes > Ginglymostomatidae > Ginglymostoma > Ginglymostoma cirratum. The sequence continues at coordinate 35,840,841 of JAHRHZ010000013.1, forward strand.
CTCCTGCATGTGTCTGTCCCCTCTCTGTAGCCCCATTTCCCATCAAAACCACCAGCCTTATCCCATTTGCTCTCTTATCCTCACTCCTGGGCCACCTTCCATGTCCTCACTACCCTTACTCCATATCCTTTCTCCTTTGTCCCGCTCCCCTGGCAAAGGCCTCTCTTCCTTTTCCTGTTTCCGCTTTCCCCGGCCTTGGTGACTGCTGCAAACACATCAGTCCTCTAATCAAAGGCTAGTTCTATCCTGCAATTACTGCTCAGAGGCTGTCCTGTGAACGTATCACCACAGACCTTGGGGAGAAAGAGCTCTGATTGGAGGAACTACTTCTCAGCACATCATGCCATTCAACTTACCGGAGTTGGGGTGGGGGTGTTAATTGGGCAAACCTTTCCAATTTTTCACCTCACAAGTGGATTTTCTCAGATGATTGGGTACTTTGGGATCAGATCTGCCAGTTTCCCAAATCTATTTGGAGAATTGATGGGTAGCCTGCTGAATTCAGTGCCTGGGGGTGAATTCAGGGGATGCTTAGGAATGTGGTGTTTGGAGCCCATGCCCTATTTTGAATGCAATCCTGCCAAAAATAAATCTGCAGGGGCGCATAATATGCTTAAACTAGTCCTCTCACTGAATAGTAGAGTTGCAAAACCAGGACCAGGTGGAATGGCAAAGGTTAGGATGGGCATCTCCCAGCCTCCAGCTTTCTTGTCAAGTTGGATATCAATCAGACATAGGAGGCAACTCAATAGCTGTTTACATATATGCTTTCAGAAAGTCAGGTATAACAATTCCCTCCTAGCAACAAGCTGCAGTGACAGAAGTTACATGATTCTTGGTTCAAGTTAGATTAAGTAAAGCAACTCAGAGAAATGATATTTAAATATTTAATATTTCTGCTTAAAAAAAGGTGGACAACTGCACAACAAACAGGAAGAGGATGTTCAACAAAAACAAATTTAGCACTTTCCCTGTAATAAGGGCTGGCAGGACAGTGCAGCAAATCAGCATGACTATGAGGTAGACTGAATAGAGCGTGCAGCAAGTGAGCAGGACTATGAAGCACACGGAGTGTGGGGCCTGTGTGAGAAGGATGACAAGAGGTAAAAACCGACTACAGTGAGCCCCTTCAAAATGTCAGAGGCATAGCGTGATGTCATTAGAACAAGAGCCAGGTGATTAATTCCTGTTTTTTTTGATTGCATAAGTGGTTTTAAACCAAGATACATTAATACAGTTGAAGAGTAAGGTTAGGAAAGTTACTTTTAAAATATTTCATATATAAATTAATTCACTAATATAACGGAAACGACTGAACACACAACATGTTGCAGTTGTGGTATGTCCACGGTCACTACATCTACAGCAAGTGTAGGCTGCTCAAATAACTTTGGCTCAGAGATGATCAGCTGTAGTCTGTGTAATGTACCCAAATTTGCAGACAATCCAAAATGGTGGAAAGGAAAAGGAATCTGCAAGAGCATAAAAAGGTTGACTAAGTATACAAAAACTTAGCAGATGGAGTTTAATCCAGGAAAATATGAGGTCATGCACTTTCTTCAGAGTAATCAAAAGACAGACTTATTTAAAGGGAGAAACTCTTAAAAAAAGTGCAACAGAGAGACCTGAAGTCAAAGAGTTAGCATGAAGGTGCAGCATGGTATTAAGGAGGCAAATGGAATTTTAACTATATTGCTAGGGGGATGGAGTTTAATAATGTTACAGCTGTACAGGGTGTCGGTGAGGCCACACCGAGAGTACTGTTTTGATCCCTGTATTTATCATATTGGACGTTAGAGACAATTCACAAAAAATTCACTAGGCTGAGTCCTGGGATGAAGAAGTTGACTTTTTACGAACGTTAAATGGTTTAGGCCTTTATTTGTAGAAGTTTAGAAGAATGAGGAATGATCTTACTAAACATACAAGATTCTGAGCAGGCTTAACAGAATAGATATTGAGATGATGCTTCCACCAGTGGGGGAATCTTGAACTAAAGGGCATGGTTACAGGATAAAGGGACACTAACTTAAAACTGACATGTTTTTTCTTTTAAATGGTAGTCTGGGATTCTCCACCCCAAAGTGCTGTGGAAGGTAGAACTCTGAAAATAGTTAAACTGGAGGCAGACAGATTTTCAAAGTGTCAAGGAGTTGAGAGCTATGAGGAGCTGGAAGTGGAGAAGTGGAGACTTGGGGTATATTAACCATGACCTTATAAAGAAAAGTGGAGAAGGCTGAATGGGCTAAATGGCCTGCTCCCTTGCCTATTCATATTGTGTTCTTATTAAAGGCACATCACAGGACTGTTAGAAAGCATGACACACTTTATCTTCTGCTTTAAACTATTATTGCTACTTACATATAAAAGGTATCGATCTGGAATATCTCAGTTGAAAGTTTTCTATTCTACCAACAGCACTGGAAATGAAACACACCCAGTTCAGTAATGACAAACCATCATATTTGTCTGTTCTGATCAACTTTGCACTAACAATTTTGTACTCCCTTCAGCTAAAATTATTTTGCTTGGATTGACAGATGATTCACTTTAAAGCAAGTCAAACATACTTTACTATACTATCAGGGGAGGTGATGGCCGAGTGATATTATTGCTGGGCTGATAATCCAGAGACCCAGATTGCATTCTAGGGACCCAGTTTCAAATCCCGCCATGGCTGATAGTGAAATTGGAATTCCACAAAAATCTGGAATTACAAATCTAATGATGACCGCCAATCCATTGCCGATTGTTGGAAAACCCATCTGGTTCACTACTGTCCTTTAGGGAAGGAAACTGCCATTCTTACCTGATCTGGCCTACATGTGACTCCAGACCCACAGCAATGTGGTTGACTCTTAACTGCCCTCTGGGTAATTAGGGATGGGCAATAATGCTGCCTAAAAGCAACGTCCTCAACCCGTGAATGAATAAACAACTTTGTAGTACAGTGTTAACTCTGTTCTTAATACAATGCAGAAATAATAGGTGCAAGTTTATTTCTGCAATATTCTATTGGAAAGAGCCTGGTTCTCAGATTCTGTTGCCATATACACAAGTTTTCAGCTCTCCACTTAAAAAAACAAGTTCAAGACTCCATGACAGAACAGTATTTTAATCCTCAGATGGAATAAACAAACCTCCTCTTTAGACAAATAGGGAAAAGAATTAGTGGCAAAAAATATTTTAAATGTATGTTTGCCTTACTGAATCTATCACTGAAAATCAAATAGATCAAACACATTTAAGACACTAATCCTAATTTATGAATCAGTTCTTATTTTGCTGTTTACCATGTGTGAGTCTTAATGATATACATCTTCCAGCTGTTGAACTTTGGGGCACATTAAAATCAAAATTATATTGCACTTCTGATAGGACTCAGGGGCATGCCCTTGTAGAAAACTTTAAAAACCTGCCTTAAAACGATGTAGTCTGATTAATGTTAAGTGATTTTAAAATTCATACGGAGTTTTAATCTCATAAAATGCAAAGCAATATGAAATTTGGATTTTCAACAAAGCTGTCCATTATTTCTCAAAGTACCACCGTAGCCACACTGTTACTCGACTCCAAGGAGGTTTTCAAATCCCATCTGTTCCAATTTAGCGTCTTAGTACCACATTCAATTCCCCACGTTTTCATCAAAATACTTCGCCCTCCTAGGTCATACTATCATTCTAGTCTCTCTATTCACCCTTAATTCTACCAGTTGCTTTTCTTTCCTATTATGGTTTTAATGGATAAGCTTCTTCCATATCTCCCCTGTTCAATTTGCCACATTCCACTCTCTATTCAAGGTATCATTTGCCTTTCCTTTATCCTGCTCCTTAAAGTAAAGAGACAGTAAATAGGAGAGTTTTTTTAAGAAATTCATTAATGGGATTTGGCCATCACTGACTAAGCCAGCATTTACTGCACATCGTTGGTTGTCCTCAAAACGTTGGTGGTTCCCTGCTTTCACTGTGTCCAACAATTTATTCTCGGTTGGCCCAAAATTCAGTTAGGGAGGGAATTCCAAGATTTTATTCCAGCAAACTTAAGGAACGGCAATATATTTCCAAGTCAAGATGACAGGTGGCTTGCAGTGATCTCATAGGTTGTGGTATTCCCATGTATCTGCTGCTTTTGTCCTTCTAGATGGTAGTGGTTATGCATTTGGAAGGTGCAGTCCAAAGACCCTTGGGGTAAATTTCTTGTCGATGAACATTGTTGCCACTGAGAATCAGTGGTAGAGGCAGTGAATATATAAGGATGTGTTGGCAGTCAAGAGGGCTTCTTTGTTCAGGACGGTGTCAAGTTTCTTGAGTGTTGTTGCAACTGCACTCATCCAGCCAATTGGGAGTTTCCATCACAGTCCTGATTTTTACCTCGTAGATGGTGAACAGGCTTTCAGGAGTCAGGTGAGTTGCTGACTGTAATATTCCAAGCATCAAGTCTGTTCTTGTAGCTACAGTATTAACATGGATGATCCGGTTCAGTTTCCGGTCAATGCTAACCCCATGATGTTTAGAGTTGATCAAAATGATCAGTTTCAATCAAGTAGTTAGGGAATGTTATTTCTAGTGCTCTGTAAATAAAAATTGGTAAATAAAGAAAATGTTTAAAAAGAGAAATTTCAGAACATAGAATGTGCATGAATCCACTGTAGTTATGAAACATGATGGAACCAGTGGTTTCGAAGCTTGTACCTTTTTTTTGAAACAGATCATAATTGAAAAGGGAACTCAAAAGAACTCAGTAACCCTTCCATTTGCTGAGGAATTTAATGTAGAAACAGAGATTAGAAAGCAAAATTAAAAAACTGAGTGAAACTGGTCAAAAATTATGTAAAGGTATCAGATCTCAGACGAAGAATCCAATGGTGCTGTACGAGGAGGCTAAAGAAAGAGACTAAATCTACAAATTGAGAATAAGCTGGAGGTCATCCTAAATCTTAAAAAATAAGGTGAAATCCTTCTTGGGAAAAACAGTTCAAGAAGTTTGAGAATTTGATGACATACAGTTTGGCAGGTCATCCACTGCTTAACACCTGTCTTACTTGTATATAGCATTTGTTACACAATATATAGCTTACAATCAACCACAATTTGCCTATGAATTCGCATTTAATTTATTTTGATTCTGGCTTGGAATACAGGTGGTTATTCAAGATATGTTTGGTGTATGCTTTGTTTGACTCGTTTAGTAAAACGGTTTTTGATTTAAACTGTAGATTTTGATGGCTTCATTCTTTCAATACCTAACTGAAATTTTGAATTTCTTTACAATAAAGTAACAGATCTTAATCAAAATCTGAACATATTTAAAATCAAAATGGAAAATATCTACTGGCATGGGGAAATGATGCATTCCTGAAAGCTTTGGGGTTCCGTGTTAGGATGTTGGGCTGAGTAATCACCTTTCTGCTGTAAAAATCCATGAATCTACTAAAACAGGGATTATGACAGATTGAAGTACACCTTTGCATCACAATAGCCATATTGTATACATTTTGTACATATAATTATTCTTAATACCATTCCACAACTAAAACAAAAATATCACTCCTGAAATGCTACAGTAATCATAAGTGAATAAAGGAAAAAAATGGTCAGTGGCCTGTGTATTAGAAAATAAACTTTGTTCACTTAAGATCTCTTATAGCAATTAAAGTTCCAACAAGCTAATGACAATTCAGATTTTGCTCATACATGAAACTATTATTTGTTTCTAAAATGTTATCAAATGTGATTTTCTTTTAAAAGATTTGGTTAACAGATGAAGGTTCCAACCCAAAGGATTAACTAAACAAAACAAAACACTGAAGAAACTTGGCCTGCTGTGTTTATCCAGCTCTACACCAGGTTATCACTGAAGAAACTCAGCAGGTCTGGCAACACCTATGGAGAGAGAAAAACAGAATTATGTTTCAAATCTAAAATAACTTATTCAGAACTATTCATTGCTACTGCCAGGCTTGCTGAGCTTTTCCAGCTTTTTTTTTATTGCAGATTTCCAGAATCAGCAGTATTTTGCTTGTATGTACATAAATTAACTTGTCTCCTCTTTCAAATGCTGGAGAAGTCAACAGCATGCTATAAATGTTTTGTACCTTTTTCTCAATGGTTCCAGTGATATGTATTTATTTTCTCATATATTCTCAAAAGTTGCCTGGAGTACTGACCATCATTTTTACATTTATTAAATATTTCACAGAGCTGTAAGCCTACACTCTACTTTGAAGAGCTTAGAAATCCGACAAAATATAGTAACATTGTATATTATAAATTATTATATGTTAATATATGTGGTAAAGACGAGAAGCATCTATCACTAAACGTGAGAGACATGAACTAGGTCTTAACAGGCCTTCAGCAACAGGGTGGGAAGCAAGAGGTCTCATAAAGTGGTAATAGAAAATGTCAGGAGGGACACCTGATGGCTTCCCCTCTTCATGATGTTATCAGCGGTGGAAACTTCAGTGGCACTTCCATGCAGTGAGCAAAGGCAAGCAGCCAATTAAATCAGCTTTCAGATCTAACAGCAGGACATGCTGCTCTTTAGCAAAAGACCTGGCCAGCAAACACTTATAAGTGAAAAAAGGCAATAAATGCATTTACAAAATAACTCTCATAACAAGGAACTTCTCACTGGGAGTCTTTAACAGAAACCTGAAATTTTTGACCCAATGAAATTCAAGCATGAATGGCCAATAACATTTCCAATGAGCAAGGCTTTGCGCAGGGAGCTTGTTTTATATTAAAAAAGAGTTTTCCTGCTCCTATGATGCTGCTTGACCTGCTGTGTTCATCCAGCCCCATGCTTGTTATCTCGGATTCTCCAGCATCTGCAGTACCTTTTATCTCTCACACATCCATTATCGTCTAAAACATGCTCAGCATTTTCATCCAGAAATTTGCAAATTCAAGTTACTACCTGAACACCGGGATACCAAGATCTAATCTTATAACAGCATTCTCAAAGTAAATCCGTTTTATTTATTCCAATATTTAAAAGTGCTTTTGCAATTTCTTCAACGCTTTTGCCTAACCTCCTATTTTTTAGTTGCCTACAACATGAGAAGAGGGGCATTCAAATAGCTTTTAGACTTCTGCTAATGATAACGTTGACCTATAAATTCAATATCAGAGAGAAGCATTCTTGGCTCACAATGTCTTACTAATGTTTACCCAATCAATTTCCAGTACAAATTGTTCCAGAGATCTGCAGATGAGATTATTTCCAGGTTTGTTTTGAAGCAAGGTAATTCAACAGTTTGATTTTTTAAAAAATGAATACTTCCCTCAGTGGTGTTAATGGCTGCAATCACCTTGGATAGCAGGCATTATCATAAAAGAAAGTTAAAACATGGATAACTGAAAGATTTTGACAAGTTGGTGATAGCTATTTCAAAATGGTTTGGCAGGGAAAAGAATTACTTAAATATTACAGAACAACAGGATATTCAAAATGTTATCATTGAAGGGCATTGTTCAGTGCTGCCACTATTTGATGAAAAAACAGTAAATATGTTGGCATGTGCAATGGGTTGGTGACCCATTTAAGTTTTCCCTCTTATTATTTACTATAATCCTACATTTTGGGGTAAACATTTAAGTATCACATAAAAACTATGGCTCAACTTTAACCTCAAATTGTGTACTATAGTTCCAATGTGATTTCTACTCCTTGTCTGACTGCATGCATTGTGTAAATACATGTAATTATGATGATACCATAGATATTCTGTGCCCCAGCTGTACAAATGATGTGGAACATGCATGGACTAAATTCTTCAATTCCCTCAGATGCGGCTTCAGTTTCACTGAAAGCAGTTATTTACAAGTGTCACCATTGTGTTCTCATTAGTTCATGGTTGCTGGGTTTCCAACTTAAGACTAATATTTTCCTTAGGAAAGCAATCAAGATATTCATGACAACCATAATGTCCACAATACGAAAAAAAATGCAAATATTAAATAATTCAGTTTTTATTGGATAATTCTCAGTCAATTGCTGTGCTAATTATGTGCAACTCAACACCTCTACTTTTATGTCTGTAATATTACATCTCTGCCACGAATAAATCCATCAGCTAATTAAACTTTCATCCAATACTGGTTAGTGTTGGCTATTCCAAGCCTCTCTTCTAGTTTGTCTCTCATCTTCAACATTCTGTATTCTCCAGGTTTCAGCATTACTGATCTCTTCCATAAGCAAATCCTGCACAATAGGTGTTCACCTTTACTACATTATAGCCTGTTTATTGATAGTGTTTCATAGTTATGACCTCCAAACCACTCTGTAGTCTGGACCTTGAATTCCTACATGTATGTTATATGCTACAAGGTACAAGTCAGGAGTGTGATGGAATACTCCTCACTTGCCTGGATGAGTGCAGCTCCGACAAGACTCAAGAACTTGACACCATCCAGGACAAAGCAGCTGCTTGATTGGCACTACATTCACAAGCACCCACTCCCTCCACCACTGATGCTCAGTACACACTGCTGCTACTATCTACAAGATGCACTGCAGAAATTCACCAAAGATCCTCAGACAGCACCTTCCAAACCCATGACCACTTCCATCAAGATGCACAAGGGCAGCAAATAGATGGGAAGACCACAATCTACAAGACCACTCCAAGCCATCCATCATCCTGACTTGGAAGTACATCGCCATTCCTTCACTGTCACTAGGTCAAAATCCTGGAATTCCCTCCCTAGTGGTATTGCGGGTCAACCCACGGAAGGTGGACTGCAGTGGTTCAAGAAGGCAGCTCACCCACACCTTCTCAAGGACTACTAAGGACATGCAATAAGATGCTGACCAGCCAGTGACACCCACATCCCACGAATGAATAATAATAAAAAAAAGCTTCCTGTCACCTAAAATATTCAGCAACGTGTATTTATATAATGTCTTTAGCATAGTAAAAACATTACATGGCACCAACAGACGGTTAACAATGAAATTCTGGAACTTAGGGTCTCAGCAGCTGAAGGCACAGTCACCAGAGGGATGAAGAAAGTTAAGGGTGCACAAATGGCTAAGATTAAAATATTGCAGAATTCTCTGGGGGTGGGACTGAAGGAAGCTCAAAAGGAAAAGGGAGGGACAAGAATGAGTATTTTAAATTTAAGGGAAATTAAGTATTAAAACTTACGGAAATGAAGCTTGTTGTTATCCAACCAAATGACTTATTCTATAAATACTATAAAATAAATTCCGTTGTAAGTTTTATCAAACCCCTCACAATACATTGCAGGAATCTGTGTATTGTCTGTGGATTTAACCCTTTGTGAGCCAAATTCCATGGATCGTCATATTAGACCTCAAATTACTCCTGGGCTAAATAATGTGAAATTAGCAAAGCACCTAATCTTATTCCCCTCCACTGCGATGCTTTGCTACAAACAATTCATTTCATAACTGAAGATCTTCTATTTTTGCTTGCAAGTGTGCCTTTTTAAAGACCAGCTAAGAAGGTACTATATACAGAGATAACAAAGCTAGCCTTTAATTTTCAGGGTGACAACACTGCCTTCAAGACACTCTCAACTGTATTTAAAACTTTTTGTGCACTGCCTTCTTGAATAATTACAGCTGGTTTCCAGTCTCTCCATGAAACAATAAAGAAAAAGGTGGCCTCACAATGTTATTAGATTGGAAGTTCAGGGACTTTGATATAGGAATGGTAGTGTTTATTTAGGATGGTGTGTGCCCTATAGGGAAATTTGTTGCTAACGATATAACCATTTATAACTGGTCTTCTTTGAAGCATTGCAGGTTGTGGGTTTAGGAGTTATTGTGATGCATCTTGTAGATAGGACATACCACAGTCATGGTCTGCTGGTGGGGGAGAGTTTGGATATTTTGCTGCGTGAAATCTGAGATGCGAGTCATATTACTCATTGAAATTTGTGAAAATTCATAAAAACTTAGAAAAACAATTTATTTTCGTAACAGTAACTATCTCAACCAATTCCATGAAACGTAATAGAATTTGCAAACTTTTATTGCAAACATTTATTTTCTTTGATAGTAACTTTCCCTCTGCATTTTCCACTAAGTTAATACTAATATCCTTGAACTAAAGTTTAAACTAACGTTTTCCATCTAAAACCAATTCCCTTCAAGTGACTCAGTTCAGTCAGAATATCCAGACAGGATACCTTCATAAGAGAGAGTGATCAGTTATGATTAGATAATAAGACTTCAAAAGTAGCAATTCATGCAGGAATATTATTTTTCTTTTCCACTGGAGATTGTTGCTTGGCAGCAAGAGATTCATTCTAATTAAGGAACCCAACTGAGACCAGAATGGATGAAATTCAGTAACTGAACAGAAAGGTCAGCAAATCTTAGATGAAGATCAGACTCGCAGCTTTTTGGTTCACAATCAATTATATAAAAAGTCATCTTGTTATCCCTTCTACAATGCAGTCACTCTCTTATGATATCAACAGTCTTCAAAACAATGGAGAGAGAAACCTCAGCTACTGCTGATCAGACGTAGTCAACCTGAAGGTGTTAAGCTCTCCTTCCATTTTTTCTCAAAGTTCATGCAAGTTACTCAAGTGCTGGTAACAGTGCTTCTCAACCAGATGTCTGTCCATTGAGCAGCAGTTGATACTGTACAGGCATTTCCCTCAGAAATCTTGGACCAGATTTTGTTTTCCCCCATAGAAATGAAATGTAAATGATGCCAAACATATAATTCATCTGGAACAGCTCAAAGTTTCCAATCAAACTGGTGACAAGCCAAATGTAGAAATCAGACTGGCAGCTCTGGAAGTACAGCTTTTGTTAGAACAGCTGTGTTACAGAGTTTTCATCTCTGTTCAACATAAACACATAATGTCAAAGAACAGATTCTGGGTTGGGACAGTCAGTGAAGTAGTTCCTGAACTTTGGCCATTTGGACAATTTCAATCCAGCAGAAATTATGTTCACTGTCCAGATACATTCATTTAACACAGGTGACATCACCAGGGATTGTTTGTACAATCTTTACTGGGATACAGTCGATCTAATGACAACAAAAAAGGTGAGCCCTAATTTACATTGACAACATCCCAAAGACTGGCAAAAAATGGTGAAAGCCCAGTTTCAATGTCAAAATATTGTTTCACTGAGCATTCAATCTATTGTCAATGATGCGAGTTGTTCTATGTGAACACACAACTAGCATCATTAATCCCTCACAGACTATCCAGGAAATTGCCATGGTGGAAAAGTGATCTTACAGGCACTGATCCAAGGAACCCATGAGAAATTTAAATCTGTTGCACACTTTCATTTTGACTCTCTAAGACAGCCTATTTGCACTCTGAGAACGTTGCTCGACTTCATCCATCTAAGCTCATCGGCTGCTGAAACTATAAACCACACCATCATCACTTCTAGACTTGACTATTCTAAAGCTACTCCTGGCTTGTCTCCCATATTCCACTCTCAGTAACTATGAGATAATTAAAAATTTTGTTGTACAGATCTTAATTCTTAAGCAAATTCCATACGCCTAATACCCCATACTTGCTGACTTATGTTTTAAAATCAAGCAACATGTTGATTTTAAAATTCTCATCCTGGTTTTAAATTTGGTCTCGATAGCCTTATCCTTCCCTATCTCTGTAATCTGCATCCTCTTGTACCCTCAAGGATATCTGCACTGCTCTCATTCTGACCTCTTGTGTATTCCCAATTATAACTGTTCCACCACTGATGGTCATGCCTTCAGCTGCCCAGGCTCCAAACTAAACCTTTCCACCTCTCTACCTTACTTGCCTCCTAAACCAAGTTCGCATAACCTTCTCTTTGACCAGGGTTTTACATGCCCAACACAGTATTGCTTTATGTGGCTCAGTGTCGTGTTTTGTTTTTTAATGTTCCTTTGAAGTGCCTTGGACATTTCATTACAATAAAAAGCATTGGACAAGCTGTTGTTGTTGCATCAATCAAAAACTCTGAACCAGTTCCTCCTTTACAGGCAGGCTATTGTCAATGACCTCTTCCAGAACATGGTGATTATGTTCCACTGCAATAAGTGGACACATCTTGCCAAATAGGCAGGCTGATGTTCATTGAATGACAAGGGATGTATATTGAGAGGCCTTTCCTGAACTTTGGAAGCAGTGCTCCAATTGGCGAAAAAAACAACTGTGGCCTGGTGCCAGCCCATGCTTGACCCCCAATATGGGAGTCACTGATTTCTCACACCCACGGGGATCTGCAGTATGCTTTAGACTGACTATCATGAATAATTTTCAAATCAGTTTCTGAAGTTGCAGACAGCAACACAAAACCATCTCCAGGGCTGAAGAACACACAAGCAAAATAAATTACAACAGAAGATCCAAATATAAAAGGTAGATGCATTTGTTAACAGCAGGAAAGTATGTCCAGCCAGAGTCAGTGAGCCTACATATAGGTTCCATTCAATTGTATAGACATTCACACATGACAAGACAATCTCCACGGAACGTGGACACAGCAAGAGGTTAACACTTACTTTTGACTGGGACAGACTATTTCGTCAATGGCTTCAAGTATAGTGATGAAAAGTTGTGACTGTTGAACTGAATTTAGCAAATAACTGATGAAAAATTCAAAGTTTCAAATTTGGGCTGTTTTAAGTTATCTGCGCAACTCAAGCCTTCAGCAGAAATTCACACCAATTGTTAAAAATAGCTGTTATTGACTTGCTAATACTGTAACTAATGAATTCAATAACTGATCTGCTTAAAGCAGCAAAACAACTTTTACAGTTTGTGAATTTAAAAGAATGCACTTGCATTTATATAGATCTTTTCGTCATCTCAGGCTTTTCCAAAGTGCTTTAGTGAAACAAGTATAGTTTGAAGCATTATCACTCCTACAAACAGCAATGAAATAAATAGTTTTAATGAGGCGTTGCATAGGATAAATAGGAAACTAACTGAATGTTACAAATTCAAATTCTTAAACTGCGATGGTGGGAACTGATTTTAAATTATCGGTCTTGTCTCTGTTATTACTAATCTATTAAAAGCGTAAATACGGGACTATGCCTGTGGTTGATGATTCAGATCACCAGCTGTCTTTACTGGACCCTAAAAGTATCTTGGTTAGCACTTGAGGTTTGAATCGACAAGACATACATAAGCATTCTTAGCAAGTGATTACAAAGGCATTGTGGAGGTTGGTGATCTAATGCATAAAAAGAAAATGCTGGAAATTCTCAGTGGTGCAGGCAGCATCTGTGCAGAAATCAAATCAACTGGTTGTCTTCTTTCATCCTTTTAAATTGATCTAATTTCTATTGGACTAACAATCATCAATTCTTTCCCCCCCTATATTTTACTTAATTTTTAATGCATTACACTTTAGAACTACAACTCTGATTCATTCATTCACCAAAGTGATTTTTTCCTTTATTCAACTATTTATTCTGTCCTCTTCATACCTCTGTGCACACATACATACCAAACTTGTTTCTTTAGGCAAATTTACACCAACATATTTATTCATTAATTACCATCTGTTCTATCTTGTTCAAAATCTCGCACAATGAAAGTTGCAGTGCAAGTTTAGAGCATGCTAAATAAAGCAAACAAAATTCTAGGCTATATCGTGCAGATAGAGTACAGAATCATAAAAAATGTTATGTTAACCATGTTCAAAATATTGGCTCAACCTCAACCGAAATACTGTGTCCCATTCTGGGTGTAACACTTTAGGAAGGATACAAAAGCATTAAAGAGAACGCAAAAACAATTCAAGAGAACAGTTCCAATAATGAGGGCTTCATTTATTCAGATAGATAGTTAGAACTGTTTTCCTTGGAGAAAAGAAGGGTAACTGCAAGTTTGATAGATGTATTCAAAATTGTGAGGGGTGTGAGTCAGTGGAGAGGGAGAAACTGTTCAGCATTCATGCAAGGATTCTGAATGAGAAGGTACAGCTTTAACATAATTGGCAAAAGAAGCAGTGATGACTTGAGCAAAGTTTTCTTTTCATGCAAGTAGTTAAAACATATAATGCACTGTTGGAAATTATGGAGGAGGCAGGCTCATTTGAAGCTTTTAAAAGGGAATTTGGTCTTTATCAAAAAAGCATTTGCAGGACTACAGGAAAAAAAGACAAGGGAGCAGCAATAAGTGAATTGCTCCTTTAGAGACCTAAAACAGACATCATCAGCTGAATGGCCTTCTTCAGTACTGTGAAAATGTACACAGTCTGCATGCAAATAATGGTACACCTAAAAATGAAACTGATTAATTTTACCAATTTGTTTGTGAGCCAATAGAAACAATAGTTAGAAAAGGAAATTGCATGTCTAAGCACCACTTGTTGAAACCCATGATGATGTACCACACAGAGCTGTGTTTATTTTCTGAAAAGTGGTGTTAGACAATGAATGCATAGGGACGATTGGGAATCGACTGTTGCCTTGTCTGCCATACAACAATGTATTTGACAGAGTCATTTTTTGCAAAGAGTCATTCTGCCTGATGGAGAATAATTTCAATCAAAGCAGCACCAACTGGTTCAACAAACATCAAACTACATGGCACTTAACTTGACATTTTACAATTTAGAAAGATTCACTGTTAATTAACAAAGTACAACAATGTATAATTTTATTTTAATATTACATAATATTTCTAGATCAGCAAGCCTTCCTAAAATGACTGACACTTTGTTTAATGCCAATGAGACAACAAATGTAATTATTTAATAGAGCAAAGGCTAAACATACATGTAATGATGGATGTGGGTGCACTGGGCACAGGAGAGAATCCAGCTGGTGCTGGATGAGACAAAAACGCAACAGCACCTACAGATTTTCTAAAAGGCGCTAGATATTCTGACCGAGGCAGTGGTCAAGAGGCAACAGATTTTCTCCTCAAACTCTGTCCAAATATACTACTGTCAGAAAAATAAAATAGCATGGCTGGAGGCAGCAGAAGACAGGAGGACCTGGGCGCAGTGCCTCAAGCAACAACTTCAAGATCTTGGAATGTGAGTGGCAAACAACATTTGACAACTACAGAGGAGACAATACCAAATACAGCATGGTGCCATAGTTGCACGTCATCAGCCATAGCAATGCTGAGTAGAGAAGAGCTGGGTCATTTGATTCCACCATCCAAGGTAAAGGACACAGAGGAGACACCTGTCCAATGAGCTCCATGGCTCATTTTCCATTGGCACTCATGGGCTTAGTTGTGATGACACAGCTGTTAAGTTGCCAGTCTTCTCAACAACATTAAAATGCTGTTTCTCCTCCAGGCCACGGGTATGGTTCCAAGGGCAGAGAATGGAGCTGTACATGCAGCTTCAACCTGCTGCTGGTTGGCCTGTGCTCCATCATATCTCAGGGACATGAGCACACCAACTCTTCCACTAAGAGACCAACTACGTCTTCGAGTCATACACTGCACCACTGAATGAGTGCAAAAGCAATATGGCAGCATGCACAAGAAGAACACAAGAATTCTGAGTCACTATTTGTGCAGAGATGCACGGGGTGGATGCCAGATACATCCTAGTTGGTGGCTTTGGTTAACATTTGAAGATGCCATGAAAGAACTGAGGAAGTCAGGCCACCACTTAGGAGAGGCTGCTGCCATCCCTTACCTCTGTAGCCCTTTTGACCTGAACCAGCTCTGGCAAAAGGCCCAGGGAGACAGGCTTTTTTTTCTATTCATTTGTCGGATGTGGGTGTCGCTGGCTGGCCAGCATTTCTTGCCCATCCCTAGTTGTCCTCCAGAAGGTGGTGGTCAGCTGCCTTCTTGAACCGCTGCAGCCCATCCACTGTAGGTTGACCCACAATGTCATCAGGGAGGGAATTCCAGGATTTTGACCCAGCAACAGTGAAGGAACGGTGATATATTTCCAAGTCAGGATGGTGAGTGGCTTGGAGGGATATTCGGAGGTGATGGTGTTCCCATATGTCTGCTGCCCTTGTCCTTCTAGATGGAAGCTGTTGTGGGTTTGGAAGGTGCTATCTGAGGATCTTTGGCGAATTTCAGCAGTGCATCTTGTAGATAGTACACACTGCTGCTACTGAGCATCGGTGGTGGATGCTTGTGGATGTAGTGCCAATTAAGTGGGCTGCTTTGTCCTGGATGGTGTCAAGCTTCTTGTTGTTGGAGCTGCACACATCTAGGCAATTCAGGAGTGTTCCATCACACTCCTGACTTATGCCCTGTAGATGGTGGACAGGCTTTGAGGAGTCAGGAGGTGAGTTACACATCACAGCATTCCTAGCTTCTGGCCTGCTCTTGTAGCCGCTGTGTTGATGTGGTGAGTCCAGTTGAGTTTCTGGTCAATGATAAGCCCCAGGATGTTGATAGTGGGGAATTCAGTGATGGTAACACCATTGAATGTCAAGGGGTGGTGGTTAGGTGGTCTCTTATTGGCGATGGTTGTGGCCCGGCATTTGTCTGACGCGAATATCACTTGCCACTTGTCAGCCCAAACCTGGATTTTGTCCAGATGTTGTTGCATTTGAACACAGTCTGCTTCAGTATCTGAGAGCTCACGAATGGTGCTGAACATTGTTCGACAATGATTGCACATTCCCACTTCTGGCGTTATGATGGAGGGAAGGTCATTGATGAAGCAGCTGAAGATGGTCGGGCCAAAGACAATACTGTGAGGAACTCCTGCAGAGATGTCCTGGAACTGAGATGATTGACCTCCAACAGCCACAACCACCTTCCTATATGTCAGGTATGACTCCAACCACTGGAGAGTTTGCCCCCTGATACCCATTGATTCCAGTTCTGCAAGGGCTTCTTGATACCACACTTGGTTGAATGCAGCCTTGATGTCAAGGGCTGTCACTCTCACCTCACCTCGGGAATTCAGCTCTTTTGACCATATTTCAACGAAGGCTGTAATGAGGTCAGGAGCCGAGTAGCCCTTGACAGCACTGTTGATGACACCTTCCATCACTTTACTGATGATTGAGAGTAGACTGATGGGGTGGTAATTGGTCAGGTTGGATTTGTCTTGCTTTTTGTGTACAGGCCATACTTGGGCAAACTTCCACATTGTTTGGATAGATACCAGTGTTGTAACTGTACTGGAACAGCTTGGCTAGGGGAGCGGCAAGTTCTGGAGCACAACTCTTCAGTACTATTGCCAGAATGTTGTCAGGGCCTGTAGCCTTTGCAGGATCCAGTGTCTCCAACCGTTTCTTGATATCAGGTGGAGTGAATCAAATTGGCTGAAGACTGTTATCTGTAATGCTGGGGACCACTGGAGGAAGCCGAGATGGGTCATCCACTTGGAACTTCTGGCTGAAGATTACTGCGAATGCTTCAGCTTTATCCTTTGCACTGATGTGCTGGGCTCTTCCATCATTGAAGATGGGGATATTTGTGGAGCCGACTCCTCCAGTGAGTTGTTTAATTGTCCACCACCATTCATGACTGGATGTCACAGGACTGCAGAGCTTAGATCTGATCCACTGGTTGCGGGATCACTTAGCTCTGTCTATCACTTGCTGCTTTTGCTGTTTGGTGTACAAGTAGTCCTGTTTGGTGGCTTCACCAGGTTGTTACCTCATTTTCAGGAATGCTGCTGCTCCTGGCTTGCCCTCCTGCACTCTCCATTGAACCAGGGTTGATCCCCTGACTTGACGGTAATGGTTGACTGGGGGATATGCTGGGCCATGAGGTTACAGATTGTGCTGGAGTATAATTCTGCTGCTGTTGATGGCCCACAGTGTCTCATGGATGCCCAGTCTTGAGTTGCTAGATCTGTTTAATGTCTGTCCCATTTACCACAGTGATAGTGCCACACAACACAATGGAAGTTATTCTCAATGTGAAGGCGGGACTTCGTCTCCACAAGGACTGTGCGGTGGTCACTCTTCCTGATACTGTCAGGGACAGATGCAACTGCAGCTGAAAAACTGGTAACAGTAAGGTCAAGTATGTTTTTCCCTCTTGCTGTTTCCCTCACCATCTGCCACAGACCCAGTCTAGCAGCTATGTCCATTAGGACCCAACCAGCTCGATCAGCAGTACTGTTGCCGAGCCACCCTTGGTGATGGACATTGAAATCCCGCACCTAGAGTACATTTTGTGCACTTGCCATCCTCAGTGCTTCCTCTCAGTGTTGTTCAACTCCTTCATTGAGAAGTACTGATTCATCAGCTGAGGGAGGATGGTATGCGGTAATCCACAGGAGTTTTCCTTGCCCATGTTTAACCTGAAGCCATGAGACTTCACGGGGTCCAGAGTCGATGTTGAGGACTCCTCGAGCAACACCCTCCCAACAGTTTATCACTGTGCCGCCCCTTCTGCTGGGTCTGTCCTACTGGTGAGACAGGATATATCCAGGGATGGTGATAGTGGTGTCCGGCATATAGTCTGTAAGTATGATTCTGTGAGTATGACCATGTCAGGCTGTTGCTTAACTAGTCTGAGAGACAGCTCTCCCAGTTTTGGCACTAATCCCCAGATGTTAGCGAGAAGGACTTTGCAGGTTGACAGGGCTGTCACTGCTGGT
The DNA here is from genome assembly GCA_024137785.1 of Ginglymostoma cirratum. NCBI lineage: Eukaryota > Metazoa > Chordata > Chondrichthyes > Orectolobiformes > Ginglymostomatidae > Ginglymostoma > Ginglymostoma cirratum. The sequence goes on from JAHRHZ010000013.1 coordinate 35,859,336, forward strand.
GTCTTTTACAGTGCCTAGGTTGAAGCCAGATGATCCATCCAGTTTCATTTCTTTGGGGCTTTATAGCAATTGGTACAACTGAGTGGATTTCTAGGCCATTTCAGAGGGTAATTGAGAGTCAAGCACTTGGCAGAGGTCTGGAGTCATATGTAGGCCAGACCAGGTGAGGATGGCAGATTTCCTTCCCTGAAGGACATTAGTGAACCAGGTGGGTTTTCCGACAATCGGCAATGATTTCATGGCTTCTGTTGCAATGACACAGGCACGGGAACCTGTGGAGGAGTCCCAAGAGGAGGACTGAAATCATAGGTATCTCAACCTAATGCAGGCACAAAGGAGCAGCCTACCTCCACCTCATCCTCTATTACACAGTACATCTCAGGAGACCAGACACAAGCACGGAGCACCATGCTGTTGACTGTTCTCAATGGGTCAACTGGGTGGAATTGGCTATGTTTGCATTCTGTAGGATTTATAAACATACATTTTCTAAAGAATACCAGATCTGAGAGTGCATGAATTACGGTGGGGATCAAGAATGAAGGGACACAATGGACTTGACACATGCACTGGGTATGTGAGATGAGGTGAAGTTCTCATACTCCCATGCTGTGGCTTATCCTCATGTGTGTGGTAGATACTGAACTTGCGGTTCAAGTTTAGAACGAGAAACATACAAACAAGTGAACGAACACAGGAATTATGAGGAGTAGGTCATTCAGCTTGCTATACCATTCATTAAGATTTAGCTGATCAGATTGTGGTCTCGACTTCATTTACTCACCTACTCCTGATAACCTTTGACTCCCTCATTAGTTATGCATATATCTCCCTCTGTTTTAATTATATTCAGTGACCTTGTCTCCATCAATCTCTTGTGAAGAGAGATCCAAAGATTCATGACCATCAGGAAGAAAAACTCAATTCCATCTTAAATCGGAGCCCTCTTATTTTTAAACTTCACTGTCAAACTAGTCTCTCTACAAGACGCATCCTTTCAGCACCAATCTCATCAAGTCCCTGGGGTCTAAGGTTCAAAAACAGGACTGAGTTTCTAAACTCCAACGGTTACATTGAACCTTTCATCATAATATAACTCTCCATAGGCCATCTCTTACATCAGGCCCACTCTGCCATCCAACATGATTAGGTCTGTCAGAATCTTATACACTTTTATAAGATCCCATCTTATTTAGAGATCCCAAACCCTGGCACTAGGCAAGCAAAACAGCATTTCTCACTCTTTGATACAGAGAGCAGTGTCAATCCCTTCACTATAGTATCAACTCCAAAACATGTTCAAAAACAAACACATTTGATTCCAATTTTGTGCCTACTGCCTTTTATTAAAAAGTAGTAACTGCCACATTGTGATAGTTATTTGTGATATACACTATCATAGTACTGGAAAATGCTCAAGTTTTACAGAAATATACTTGCCTTTTCTTTAACAGGCATCCACAATCACAGCAGCTTCACTACAACATTAGCATGAAAATATCTGCATTACATGACATATCACTATTATGATCAGCAATTACCAATCTTTCTAAAAAAAAAATCTGGTAGAATTGAAGAATTAGAGATCCTGACTTGAGCACCAGAAATCAAGCAAGTATAATAATACATATACAGCTCATGGTAACCTAACTTGCTGAAAGGACTATTATGCCAGAAAATTGCAGCTGGATTTTACTGTTGGATTATGCCAGAAAAATTGCAATTGGATTTATTGTCGGATTTTGTTCCAATTCTGGGGGATAAGTACTAATTTCCTGCCAGAACCACCAATAAAAGTTATGCAGATGTGAAAAAAATTGCAGTTCCATTTCACATTGGAAACCTCTAATCAGCCAATTTACTTTAAGATAGCACTGCAAACTCTCTTGTGCTGAAGTACAGCTTTCATGAACTCCATGACAGAATCGCTCTAATACGATGCATTTAATAAGAACGGGATTAGAATCCCTTTACTTTTGTGCTTTTATACAAGGTCCATAAAAAAACAAACTTCTGCTGTAACATTGTTTGTTTTTTGTACTACTGATGTTCCTGTAAATTTTCTGCTCTGAGCTCAACAGCATTGGGGCCATCCAATTCCAATGTATATATTGCGCTTTCTCATGAAAATAATTTCTGCCAACTATAGTGTTCAGAAAACCAATGTACTATTTCTACGGACCACTGTTCTTCTGTTTCAATTACTTACATTTTCAGGTTTTCTGCAAAACCAAACCATAGGGATGGCCTATTGCCAGATTCCAACTTTTAGTTTAAAACAATTTTGGTTTATTTTCCCCTCAAGTTTACAATTACGTCTCACTACTCAGAGCACGTTAATGATGTTTGAGTCTTTCTAAGGAAATACTAAATGATTTAAGCTTTAGCAGATTGTAATTCTGTGTAAACTATTAAAGATCTTTCCAAACTAAAATTAAAAAACAAAGCTGATATTTTGTTCATAATTGTTAGTGAGACATTTCAGCATACAACTAGACCATTGTGTTATCACCCACTTATAAACTCTGGATGGTCATGTATTCACAGCCTTCCTAATTTTGTTCATCAACTGAATCTTAAATATCTCTCCATGGAACCTCTACTAAAGTTGTCTCATTCTAGTTTTTTTTAACATTATGCCTCATCTCCATATTTTAGAGTAACTGCAATGAGACAATTTTTTTAGTCTACAGGATTTTATTCTACTCATGTCGTATTTATTAAAAATATCTCCACTTTTGCCAATACGCTTCACCACATCCACTGCTTTGCCATTGTTTAGCTTATCTATGGTCTTCTTTACCTCAGGTTATAATACATTTGCTTTTGCTACAGGTTGTCATTCTTTCTCAGCTGTTCTTTTACTTGACGACCATTTAAAACTTTTCAAGGTTCTTCACTGCTACCCACAATTTATCTATTCTGGTTATAAACCACTAGATCACACAGATGGCAGCTATCTGGTTGATTGTACTTATACTGACTCTCTCAGTCATGCACGCCAATATCCTTTGATCATAACACTATGTTTTTTTTAAAAATGTACCCTCTTCTCTTTAAAACTAAAACAATTCTGAATCTTTGCGTTCATTCTTTTGACCACCTTAAATTTATAAATCAATTTACCAATCAGTAATAGCTTCAGTCTCTTACCTAATTACAATTCTATATCATTTGAATGTATCTATTCTTTTGTTCTAAAATGGTCAAAGAGAGAATTTTTGAATTGCTCTTCTACCACCCCCTGAATGGTGGTTTCTGATTTTAAGGTTAAGACTTCTTGTCACAGAACAGGTACATATCGCTTCTATTCAATTATCAACTGTTTTCAAAATCCAAAAAGATACAACCAAATATAAAGTTTCTATATTCCAGAGAATAGAAACCTAGTTCATGGAAATACTTCCCACAATTTAATCGTTTGTTACATTTTGGCAGATCCAAATTGTATTCCTAACAAAGCCAATATATCTTTTCTAAGTAATTGGGCTGAATTTTCACATATTTTAGCTAGGTGTTATTTTAGAGGAAGATTTCACTTCGAGGGCCATAACGATTTTTTTCATGCAAGCGCCCACTGTATATTTCATTAAATAAACATCTAGTCTCCATTCGGCCTTCTCGTGTCATGAGGTCACAGAGGAGGAAGTGCGTACCTCTGCCGGACTTTCCCATTGTCATACCATGGCTTCCATATTTAAATGTTACTTGTTCACCACTTCAAGTGCTGCAAGCCAGGAACTGCCCGTCAAAGTCTGATCAAATATATTCTAAAGAAGTTGGCCAAGGAAGCCCAGATTATAGATAGGGACCTGGAGGTCCTGGTGGACGGGATGGTAGAAGGGAGAACTGTCCTCTTTCCTCAGAATGGCAAAAGAAGCCACACCTCCAAATGCTGCCAGTATGGAATGATATAGCTGCCCGGAACTACATCTAGATGTAACGGGACGGCAAGGAAACCAAACACATTGAGCACCTTTATGTTCATGTGTGCAAACAAGACAAGGCATTTTGGTAAGATCACCAATAGTAATATTAATGGGGACATCTTGCAACAGTTCCTTGCCTCCACTCTTCACACACATTTGACCACTCAGTGCGTGTGATTTTGCAATCATTTATGATGATGCACTTCTGTAGGGTTAAGTGTACACTCTACCCATGTGTATCACAAGGAAGTGCACACTCATTTACAGATAGGGAATGTCCAATGCTCCATTAGCATCCAAACTCTGTCCTATAGCACAATTATGTCCATCCAGCACCTCTCATAGGCATTAAAAGAGAAGTTTACTCCATTCACAGTGAATATGCTGGCAATTATTTTCACCATTATTGCACAATTGAGATTTGGTGGAAGATGGTATGTTTTCTATGTTGTGCTCCTGTTAGTGAGTTCCAAGCTTTGCCTGAAAGTCAAGAACTTCCCCCCCCTTTCATTCATGGACCTCTTTTGTCCAACATTTCTGCCAACTCCATCACCTTTGATGATCCCCACATCCCCATCCACCCCTTCTTATTCAACTACAAACATCCCCAAATTCAAGCTCAGCTTTTGGCTTATGGCATTGCCAATGACCACTATCGCTATCCACTGTCCACCCGCTGAAGCCAGCATGGTGGTCACCTGTCACAGAAGTAACCCCACCCTCCTGCAGAACCCCATGCTCTCTCATGTGTTTTCAGATCATGCTAACATACAGTGGGATATAGATCATTTGCAGATATGGGCGGAGAAATGGCAGATGGAGCTTAAAATGGGTAAGTGTCAGGTGCTGCATTTTGGGAGATCAAATGTTAAGGAAAAGTGTAGTTAATGGCAGGACTCGGAACAGCACTGTTGTACAGAAGGATCTTGGGGTTCAAGTCCATAGCTCCCTGAAAGTATACACGTAGATAGGGTGGTAAATAAGGCATATGGCATGCTTGCCTTAGTCAGGGAATGGAGTACAAAAGTCGAGATGTCATGCTGCAGCTTAATAAGACTTCGGTTAGGCCATATTTAGAATATTGCATTCAATTCTGGTCACCATGTTACAGGAAGCATGAGGAGGCTTTGGAGAAGGTGCAGAAGAGGTTTATCAGGATGCTGCCTGGATTAGAGGGTATGAGCTAAAAGGAGAGGCCTGAAAAACTTGGTTTGTTTTCTCTTGAGTGGTGGAGGCTGAGGGAAGACTTGATAGAACTCTATGAAAATATGAGATGCATAGATAGGGTTGAGGGTCAGAATCTTTTTCCCAGAGTTGAAATGTCTAATACTAGGGGCATGCATTTAAGGTTAGAGGGAGTAAATTCAAAGGAGACATGACAGGCAAGTCTTTTTTTTAAACACAGAGTGGTAGGAGTCTGGAACGCACTGCCTGGGTGGTGGTGGAGACAGAGGCAGATACAAAAGATACATTTCAGGGACTTTTACATAAGCACATGTATATACAAGGATTGGAGAGATATGGACCAAGCGCAGGCTGAAGAGATTAGTTTCATTTGGCGTCATGTTTGGCACAACACTGTGGGCCGAAAGGCCCGTTCCTGTGCTGTACAGTTCTACTATATTCTATTTTCCTTTGTGCTAGATAGGATTTCAACTAACAGGCAACTTTTCTCCTAATTCTCACTGCCTCCAGTTTTACTGGGACTCCGTGAAGTCTCAGTCAAACACTGTCTTGATGTCAAGGGCAGTGACTCAGACTTCACTTCTGGAATTCAGCTCTTCCTTTCATTTTTTGACCAAGGTTATAATGAGGTCAGGAGACAAGTGGCCTGGCAGAATGCAAACTCAGCAGTGAGCAAATTAATTGTGTCCAAGTGCCACTTGAGAACTGTCAATGACACCATTAATCGATCTACTGACGATGGAGATTAGGCTGATAGAGCTGTAATTAGCCAGATTTAATTTGCTCTGCTTCTTGTTGCAGGACATACTTGGGCAGTTTTCCACATTGTTAGATGCAGAGTGCTGTAGCTATACTGGACGAATACTCCAATGATATGGGTTCAAATCCCACCACAGCAGCTGATAGAGTTTAAATTTAGTTGATTAATAAGTTTCTTGACACCATTTCCTTTTATGATTTATTTATTCTTTGTCAGACATGAACACCACTGAAAAGGTCAGTATTTGTTGCTTAACTCAATTTGCCCATGAACTGAGTGGCTTGCTAGGCCATTTCAGAGGAAAGTTAGGATTCAATCACATTGCTATGGTTGTGGAGACCCATGTTGGCCAGATCAGGTAAGGATGATAATTTTCCCTTCCTAAAGGATATTAATGAACTATATAAGTTTTTACAACAAACAGCAGAACCTATCACAGCTGAAGTTACAGACTAGCTTTCAATTCCAAGTTTATTAATTAATTTTAAATTCTAGCAGTTGTCACAATGGGATCTGCACCAGTGTATTGTAAGCATCAGTCTGGGCCTCTGGGTTACCAGTCCCATGACAGTACCCTTCTATCTCCCATTATGATTGAGAAACATGGGCAATGAACCGAAGCCTGCATCACACTACACACCTGGGTGGAAAAGGTTAAAAATGTGATCAGGCGACTCTTGTAGTAATGGTCAGCTTACATGTTAAAGTCCTGTTGCTTAACATAAACTATCGCATTTTCCATAGGAATTATTCAACTCTCAGCTGCTACTTGAACTAACTACAAAAATATTTGTATTAGATAACTAGATTAATTTGCCATCTTATTTTTGTATGACATACAGGATTCCAAGTAGGTTTTATTACAACCATCTGGTTTTTATGCAGTCATCTATATTGGCAACAATACCGCTCATTTTCGAAGCTTTCATTAGCTGTTGTGATCCCCAAGAGTTCCCCTTGATTTCACTACTTAAAAAGTTTTTCCTTAAATTACAGGTCAGGTTAGGAATTATTGTCTGAACAGTTGATTTTTCACTAATAATTAATTAGATAGTATCTCATAAAAGGAGCTAGATTTGTTATTTTCATATTTCAAAATGACAATCGGGGTTGTGATAAAAATTCATAACATATTCTTACCCTTAGAGAATATGGATCTTAAATAGGCGTAAAATAGATTTTGTTTTTAATTCTGTGAAGGTGACTTTGTAGGTATTTTTAGGAGGTCCAAAAGCCATTTGGAACAATGAGCTAAAAGGTATCAGTCCGAGAAAGCAGCTGATTCAAAGTAAATGCCTCAATCAGGTATCTGGAAAAATTAATTCCAGAATGTTCACAAATTTGAGTTTTATGACTGCAGGAAGACAGATGGTCAGAAACCAGAATCAGATTTCCATTCCGATGAACAGTTTCACATCAGAGCAAGACCATGTTAGTTTACAGAAAGCTCCAGACGGTGAATTTTCAGTTGGTAGAAATCTCCAGGTGGTGAGAACTGAAAGGTCCAGGTTACCAGAAATAGCGAGAAGTCTCTAGGCCATCAAAACTAGAAAGGATCAGTTTAACAGCAAAGTTTCAAGTAAAGACAGGAGCGATAGTTAACTGGGATGGAGTGTCTGCTGGAAAAAGGGTTGAATCTTTGCTTTTCATCTTTATGTTAAGCTGTTTTCAAATGGTCATTTATATTTTATATCACATGCTGTATTGTAAACTTCCAGTCACTTCTAAGTAAAAAATATATAGCGGATGAAATGCAGACATCTTGCATACACAGCAATTCTCTGCAGGAACACAAGTACAAAAGTAAAGAGAAAGTTCTCAATTTTTGAAACCCAAACTACTGGCCAAAATATCAATTAATCATTCAAAGAAATCATGTAGCATTTACCATTCAATTCAACTTAGATTTAAGATGAATTATAATTTCACACATACAGCACTCACATGCCTATCATGCCACTTGAAGGGTCATAACATTCAAGGCTAGTGTGGGAAAGTGAGACTAGTGTAGGTAGTAGTACATTTTTTTTGCAGTACAGACTTGGTGGGCTGATGGGCTTCTTCTGTACTGTATAATTCTGGGCTCTGGTGAATGTGCACAATATAGCCATATCCTCAAGGGTACTGAAAATGTATCCAACTACAATAGTATTGATAAATCCACAATTTAACATGCATCCTATTTCAATCTGTTTTAATAATACTGATTAATAATCTATTACAAATACAATTTGTTGCATATATTCAGATACAGTGAACTCACGTCCTATTGGCAGATTGACCAGTCTGAGTACTGTTGGGCTACTCAACAATGTGATAATCATCACCAGGCCTGGACAGGTCCGCATTTTGCACAAAGATTGCGTATAGACTATGTCAATAATCAGAATCTGGGAGATGAATTTCCTAAGGATTCCACTCCACTAGTGTAATTTTAGTTTAAGCCCCATTTTAATCACAGAAACTGAAGAAATTTGCCTCCTCCATCCCCTCATTGAATGGAAAAGGTACCTTCGATCAAACTTCAGAAAAAAATTTGTTCTCCGTCTCAGAGTTGGTAGATTGAAGATTCAGAGGAAGGTACTAAATATACAAGAAAAGTACTTCAGTTAATAGTTTAGTGGTGGCCTATTACTTGTCTGTGTTCAGCAACACTTTTTTTCCCCACCACAGCTGCACATTAGCTGAAAACAACATCAGTCAGCCCAGGAAGACAACGCATCCAATGTGCTGCCAGTATAAAATCAAATGCTATTTCCTGCCATGTTTCTATGAACTATATATGAACAGGAATTATATATTCCACCATATTTCTAAACTCTTTACCAGACCAAAATTGGGGATTAAATACATTTCAGCTTTTGTTTGGGTATCGATGGGACTACCAGACCCAAAAAATTTGAGGAGTGCACCGCACCACACTTTTACCAACTCACTGCAGATCAGTCAATAAGTAAGCTTCTATTGAAATATTTACACAAAATAAAGATAAGATATTCAGTGAAAGAAGGCACATATTAAGATGACATGTTGAATATATGCCAGACAGTTTGGAAAGTCCCAGTTTAAAAACGTGGCAAAAGAAAACATGCAAAATGCGACATCACATTTTCTTACCAAGAGTTTTCACATATCCAACTATCATAGTGTGATACTATAGACTTCAAAACTTTAATAACATCATGAATCGAAAGAATCAGCAATAACTCTTTCTGGAATAAACTGTTTCTCCAAGATGAAAGGCATAAGAAGAAGCTGTTATAAAGGAACTAAAGGCAACATGTGTGAATTAACCATCCTTGGGAAGAAGCAGTTGAACAACATAAACAAGCTGTTTTCTGGGAGAGAGGAGGTAACAATTATTTGATAATCTGCTGCCTCTTGCCAAATGGGCAATTAAGTCTCCCTGAAAAAGCAATGGCCTTAAGTAAAGGTGTTAATTGTTAAAAAAAAAACTTGTTTCAAACTTAGCCAACATGGAACAGTGGAGCAACTTCTGGTAAGAAGGCAAGTCACAGATCTGAGGTATCCAGAAGAATATTGGGGATGAAAGAATCTATTGAATCATCAATAATGTCACACAACCAACTTGAAAGAGAGAAAACTTTATAAGAATCCAACACCAGAACAATACAATTGTGAGGCTTAACTTGTTAACTTGAGGGGTCTTATTTTGGTTGCCACATGCAATAAAGTTTAACTGATTATTTCAGAGTACTTGATTGTTTATGAGATTTCTGAATAAGTAGCAGAATTAAAGGTAACTTTTGGTGATTATCCACAATAATTGTAAATTAAAACTGTTAAAATCCATTTAGAATTTGCTACATATCATAAGTACAGTTGCAAAATTTCCAGGATTGTCCTGAAATCTAAGACTCCTATAAGCAATTCAGATAAAAAAAATATATATTTTCCTTGCATACTTTGTCCATTAGTTATACAAATCTTAGAAGTAGAAAAAGGTTGGGCAAGTGGGTTGAATGTGTCAGCTCATGTGTTGAAACATTCAGGATCACGTAAAATCAAAGCAAAGGAATTCTTTAGAGCAATGTTTATATAACAATTAACAAGCACAGATTTATTGATAGATTATTCCTTTGAAAATATTCTTGGGTGAAAGTAACTAATGAAATTAAAGAGTTCTGGAGTAGAAAATACCCAACAACCAAACAAATTTGATCAAATACAATGTAGTCAAAATGATTTTTAATTGCAGCTACAATCACAGAAGTGTTACAGCACAGATGGCATTTCAGCCGACGTGTCTACACTGGCCAACCAAAGGAGCATCTTGACTTCAGGCCATAACGTTTTCCCATTACCTTGCTCATTGTTTGTTGCCAAATAATTATCGAATATGTCATGTGTCAATTGCCTCCACTACACTTCCAGGCAAGGTATTCCAGACACAAGCCACTCATTATGTGAAAAGGTTCTTTTCTCTCACATCACATTTGCTTCTTTTGCAATCATTTCAGATCTGTACCCTTTCATTCTTGATTTGTTTATAATTGAGAATTGTTTCCCCATCAAATTTATCCAGCCTCCAATGATTTTGAAAACATCTGCAAATTTCCTCTTAGCCTTCTTCTCTCCAATCTACCCTCATAACTGAAGATTCTCATCCATGGAACCATCATGTAAACCTTTTCTGCACTCCCTCCAATGAATTCACATCTTTCCTGATGATTGGCACCCAGAACTATACACGATACTCAAGCTAAAGCCTGATTTGTGTCTTATTCAAGTCTTGGTCAGACGGGCAGATCAATGGCAAATGAAATTTACCCTTATAAATGAGAGATGATTCACTTTGGAAGAAGGAACAAGACAAGGGGTACAATGGCAGGACAAAGAACTCATAGGAACAAAGGAATCCTGAGGTACTTGTCCACAGATCCCTGAAGGTGGCAAGACAGGTTAATACAGTAGCTAAGGTGGCATAGGGGACACTTGCCTTTAACAGCGGTGGCATAAATTAGAACAAGAAGGTTATGTTGGAGCTGTACAGAACCTTGATTAGACCACAGCTGGAGTACTGAGTACAGTTCTGGTCAACACACTATAGGAAGGGTGTAATTGCACTGGAGGGGATGCAGAGGAGATTCACTAGGAATTTGCCGGAGATGGAGGTTATTTTAGCTTGGGTTGCTTTCCTTGGAAAAGAGAAGGTTGAGGGGGGAACCTAATAGAGGTGTATAAAATTATGAGATTATTCACCGTAGACAGGGTGAATTGAAAGCAACTGTTTCCTTTAGTTGAAGAGTAAATAACAAAGGGGCATGATTTTAAAGTGAAAGCCTAGAGGGTTAGAGGGGATTTGATGAAAATCCTTTTCACCCAGGGAGTCTGAAGTGCACTGCGCAGGAGGGTAGTTAAGGCAGGAAAACTTACAACCTTTAAAAAGATACCTGGATGACACTTGAAGTGTTATAACATTCAAGCCTGTGGGCCTATTGCAGGGAAGTGGGACTGGTGCAGATAGTAATATATTTTTGGCAGTATAGACTTGATGGGCCTCTTCCATACTGTATGATTCAATGTCCAGCATATCTTGCTGCTCTTGTACGGTATGCCCGATTAATGAGCCCAGGATGCTGTATGCTTTATTGATAGCTCTCTCCACCCATCCTGCCATCTTCAATGATCTGTGCACATATAAACCCAAGTCTCTGTGCTCTTGGCACCACCTTTAGAATTGTAACTTACATATTAGGACAACTGTCCATGTTCTTCCTACCTAGGTGCATCACATCACGTTGCATTGAACTTCATTTGCTATCTATCCACCATTTCACAAACTTATCTTTTTGCAGGTGTAGTTTGTCCTCCTCAGTTTATAATGTTCCCAAGTTTAGCATCAACTGCAAATTTTGAAATTGATCACTGCATTGAATATCTTCGAGAGCACAATGCCAACATTATTACCCCATTGACTGTCCTGGAGTCCATCTTGGCCACACAAAAGCCTGTTACCTCACTTATGAATCCCGGATCATTGTTGCTCTTCCTTTCTTCCTCCTCCCTTCCTTCATTTACAACTGAGACACATAAACGTGGCTCTGACTGTACTTTCCTGAGAATCAGTCTACAAAGCTCTAAAAATGATTCCTGCAACTTGATGTGTGACATTTTATAACAGGTTGACTGACATGGATCATGTGCATCCTCAATAAGATTATATAATTAAACTACATATTATATTACATTTTTAATATGTTTTAACCAAAAAAGATCAAAGTAAAGGATTTCTACTGTGGTAATGCGAAGTGATACAAAATGTGATGGAATATCTGCAGCAAGCTGGACAGAACGGGAATGAAAAGTTGCAATGTCAACACATAATGGCTGGTCACCCTTTCTTGACAAGTGAATGAACCTATCTGCTGTCTATGCAAGAGACAGCTCTGCATTCTTCTTAAGAGAAGGCAGTGTTGAGAATTCTTATCTGGTAAATCTATAACAACAGTTGCCATTACTGAAAGCCCATCATAAGTTCCACAGGTTGAGGAGGAGGTAACGCATAAACAGAGACCGTTGGATAAGAACAGTGATGTTTGAAGCAGTTGTAACTGTGAGCAAAGTTGAAATGAGGTAAGATTCATCATGAAGATTACAAAACGAAGGTAGCTGTTACCTAAAAATAGAAGTCTGAGATTTCAGCTTGCTCATAATTACATCTGCAGCAAACTCCAACATTCCTGTCTTGCCTGCACCTTTGTAGTCTCAGTTCATGTGATGTCATCTTGGGAGAGCACCAAAGTATACTCAACAGTTAGAAACTTGGTATCATTACTGGTGCGTATAAGTTGGCCTAACTTGCATCTGAATTAAGAGGGGACTGATACGACACAGGATAAATGAAATGAAATGATTTGTTGTTCACATCGTTGGAAACAATGTTAAAGTTAGCATCACACAGATTCTTTGAAGAAATTGAAAATTCAATATTGAAATAACTAACCTTAGGGGTTTCTATGTTGAAAAAATAAAATCAGTACATATCTCAAACCCAACGGAATTCAAAATGGAATTCAGGCCCCCCAATTCATTAGCCTAGTTAGTAACAGAGTCACAAAGGCCATGTAAGTAACAGATGCAATCCCCAAACTGAGCACCAGTGGCTGACTTGAGCCTAGGTGCCAGGAATAGTTACAGAATTCTAGTTCTAGAGGGGGACAGAAATGAAATAAATTAGCTAAGATTCATCAGCCTGAAGAAAATGACATTTAGCAGTCCAAACTCAAATTATAACCAAATGGATTCAGTGAGGTCCGTATTTTACTAATCTAAATTGTAGCAGTAGATTTCCAACTCAATGTATGTGTGAACATTTTCTTGTTTCTATAGCAACTATATGCTTAAATATGATCGAATGGAGAATGAACTCTTACTGCATTCTAAAATCAAACATATCAAATAAGTAAGCAAAATCATCGATACAATCCATCAGTAATGTTTGCATTCAGCAGGACCAAAGGATTAATCTCTTTCAAACTTAACACTGGTAGACTTAATTGGCAGAAAATATTAAACTAGCTCACCAAACCGTTTAGAACAAAATTATTTTTGACTGCAGCTAACAGGAGGTTCTACAGTACCGATTTCGGGTTTTTTGTTTGAAGGTGGATAAAGCACCCAAACTGGATTGACTGCATGCCAGAATTCTGAAGGAGAAAGCGGAGGACATTGTGGAAGCCTTGGTGGTGATCCTTCAGCAATCACTGGAGTCAAAGAGGGTCCCAGAGTAATGGAAAATGTCTAATGTAACACCTTTGTTTAAGAAGGGAGGACGGCAGAAGACAGGAAATTATAGGTCAGTTGGCCTGACCTCGGTCATTAGTAGGATTTTTAAGTCCATTATTAAGGACGAGATAATAGCATAATTGGAAATGCATGGTAAAATAGCACTGAGTCTGCATGGCTCAGTGGAGTGAAGGGAGGCGGGGTGGGGGATAATGCCTGATAAATCTGTGAGAATTTTTTGAGGAGGTAACAAGCATGTTAGACAATGTAGACATGATCTAGAGATAGTAGGAACTGCAGATGCTGGAGAATCTGAGATAACAAGGTGTACAGCTGGATGAACGCAGCAGGCCAAGCAGCATCAATTTGGATTTCCAGAATGCCTTTGACAAGGTGCCACACATGAGGCTGCCAAATAAGAAAAGAGCCCAAATTTTTAGGGGCAAGATACTGGCTTGCAGAGAGGATTGGCTGACTGGCAAAAGGCAGGGAATGGGGATAAAGGACTTTTTTTCAAGATGACAGCTGAAGACTACAGGAATTCTGTAGGGCTGTGCTGGGACCACAACTATTCACATTAAATGTTATCAATCTGTATGAAGGAATTAAAGGCATTGTTGCTATGTTTGTGGATGACACAAAGATAGGTGGAAGGCACGTAATGTTGAAGAGGCGGCGAGTCTGCAGAAGGACTTGGACAGACTAAGAGGGCAAGAAAAGAAATGGCAGATTGAATACAAGTGTGGAAAAATGTGAGTTATGCCTTTGTGTCGGCAGAATAGAGACATCAAATATTTTCTAAATGGGAATGGCTTTGGAAATCTGAAGGTTAAAGGGACTTAGGAGTCCTAATTCAGGATTCTCCTAAGGTTAACACACAGATTCTGTTGGCAGCTGGGAAGGCAAATGCGATCTTAGCGTTCATTTCAAGAGGCTAGAATACAAGAGCAGGGATGTGCTTTGAGGCTGTATAAGGCTGTGGCCAGGCTGCATTGGAAATACTGAGAGCAGTTTTGGGTTCCATATTGAAGGAAGAGGGTGCTGGCCTTGGAGGAGATCCAAAGGAGGTTTACAAGAATGATCCCACTCATGAAGAGCTTCTCAAACTAGGAGCAGTTGAGGACTCTATATCTGTACTTGGAGTTAGAAGGATGGGCGGGGGAGCAGTTTTGGGTGGGGGGATATCTCGTGAAAACTTAAAGGATACTGAGAGGCCTGGAGAGAGTGCAATTGGAGAAGATGTTTCCACTAGTTTGAGAGACAAGGACCTGATGGCACACCCTCGAGAGAAAGGACAACCCTTTAAAACTGAGATGAGGAGGAATTTCTTGAGCTAGAAGGTGGTTAATCTGTGGAATTCAATGTTGCAGAAGGCTGTGTAGACCAAGTATTTAAGACAGGGATAGATAGGTTCTCGATTAGTAAGAGAATCAAGGGGTACAGGGAGAAGACAAGAGAATGGGATTGAGAAACATACCAACTATGAGCAAATGATGAAGCAACTTGATGGGCCGAATGGCTTAAATCTGCTTACTCAGATGTCAATGCCTGTGTTTCAAGAGTCAGCATAAAGTCATGCCAGGGTGCAGCATCCTCCCTAATTTTTCTGTTCCAAATTGGGAGATGTCACAACCTTCAATAGTAATTTCCCCTTCTTTACATAAAGAATCAAGCAAAATCAATAGTTAAACATCCAACAGTTATACTCCCTCTCTTTATTGCCTGCAACATCTTTTCTCACTTGCTTTCACCCACCCAAATCCTGACACCATTAACCATGCCCTCTGGCCTGCCTATTCATTCTCTTAGGACACCTCCCCACCTGCAGTAACAGTTATGCCATCCATCCTCATCTCCTTTAAAAGCTGCCTCTCTCATTTTTCAGGAGAGCAACAGCACCTAATAGGGCAAAAAGAGTCAAGATGGGTTGTGTGCTGCCTGTCATTCAGCTCCTCATCCCTTATGAGGAGAGTGGTATTAGATGCTGCCTTTGACTTACTGCATTGGGACCACATGAACAAAAGCTAACTCCCTTGACTGGACTGAGGCCTGCTGACAACTACAACAAGCTTCCTGGCTTTCTGTGCTACATGACATGGCAAAGCAACAATAATCTGAGCCTGATATCTCTGGCTGAGGGGACAAAGTGCAAAAAGGTAAGACAAGGCAGGGATGCTGGGAGAATCCTGGTAGATTCAGGGTGAGTGAGCGCAATGAGAGCAAGTGAAGAGCCCGGAGATGCTGCAGTAGAGACTTGAGAGTTCTCACTGGTTTATCTTAGTAGTTAGTCAGCAATAATTACAGGACTAAGAGCTGATCTAACTTCTGGCTAACTAGAAAACTAACACACACACCCCACCCCCACTCAACCCCCCTCCAACCTCAGCACCCCTCCCAAAAGAAACCTTGCAACTGTTTCCCATTGATCAGAGAAAGGAAATGGTATGGTTTTTTTTAAATTAATGGTTTGATAGGCTTAAAAATGAAAGATTAGCCAGGAGTTTCCTCTGAATTTCCAAAAGGTCCTGATACACACCTTGCATCAGGATTCCAATTATGCAGAAACCAGAAGCTCTGAGCCACCATATTTACAACCCAAGGTCACTCTCTCCACACTCTTCAGTGTCTTACCACAGAGTGTGCACGAATATTCCTTGCTTTGCTTTTCAAAATGGTTGGTCTACTAACATTTTGGACTCTTATGCTCATCTTTTCACTTTTAAATCAAAGCACTTGTTTTGCAACATAAGGAAGTTGCAATTATGCTCCTGACATCCAAATGCATTGCCATCCACCTAACACATACACATGAATTCACGTTTATGAAATCTAATGCTTCATTGCATTTATTATTCATTGGCAACTACCTTGAGTTCAGAGGGAGAGAAACAAGAAAAAGATAAAAGATGTGAATTCTATACAGTAGACCTTGGACGAGTTAGAACATGTAGGGTTTCTTAATGGACATTGAATTTTGATTTCCTTAATCGCAGGCATAATTTATGCAATATTAGGCATTTAAAAGTATCAAAATTACAGTTTAAAAGATTGAATGAGCATATGAATTTCTATTAACTTGCTAAGTGTTGTATGGTTGTCTGGTGCACAGCCAGTCTAAGGAACTACGTTTGGAAACAGATTGACTAACATTAATTAGAAATTCTGGCGTGGGAGGTAATAATGTTACATTCAGTTATAAAATATTTGCAAATGTACAGTTGTTCAGTTATAATACTATTGTACCATAAATCTAAGATGTAGCTACATTGTAAACACAAGATAATCAAGATAATGAATGTATATAAATTATTACAGCCTGGTATCTTTGCGTTTCCTGTACTTAGTTTCAGTATTAGGTGAAGCACACTCACTCATTAATTACTGTACTAACGTTGCACTTGTAGTTGACGCAATGGCAAACTCATTCACTTCAGAACTGAGGATCTGTGCTTCCTTCAAAAGCACAGTCGTTACACAGTTGCAGGAAGTCTCCTTTAAGACAAGGTAAACTTGCAAATTCCTGAGGGACCAAACTTTTCATGCACAGCACACACTACATAACCACACAAGTAGCCACCTGAAAATTAAAATGAATTTGCTTGATGTAATACAACAAACAGCACACTGTACAAGTATTGATGGAAACTTACTCAGTTTCTTAACAAACTACAGTCTGGTATCAAAAACAAAGTTGCTGGAAAAGCTCAGCAGGTCTGGCAGCATCTGTGGAGGAGAAAACA
>JAHRHZ010000013.1:35877098-35906852 GCA_024137785.1 Ginglymostoma cirratum
AGCAACTTTGTTTTTATTCCTGATTTACAGCATCTGCAGTTCTTTTGTTCTTTACAGTCTGGTATCACACTAATACACATTTTCACCTGGCTCCCTTCCTTGTCTAATCTGCATTTAAAAATAAATTTTGCATAGTTAATGGAATTAAAGTAACTATCAGTAATACAAGTACTCTATAAGTAAGCTGTTGGCTTACTAATACAAAACCTAGAGCAACAGAATTACTGCAAAGACCTGTGTGCAGTCAGATATTCACACCATCCAATCTATCTACACAGCCTGAACAAACATATATAGACTTCCATTTACCCTAACCAGAACACTTTTTTTTCCTTTATTCATTCACGGGATGAGGGCATTGCTGGCCAGGCAGCATTTAGTGCCCATCCCTAATTGCCCAGAGGGCAGTTGAGAGTCAACCACATTGCTGTGGGTCTGGAGTCACACATAGGCCAGACCAAGAAAGGATGGCAGTTTCCTTCCCAAAAAGATGGGTTTTTCCCGACAATGAATTCATGGTCATCTTTAGGTCCTTAATTCCAGATATTTTATTGAATCCAAATTCCACCATCTGCCGTGGTGAGATTTGAACCTGGGTCTCCAGATTAACAGTCCAGCGATAATACCACTAGGCCATTGCCTCCCCCATACACAGATATGACTCAGGTCTGAAGGCTCTTCATCTCTCAGGCAGGAACCATGCTAAATTTTTCAGGCATACCGGTGCTCAAAGAAACAGCATCAAATTGATTCAATGTACTGGTTGATCAGAATAACGCCAGGTAGTTGATGGGCATTTAATTAAAACAGTAAAAGAAAAAAGAAACAAAAAATGTCAATAACAAAATGTTTTATTTTGAATATACCTATACATTAAAACTGTAGGGACATCTGCAGATATATACCAAACATAAGCAAAGAGATGAGGGTAGAAGATTATGAAAACAATGTATAGCACAAGATGAGATTAGCCAAAGCCAGAACTGAAGTTAAATATGATAAAACTAGGTCAAGGTAATCAGGAACCAGAGGGGAAGCTATTTGTGTTTTCGTTCTGAAATCCAAATCTTTTGGCTCAGAGGTTATGGGTGTTCAAGTGCCAGTACCTGATTCAGATAGAATCAATTCCTGTGCACATTTACCTGACACAAGGCATTCACATGCCAAAAGCTAGATGTTTAGGTCCAGAATATGTTATATTTGTGGATACAAAGTGTAGAGATGCAAACGCATTGAGGCAAGAAATATATAGTTGATCACCCAGCATCTGAAAGAGAAAGATACATTAAAATTTCAGAACTGCTGAAGAGTTACACCTTTGAGTCAACTTTCTCCTCTAGCTGCTGATTGGTCCTCTGTGCATTTTATGCATTCTTCTTTATTTCAGGTTTACAGAACAAACTTTAATTTTTTTGTTTATCTCTCATAAAAGCAAGAAATGCACTACTAACAGAAGTTATGTTTGTCATACTGCAACTAGCCTCATGCCAATGAAATTAATATAATCAACAAAAGATTCAACTGGTCTTCTAGCATTTCGCTCCACAATGATTTCATTACAAAAGAAAACTTCAACTTCAGCATAAACCACCCAAGTGAAGGTAAAGGGAGAGTGTGAAAGGCACAGGCTGAATGCTATTGTCCTTTCTAAAAATAAACTATATAAAATTTAACAAAAACAAGTCAGCGTCAATGGTAATATTCCATAACCTCAAAATCTGAACAAATAAAACAATTCAGAAAAAAGATGTTTGAGAATCCACTTCCTAAAAATTTAAACCCATACATTAGTTAGGCCACACTTGAAATATTGCTTACAGTTCTGGTCACCACACTACCAGAAGGGGGTGGATGCTTTGGAGAGGGTATGGAAAAGGTTTCCCAGGATGTTGCCTGGTGTGGGGGATTTTTGCTATGAAGAAAAGTTGGACAGACCGGAGATAACTAGGTGTAGTGCTGGAAGAACACAGCAGGCCAAGCAGCATCAGAGAAGCAGGAAAGCTGACGTTTCGGGTCTGGACCCTTCAGAAAAATTTTTTTAAAAATTTTTCAACAGACCAGGTTTGTTTTCACTGTAATGCAGAAGGTTAAGAGGCAACCTTATAGGAGTTTAAAAGATTGTGAATGGCATGAATACAGTGGAAAGTATCAGGCTTTCCCCCACACCCCAAGGTGGAGGGGTTAATTAGTAGGGGACACAGGTTCAAGATGCGGGGGGCAAGTTTAAAAGAGATGTGTGAGGCAAGATTTTCACACAGAAGAGGTGATTGCCTGGAATGCATTGCCAGAGGAGGTGATGGAAGCAGATACAGTAGCAGCATTCAAGAAGCATCTGGACGAATAAATGAACAGGAAGCGTACAGAGGGGTACAGATTCTCTAAGTGAAGACTGTTTTGATATGGAAGGGCAAAATTTGTCAGAACAGGCTTGGACAGCCAAAGGGCATGTTCCTGTGCTGTACTGTTCTTTGTTCTTAGTTCCTACACTCTTTCACACCTAAAAACCTAGTGTCACAATGCAAATAGGTTATTAATTATGATAATTTGGAAATATTCTGCATTTCAATCTTTGTGTGTCTTAATTACTAGTAATTGCTTCATTCAAATTGAGTAGCAGGTGAAAGAAATACTTTTCTGTCACATTTATCACTTTGACACCAAAATTATAAGAATCCTGTTCCACCAAAAATGGAAATTGTTACAAATCCTATCCCTAGCTGAGGTGATAATGTTATTATCGCATTTTAAGCAACTGTTCACACCTGAAAAGATGCTTCAGAAGGTGGACATCTCCACAGCAGCCAAGAATATGGGAGCAGCTCTGGTCATTCAAGAGTGGAACAGAGATGCAGGCAGGTCTGAGAAGGGGACAGTCACGTGCAAAATTTAAAGGAACAAATGGATCTTTTTCATTGATGTCCTCTGACAATCTTAGGAACTTTAGTGAAGTCTTGATAGAATCCATATCAGTTTGATGCTTGGGAGTGTTTCACTGAATGATGTAATACACAGGAATTCCCAGGGCAGACCAGAAACTGACAGCCTTTTGATGTGGAGAATTGGCGGATGAAAGCCTTCTACTTCTTCTCCAACCAGAATGTGAGTTACGCTTTAAATGGGGCAGAAAACTGAGATCAATGACTATACACAAATTCTGGCTTAGTAAACAGTAGATCTGCCCTCATTCTACTCTCACCTGATATTGGAACTTCATGGTTTTAAAGAGAAAAATTCAATTATACTTTGGAAGAATTTCAAAAATAATGGGTGGAATCTTCTGAGCCCCTGAACAACATGAGTATTGGTGAGTCAGTTGGGAAAATACAATGAGTTCGGCAAATGTGAGATTGATGATGTCGAGGAAGTAGATCCAACTCTTCAACATTGTTTTGAACAGTTGGAAGAGAAACTCGCCAATGACCGGTCAGAGGCCTATTTGCACCCATTTGAATGCATTAGCAGTGAAGTTATTATCTAATTTCACCTTACTGATATGTAGTTTCCAGTAGTACTCCAGTTAGATAACTCACTATGATCTGATGACACATGCACTATACCCCACCCACCACTGGCAAAGTCAGGGTGGTTGTGACTGTCAATGAACCCTAACCCCAAAGTAACCCCTGTTCTTTAATGCACTATTGTGTTTCTTCCCTCCCTACTTGCATCTTCCTAACCTTTACGTAGAATTTCCCCTGCCAGATAGAAACTAAATGGCAACAATTCCCAACATGAAAGCCAGTGGATACCTGGTGGCTCCAGATCACAGTTTGCTTCTCTGGGTCTCCATCTTCAACAGCAGTCCCCAACATCTCAGGGCATGCTCCATGGGCAACAACTACCTGCAACACCTATCCATAGAATTAGTACCAACCGCCCCAGCAAACTAAGGCATCTAAATAACAAACAGGACAGAACACCAATACTTCACCTGAGATGCACTGACAATATTACCTAGCAGGGTAACGAAACATTTGCAAACAAACTCACCGGCTCGGCGAGCACATCTACAACCTCATCCACAACCCGAGCTACAAATCTTCTCAAACTTTAAACAAGTCAAGGTTATCATCCAATATCAGTCCTGGTGCTTGGACATGGTCAGTTATCAGTTAGTACCATCAGGATCAGGAAGTCCATATCACCACATCAAGGAGTGGGCTGTGGTCAGAACTGATGGTAAGCTCCACGAAAGTCAAGGAGATTTCTCAGGAACCACTGTCGTTGTAGGAAAGTTGCAGATGTCAGTTGTAGTGATTGGAGGCAGCATATCAGGATGCAGAGGAAACAATAATAATCATGAAAGGTGGGTGGAAACTCAACATAAAGTTGGGAAGGTCGAAGTGTGGAGGGAAGAGTCACAATAGTGCTTTGACAAACAAAGGTTCTTGTGGGGGTGGAGTTCATTGACAATCACAAGCTAACTGACTTTGCCAAGGATGCAGGGGTGCTGTGCATGTGCCATCAGATCATAAGGGGTTATCTAACTTGTGTACTGCTAATAATTTTACATATGTTTCATATGTTCCTCTAGTACACATACTTTTACTTTTGCCATCATTTTAAATGATGACATAATTTTTAAAATGAAATGCAAAGTATTTAATATTCTTCACAACTACATTCTTTTATTTATACACATTTATATGCTTATAAAAGTCCATACTAACTTGTTTTACATTATTTACTCATCTTTTCTCATATCCCTCCCAACCTAATCTCTCATCTCGTTATTTCCTTTATGATTGTCAGCCCTCATTTTATCCCTGCTATCCCCCATATGACCTACCTGCTTTAAGTTCATTTAGAAGTCTATTTATCCACAGAATCTATTTTAATGGACCCCTTAACAAGGCAGAGGAATACAAGTATTTTGCACCATGTTCACTTCACTTGAACGTTTCCTATTACTGGATGAGATAACTTGTGAACTTTTTTTGGTGCACATAAGTTAGCTAGACAGCTGGCAGGCGATGCAGGGTTATGGCAATAGTATGGGTTCAATTGCTGTACTGACTGAGGTCACCATTAAGGCTCAATCTCTCAGTGAACCCTGAACTGTGGCATGGTGATCCACAAATTGAACTCCCCTCCATTCCTCTCTCTTTCTCTCTCAGAGCAGCCTATGGTCATCTGAAACTATGGCGATTTCACTTTCATTAAACAGTCTCATGCAGCCATAACTTGCTGAATTTTACCTCACTTAACAGGCTGTACCTTTACCTCCATTTTCCTTTCTTTTTCGTACAACGAGTTTAACTACGTTGCAGTTGTTATTTCCCAACACATGTAATTAGCTGACCTCTACTGACCTGTCATACTTGAAAACATAATCCACACAACTTTATTAGAGATAAAAGGTACTGCAGATGCTGGAGAATCCGAGATAACAAGCATGGGGCTGGATGAACACAGCAGGTCAAGCAGCATCATAGGAGCAGGAAAACTTGACGTTTCGGGCCTAAACCCTTCATCAAACGTCAAGTTTTCCTGCTCCTATGATGCTGCTTGACCTGCTGTGTTCATCCAGCCCCATGCTTGTTACCACACAACTTTATTGTTCCCTTTGCAACGTTTAGTCTAATTTCTTGGGGTGCCTGGTCAATTTTATGGGATCACAACCCTGAAGTTGAATGCTTAGATCTGAATTTCTTTCCCGGAATAGGAACAACGTTATATTTCATTATATTGCGTTCTTGTGCCAGGGTGTTTACTGTTCTGTGATCTTCTGGTTGTTACTGATCTGTTACAGCATAATTCCTGCTCAAATGGATCTTTGGCTCCATTACACTGAATATCTCAGCTTTTCACTCCCTTGTACATCCTTTGTAGATTTTCTAATCTATTCCTGGTAAAATGAAGTCACTGTAATATTGGAATTTGTTCAAATACACATTGCCACAGGGATACTGATTCAATTCCTTCTTCTGTGTTGGAAAAAGCCAAGGATTGCAGTTCCTCCATCATGATATCCTGGATTCCCATACCTGCCTCACTTACTGTACCCTTTCTGTCACTGATCACTGATTCATTTTCAAAAACTATTTAATGCGATGGACATGAAAGCCTTCTGGAACAAAGTGCCAAGGTGACATAGCCCTTCTTGATGCTCTGTGGCCTCTGAATGCAGCCCAGCAACTCTGAGCTAAAGTTCCTCAAGGAATAGACACTCACCACAGATAGCTGACTGTGGTCACAGTTATTTAGATACAGCTGTTTCAATCCCATGTCAAGCAGAAATCAGAGTAGAATAATTCAAACAAAGAGGGCAAGCAAGTTGAACAGATACTTGGGCAGTGACAATGTTTTCACGACTTGAGAGTAGAAGGAGTTTGGGGATGGAGCTAGACAGGCATGCCAAGTCACATTTTGTATCTTGATTGACTTTTGTTTAAAGATAGAAGGAACACTTTGGTATGGGTGCAGAGTGGCTAGTAAAATTAGTTATGTTGGGAGGTTAGGAAAAGAGAAATACAATCAAGACCTAGAATATGTGCATATTCTACGATTGATGGTATCCCAGATCTGTAATTGAGCAGTGCTAGGAATAAAACAGGAAACACTAGAGCCCTTCCTAAACAGCACAGCTCTGTTAAAATAATCTATTAGTTAAATGTACAGAGATGCAACTTTCTTTACAAATAGAAAAGCTAAACTGGGAAGGGATATTACTTGGGCATTGATTTGAATCAAGTTGTAAAAGGAATGGATTGATCTGGGAGGAGTGCATGTATAATAAATATTGCACGTATTCCCATTGCAGCAACATGATTCCAAGGAGACTGATGTTGGGAAATAAATATACTGGGGTACTTTTTCTTCAGCATTTCACAATTATGAAACATCTTCTTAGACTCCTCTTCCCTCCACCATCACCTCCAATAACAAGTGTCATAGACTCATGGACATCCCTTCCATTCACTAGTCCACAGGACTGATTTCTTCTAAAGTCCCCACCTACCGTAGCCTTGAGCTCTCATTTCTTTAGTTTCTCTTCTACCTCCCTTCACCTTATCCTGTTCACTCAACCTTATTCCGATTAGACAGATCTCACCCTACTTTCTTTCATAGCCCCATACTAGTCAATATTTAACGTTCTACCTCTTCAGACACTGCTCTTCACTTCTATTAAACATGCCATGCTGCATCATCAGTTTCCAACCTCCCTCTCTTCCCTAAAGCCCTTTTATGTGCTATCACTTCCCAAACATAGATGTATCTTCCTGGAACTACATATTTTAATCCCTCTGCCCCTTCCACAGTACCAAAACAACATGAAGTGAAAAAAATGACACTATGTGTGACTATGGCAAAGGTGAACTATCTCAATCTGTTTGAGGCCTTTGACCTGGTTGATCACACCATCCTTTTCCAATGTCTCACCAGTACTGGCCTTATCTGACTTGGTTTCATACCTATTCTGGATAAAATTGGGTCAGACATCACTTGCAATGACTTCACTTCCCACTCCCACACTGTGGCATCTGGTGAACTCCAAGGGTCCATCCCTAGCCCCCTCCTATTTCTCAGCTATACGCTTTCCTTCAGGAACATCACTCATAGCATAGTGATACGTAGTAACATATAAAATAGGAGCAAGAAGAGGCCATTCAGCTCTTTGAACCTGCTCTGCCATGGCCAACAGTCCAATTCAATAGCGTAATCCTGTTTTCTCTCCATAATCTTTGATCCCATTTGTCCCAAGTGCTATACCTAGTCACCTCTTGAATACATTCAATGTTTTGGCATCAATGACTGCCTGTGGTAATGAAGTCCACAGGCTCACCACTCTTGGAGTGAAGAAATGTCTCCTCATCTCCGTCCTAAATCGTCTACCCCAAATCTGCATACTGTGACCTCTGGTTCTGGACACACGCACCATCAGGAACAGCCTCCCTGCATCTGCCCTGTCCAGTCCATAAATCTCCATGAGACTCCCCCCCCTCATTCTTCTAAACTCCAGAGAAAACAATCGCAACCTAGTCGGCCTCTCCTTATACATCAGACCCGCTATCCCTGGAATCAGGCTAGTAAACCTTCGCTGCAGTCCAGAGAGCAAGAGCATCCTTCCTCAGAAAAAGCAAACTGCACACAATATTCCAGGTATAGTCTCATCAAGGCCCTGTACAACTGCAACAACACATCCCTGCTGCTGTACTCAAAACCTCTCGTAATGATGGCCAACATACCATTACCTTTACTGCCTGCTGCACCTGCATGCTTACCTTCAGCGACTGGTGCACAAGGACGCCCAGGTCCTGCTGCACACTCCGCTCTCCCAATTTACAGCCAGTTAGTAATCTGCCTTCTTGTTTTTGCTTCCAAAGTGAATAACCTCATATTTATCCAAATTATAAACATCTGCCATTGATTTGCCCATTCACCAACATGTCCAGATCATGTTGAAGGATCGCTGCATCCTCGTCACAGTTCACCCTTTCACCCAACTTGATATCATCTGCAAACATTTTGTTCCCTTATCCAAACCATTAATATATATTGTGAATAGCGGGGGTCCCAGCACCAATCCCTATGGCACCCCCCCAGTTACTGCCTGCCAATTTGAAAAGGACCCATTAAGAACATCAAAACATAAGGACTAGGAGCAGGAGTAGGCCATCTGGCCCCTCGAGCCTGCCCCACCATTTAATAAGAGCATGGCTGATCTTTTTGAGACTCAGCTCCACTTACCCGCCCACTCACCACAACTCTTAATTCCTTTACTGTTCAAAAATTTATCTAGCCTTGCCTTAAACACATTCAGCGAGGTAGCTTCAACCGCTTCACTGGGCAGGGAATTCCACAGATTCACCTTTGGGTGAAGAAGTTCCTCCTGACCTCAGTCCTACATCTGCTTCCCTTTATTTTGAGGCGATGCCCTCTAGGCGTAGTTTCACCTGCTAGCGGAAACAACCTACCTGCCTCCACCTTATCTATTCCCTTCATAATCTTATATGTTTCTATAAGATCTCCCCCCTTAATTCCTACTCTTTGTTTCCCATCTGCCAACCAGTTTCCTACCCATCTCAATTCACTTTCTCCAATCTTATGCATTTTAATCTTGCACATTAATCTCTTATGTGGGACTTTGTCAAATGCCTTCTGAAAGTCCACATATACTACATCGACTGGCTCTCCTTGTCAACTCTACTCGTTACATCTTCATAGAATTCCAACAGATTTGTCAAGCAAATCAATAGCTGTCACATGCACACTGACAACATGAAGCTCTAACTCACACTTTTCAACGTCTACATTCTGGATAAGCAGACTGTTCAATTAGCTACTTCCAATACTGGATGAGTAAATATTTCCTCCTTTTAAAACAAAAATCAAGAAAACTGAACACATTTCTATACTCCCATTCAAAAATTTTTTTCCATCCTTCTTCATGACAATCTTTTTAATAAATCACTCTTGGGACATGAGCGTCACTGGATGGCCAGCCTTTATTGTCCACCCCTAGCTGCCTCTGAGAAGGTGGTGATCAGCTGCCTTTTTGAACCGCTGCAGTTCACATGTTGTCGGTTGACCCACAATGCCCTTATAGAGGAAATTTGATGAAACATTGAAGGAACGGTGATATATTTCCAAATATATTCAAATATATTCCAAATATTCCAGGATGGTGAGTGCCTTGAGGGAAACTTGCAGGCCATGGTATTCTCATGTATGCTGCCCTTGTCTTTCTAGATGGAAGTGGTCACGGGTTTGGAAGTGGTCCCTAAGAATCTTTGGTAAAGTTCTGCAGTACATCTTATAGATAGCAAACACTGTTGCTGCTGAACAATGGTGGTGGAGGCAGTGGATGCATGTGGATGAGGTATCCATCAAGTAGGCTGCTTTGTCCTGGATGGTGTCAAGCTTCTTGAGTGCTGTTGGAGCTGCACCCACCCACAGGTAAGTAAGGAGTATTCCATCACACTCCTGACTTGTGCCTTGTAGACGGTGGATAGGTTCTGGGGAGTCAGGAGGTGAGTTACTCAGTCTGAGTCTAAACTAGTTTGTTCACAAATTTGACATCTATTAATGACCAGAAATCAGTTTCCAATCAGATTTCCACCATCACAAAAATTACCTATTAACATTGTCGGTCTTTGATCTTGGTTCAGCTCATTAGCTGCTGAAGTCCCTAACCATGCCTTCATTACCTCCAAACTTAATTATTTTAATTGACTACTAGCTGGTCTGCCACATTTTACTATCTGTAAACAGGAGGTCATCCAAAACTCTACTCCAATTCCTCTGCCCCCATTCCTCCTATGCTTGCTGACCTACATTGGTTCCCAGTCAAGCAGTCTTGATTTTAAAGGTCACATCCTCATTTTCAAATCCCTCCATTCCATTGTTCTTCCCTATTTCCGCAATCTCTTCCAGCCCACAACTGTTCAAGATACTTTCACTTAACTAATTCCGGCTTCTTGTGTCCCTAGCTTTGGAATTGCCTCCCTACACCTTTCCACTTCTCTACCTTGCTTTCTTTCTTCAAGTTATTCCTAGGAGATCTAGTTGAGGTATGAGATGCTAAAGGAGATTGACAAAGTAGAGATAAAGGGTATGTTTCCTTTTGTGGAACAATCTAGAACAAGAGGTCACAGTTTTTAGGATAAGGGGTAGCAGATTTAAAACAGATATGAGGAGACGTTAATTCTCTCAAAGGGTTGAGGGTCTGTGGAATTCACTACCTTAGAGTGTGGTGGGTGCTAGGATATTGAGAATAAACTTAAGGAGGAGATAGCCAGATTTTTAATTAGTAATGGGTTGAAAGGTTATGGGCAGCAGGCAGGAAAAGAGTTGAGGCTGAAATGAGATCAGCTGTGATCGTCTTAAATGGCAAAGCAGGCTTGAGAGGCTGAATTACCTGCTCCTGCTGAGTTCTTATGTTCTGAAAGCCTGCCTGCTTGACCAAGCTTTTAACCATCTGATCCATTAACTCCTTATATGGCTCAGTGCCATATTTGTTCAATAACGTTCCTGTGAAGCACCCTGTGACATCTTATTATGCTAAACGCATGTCAAACAACGTTCTTGGTACTTAACATCTTGAAAAGGCAAGAGATTGCAAAGAGATGGAAGGTTAATTTCAATAGTAAAGGTTGACAAGAAGGAATCTTAGCTCAGAAATCAGGAGGTACATCACTGTAGATTAAAGTTAAAAATAACAGTAGTCAGAAGACTGGTGGGAGTATAGGCCCATATAACAGTTCTGTCATTGGCAGAATATCATGAAAATAATAACTTGTATACAGCAATGTAATAATAACAGAAGACTTTCAACTTTCAGATAAAATTGATAACTCAAATTGGTAAAGATAGTCTGAGACGTGAGCTTGTGGACTGTTTTTAAGTAAATAGCACCTAGAAAAATATGTTGTGAAGCCACATGGGGATCGAGTTAACTAAAATCTTCTATTGTGCAATGAAGCAGGATTAATTAATAACCTCAAAAAAGGTTCTTTGGAAAAAGGTGATCATAATACAAATACATTTTTCCCTACTGAGTTTGTTAAGTGGCATTATGAAATCCTGGACAAGAATCTCAAGTCAAACAAAGCCTCTTACATCATCATGACAGAGGAACTGAATATGAACACACATATGAACATACAAAATAGAAGCAGAAATAGGCCATTTGGCTCCTCAAGCCTGATCTGCCATTCAATAAAATGATTTTGTGTTGATCCTTGTGTTTCAAAAACCACATTTCCATCTACCCTCCTATGACCTTCAGTACCTTTACAAATCAAGGATATAGTTACCTCAGCAATAAACATAGTCAATGACCCTGTTTCTGCCACATTCTGAGGCAGAAAGTTGTACTGTTTCACAACCCTCAAAAGATTTCTCTTCACCTCTGTTCAAAAAGGTCGATCCCCAATTTTAAAAAGAGTGCCCCTTAGTTCTAGACTCATTCACAAGATGAAACATCCATTCCATGTCAACTTGTCAAGAGCATTCAGGATCTTGTACACTTCAATCAAGTCAGCCTTCAAGCTTTGGAACTCCAGTGGAAACAAGCTATTTTTAAATATATATATTTATATTACATAATAAAATATTGGTTGGATAAATGAAGACAGTCAATGGTGGTGAATATACAGTGGAAAACATTTCAAAAAACAAACTAAGCAAAATATAAAATCTGAGAAAAATAGTTTACTGAGAGTTTCAAGAAAATATACTAAAATAAACTATAATATCATGAAGAACATAACAGACCCACATAGTCAACAAGTACATAAATCAAAAGGTTAGCTAAAACGAACATTTTCCCTCAGATGCAGAGATGGGAAAAATTATAGTAGTGATTGACAAAATGGCAGTAACGTTGCAGAGGTATTTTGCATTATCTTAAGACACAAGAGTCACATATCAGAGGAAGTAACTTAGGGGTTTACAAGTGTGGGAAACTTAATACAATATATGCCAAGAAAAATTAATGGAGAAACTTTAGAGAATAAGAGTCAACTAACTCTCAGTTGGTCCAGATCATGGGTTCTAAAAGAGACAGCTGCAGAGATAGCAGTTGCACTGGTTGAGAGTTTCAATTTTTTTTCTGGATTTGAAGTTTGTAAATATAACACCTGTGTTCAAGAAAGGTTAGACAGAAAACTCAAGAGAGACGGTATTGCCTTTTTAGTGTCTGGAGGCTTTCTACTGCTATACTGATCATACACAGGCTTTCCACCGGCCCAGGAACCAAAGAGTTGTTCTTATACTGCACTTGACCCACACAACTGGTCCTGAACAACATTAGCAATTCTCCAGTCCTCCGGGACCTTACCCGTGCTCCTGATTGAAAAGGCAATCAATATCAACATACTCTCTCCAGGAAAAACTGCCCTAAACACATATCCATGGTACCACTGATTTAGGCAATCCTCTGCACAGTTTGAACAAGGCAATAGTATAAATACAATGCTCAAAGAATTCCAGTGACTTGTTTTATAACTGACATATCCTTCCACAATGTCCTTGGATTAAAATAATATGCTTTTCCCATTTTGGTTCACAATCCAGAAAAAAATAATTGGTAAAAAGATGTGGTCTTTATACTTAGCATGAATGGAGGACTGGGTAACAGATAGAAACAGGAGGTAACAACAGGTGCATTTGCAGGGGAAGCAGTGACATTGAGTAATGTCACTGGACGAGTAAACAAGACACCTAGGGTAATGCCTTGGGAACACCATTGTAGCTAGTAGAATCTAAATTCATACAGCAGTAAATCTAGATATGAAACCAGTTTCAGTGATGGTGACCATAAAACTATCATTGATAGTTTTATTTTCACAGCAATCAAGTTCATTAATATCCTTCCAAGAAGGAAATCTGCCATCCTTACCAGGTCTGGCTGACATGTGATTCCACATCCACAGTTAATTCTTAACTGTCCTCTGAAACAGCCTTAGTAAACCACACAGCTCAAGGGCAATTAGGGATGAGTAATAAATGCTGGCCATGCCAGTGACAACTACAATCCCTGAAATAATAGAAAAGGTTAAGTCAGCAATGCAGAGGGAGAAATCAGTAGCACTTGGAAATGAACATACTGATTGTACTCGACTTCTAATTTTGAAGTATGCAAGATGAGTCAGCCCATACGTGTCATTCACTAGTTTTCCTGTTTTTTCTTCCCCTTCTGGAAGGCTGTAAACAATAGGGATCAGTATTGGAACCTTAGCTCTTTACAATTTTACACACTTTTGACACCTCTAGACTCAACTATTCCAAAGGTGTCCTGGCCAACCTCTCATTTTCCAAGTTTCATAAATTTGAGCTTATTCAAAACTATGCTGTGGTATCCCAGCTCACGTCTTGTGTCATTTTAGCCAATCGCCTGATGCTTGCCAGCCTACATCAATACGGAAACAAAATCAACTTTTAAAACCACTGACTGTTTTCAAATCCCTCCATGGTCTGTCTGCTTCAAATCTCTGTAGCCTCCTTCAGTCCTACAAGCCTGAGATCTCTGGGCTCTTCCAATTCTTGTTTCTTACACATCTCAAATTAAATTGCTCCATCATTGGCAAAGTACCTTCAGGTACTCAGGGCTAAATTCCTTCTATAAACTTGATGCCTTTCTCTTCTCTGGTAAGATGCTCCATAAAATTCGGCTCTTTACTAAAATTTTATATCTCATGTTGTGGTTCAGTGTCAAAATTTCTGATAATTGTTTTATGATATTAAAAGCACCATATAAATCCAAGTTTGTTACTATGTGGAACTGGAAAACATCATATATTGTAGCTCAGCTTCGGGAAGTTTCTTTAGCATTGACATGGGAATTAACACTCTTATCTCTGCCCATTTTACTTTGAACACTGAAACAAATATACTTCAGTTTAATACAAAAGCACTGGTTTAGATCTTCTGTCGATGAACTGGAAAAGGAAGATGACACAAAGGCTGCTGCTGCTTGCAGTATGAAGCGAAGTTTCACTGTAACCCGCATGGTAAATCAGAAAAGTATGCTTCAAAAAAAAAACCAAAATAGGTTGACTTACTTTCAATGCAAAAACATTATTTTAATATCTGTCTACATTGTGTAATTTCCCAGCACTACTGCTCTGCCTCAGCATCTTGCAGTCTCACTTTCTGTTTGGCTTGCACTGGGTTTTCAGTTGTTACACTCCTTTGCAGGAATGGCATTTCAATGAACCATCAGCACTTTGTTCTGTGAGCCCACGAAGGTGAAAATAGATCTGAAGTCTTGTCTAGTTTCACTTCCTCAGTCAGCTGCTGGTACGGTACAACAGGCCTAATGAAGTGTAAAATAATTAGTTTTAAAAAATAAAAAAAGGGTTATTACTTTATTTATTACAATTAGCACTGTTGTGATCCTATAATTACTTTTTATTGAGTTGCTGAAAAGTATGAAATGCAAGTAACCCCGTCAAACTCAACAAATAGCAAAATGTGAGCCTGATTTTTTTCATAGCAAAGAACACCCAAGTTTATGTTATTGATCTCTCAAAAAAATACTCAGGCTACCTCCATATTTGCATCTAGTTTTTAAAAATTAAAAAGGCAACAGCAAATCCTTTCAGGTATCGGAGATATCACCAGCACCACTGGGGGCAACTCCTGTCAAAGTGAAGTGAAGTGAATGCCACACCACAGTTTCTCTTAGAACAGATTTACCTTACGTTTCTGACTAACACGCAATAACAATCAAAAGCATTGCTGGTCATGCTCTGGGCAGCATCCTGCCATTTTGGGCATGACATTCACCAGTATGACCACTTGTGTCCACACAAGCCATCAAATCATTTGGTGTTAATGGTTTGTGTAAACATCCCCACCTACACACTCCATTCAAGTGCGGAAATGAACAAAATAAACTGCTCATGCACGAGATTCAACATGCATAATTCCCAGCATTGTCATTCTGCCCTCAATAAGCAAGTCCAAGTTACAGAAGCACTTCTAATAGTAGAAACACTTAGATAAATGGATATTATTCCTACCACTAAAAAACATACTAGTAGAATGAACATTAAAATCCATATAGAAGTGCATTCTCACCCTAGTAAGTTTACCACTATAGCCTCCTACCAGGAAATCAAAGCCTCTAACAAGGGAAGTTAACTTGACTTACTTCAGCCTATCTACCCTCTCACTAATTCCAACACCGTTGTGGAAGAAAGGATGCAAAACCTTCACGGATGCGTTTGTCCATGACAGAGTATGTAAGCGTGACCACTGCAGCGTTATGGAGACAAAGACATTGAGGATATGCTCCACCTACCTGCAACTGTGCTAAGTGGAATAGATTTCAAACAGATCCAGCAGCTCAAAACTGGGCAACCATGAGGCTCTGTGGTCCTTCAGCAACAGAATTGTATTCAACCACAATCTGTTAACTCACAGGCAAGGATATCCCAGCCTTATCACCATCATTAAACTGCAAAATCAACTTTGGTTCAAAGAAGAGTGCAGGAGGACATGCCAGGAGCAGTACCAGGCATATCTAAAAATAAGATGCCAACCTGATGAAGCTACCTGAATGCCAAACTGCATATGCAGCATACTAAGCAATTACAAAACCAACAGATCAGACCTGCCACATCCAGCCATGAATGGTGTGGTGGGTAATTCAACAAGTAAAAGGTGCTATAGTCCCACAAATAACATCATCTCCAACAATGGGGGATCCCAGCACATCAGCGCAAAAGACAATCCTGAAGCATCAAATGGATGATCTACCTCAGCGTCCTGCCAGGCACTGACCATCTTCAACAAGAGGGAATATAGCCGTTGCCCTTGACATTCGATGGCATTACCATCACTAACTCCCTCACTATCAACATCCTTCGGGAGACCATTGACCATGAACTGAATGGGACCAGCTACATAAATACTACAGAAGCAGGTCAGATGTAGAAATTCTCCGGTGAATAGCTCACCTCCTGTCTGTCCAACGTTAGTCCATGATCTACAAGACCCAAGGCAGGGGTATGATATAATATTCTCCACTCGTCCAGATAGGTGCAGTTCCAATCAAGGAGCTTGACACCAATCAAGACAAAGCTTCCACATATTTATCATCCCATCCATTCACCTCATTTATTGACACTCAGTAGCAGTAGTGTACACAATTGGGAAAATGCATAACAGTAACTCACCAAGGCTCCTCAGATAATGGTTATTCGGCAGATTCACAGTTCCTATTTTTCTTCAGCTCCTTCCCTTGATTTTCCATACCCTTTGCTCGCAGCAACGCTATTCATATATTGTTTCACAGCAGAAATTTCCTTTAGTGATGCCTGGTTATACCTTCATGCAACACCAACATTGCCTGTCTGTTCCATCTCAAACTCCCTGGGATAACCTACACTTTAAAACTCTCCCTACTAAACTTCATGATGTAAAAATTCTCTTAGATAAAGATCACATCCATCTGCAGCATTTCTATGGTTGCTACGAGTTCTCCTGCTCCTCTAACCAGAACTGTGTTAGATGTTCAGTAGAAACCATATTAATGTGCTTATTTGGCATTTCTGCCAGAGGAAAACTGAGGAAACCTCCAGCGTTGGTGTTAAACTGCTGTACATATTGAAATCTTTAATTTGGAATGAACACAAAGCACAGGTCTCAGAAAAACTATGCAATATTCTCGCTAGTCCCCAAAATGCCTCTAAATTATCCATTTTTCAAATATCTATTAAATTCTCCTGCATATTTTTTCATGTTCTTTACTTTCAATTCCGAAATGCCATTCTGTTTTTCATTACCTGCTGCTGAATACACTCAATTCAATTCAATACGCAATTCAAAGTGGCCCCACATTTTCCCTCTTCCACATTTGAACTCAAGCCCTATGATTTAGGTCCTTGTGGCAAAGGTATTACCACGTAGTTTCCCTTCAAACGATGTCCCTTCCCAACATGGACCGGGTCTAGGCCTGAAATGTCAGCTTTCCTGCTCCTATGATGCTGCTTGGCCTGCTGTGTTCATCCAGCTCCATACCTTGTTATCATGGACCTAGGTTCCTTCACTGTCACTTGTTAAAATCCAGGAATTCCGTTGCTGACTGCACTGTGACAGTGCCTACACCAAGGAGACAGCAGTTCAAGATACCTTCTCCAGGGTAAGTAGGACTGGGTTATAATTGCTGACTCAGCCAGTGGCATATTTCATTCTATGAAGGAGTTAAGAGTTCAAATGTATCTTTTAGACTAGCAACTTTGAATACTCTCCTGAGCCAAAACTCTCTCTTTAACAAGTAAACAATTCTGGGCTCTTGCAGTTCTCAAACTATTAATCAGTTTATGGCATAATACCCAATTATGATTTTCTACAGTGTCGGCGATATCTGTATATCCATGCCATAATATGGTGAGCAGAACTGCACAAGGTACATGCAAATTCACCCATTCCAGTGGTATCTACAACTTAGGATCACCCTCAATGACTTACATTTAATCATGCTGGTTAGATATCCCAAGATTCAAGTACCGTTCCTTATTTTTTATCACTGTCACAGATTTCAGTGAGTTATCAAAACGTCCTATACCTTACATTTTCCTTATAATATCCCAGGAAATAAGAGTGGGAGTCGACCACACCGCTCCAAGTATGTTTACCATTTAATGCAATCATAGCTGATCTTCTACCTCAGTTCCATTTTTCTGTCTGATCCCGGAGCAAAGCTATTTTGTTCACCCATCCGCTTTTTATTCTCCTTCCTTTATGTCATTGCCATTAGTAGATTCAGCAATTCACCTTCAGAGATCCTCTTATTCTTGATTACCCTTCTTCCTATTGCTTGAACCTTTGCTTCCATTTCAATATCAGAAGTACAGTTGGAAACAGAGCATTCAGACACCAAGATATCTTCCTTTTTTTTGTATAACTCATAAGATATTATACATGAAAGATACCTGCTGTCAACAAGAGGGTAGTTTTAGCAAAGAGCAGCCAAAATGCTAGCTTGTATATTTCAGTATAATTCACATTGGAATGCAGAGCCAGTACTATGAAGAGCACTTTGCTCCTGTGAAAATTATCTTTCCATTGAAAAGGTACTCTGCCCTCTTATGAAGTTAGACGTCATGAAATGTTGCAATGTTCAAATGTTGAGAAACCCCACAAGCCAGACCTTTCAAAGGGCTGCGTGGCAGGATGATGATGTACTAGGATGGCTTCTGAAATTACTAATCAGCTTTAGTCAGACTGAAAAATAACTAACACTAGCATTTGCATTCCTCTCCAATTTTATTAAAATAGCAGTTCTACTTTTAAAGCAACAGGTAAGAAGAGCAATTCAGCAAGCGTATTTTTCTTTGCATGAAAAAAGACATGCCATGGGATTATCTGAAAATAAGGGCCAAATGGCTACATCCACCAAAGCATAACATGAATGCAACAACAAACTCAAGGTCTGTTTTGGGCAAGAAGATGGCAATCATCAACACACCCTGGAACTGCCCCTCACAGGCTGGTGAATTTCATACATGTGGGATGTAACTTTCTCATGAGACTGCCGATACTAATTTCAATGTGTACAATTAATTGGATGTGAGAAGAGAAAGGGCAAAAAATGCTTTAGCTTTCACTTCTTTCTTCAATAACAGCAAAAGCTGAATTAAGATAAAGTTTATAGCACACAGTCCATTAGTCCAAAAGCTCCTTCATGTTTAAAACTCTTTTCATGCATGGAATTTCTCTGATGCTCCAGTAAGATCTACAATAAACTATTTGGCGTTATGGACTTGTAGGATTGCATTTTTTAATTAATAATTCTGATTTGATAAAACAAGCAAGGAATTAAGTTATATTGTTTAATTTTGGTTGATTTTAAAACACTTTGTGAAAAGAACAAAGCCACAGGGTCCCAGTCAAAAATAAGGTCCTGGATTTTGCATTTTATAGTTGTTTTATGGTTCAAACTATTGCAAGCATAGACTAGCAAACTTGAAAATGCATTTGAAATGAATGTAGTGTTTACTCCAGGATACAGCTATGTTTCAAAATGGTTTAACTTTCTAAATTAATGCAACATGCCTTTGTACATTCACTTTGCATATTATATTTTGAACACTATTTAGAGTATAAAAGCAAGGAAGTGATCCTACACCTCTACAAATCACAGCACATTTGCATTATTTGTATTCCGTTTTGGGCACCTTATTTAAGGAAGGTTGTTTAAGGCCTTAAGAGAGTTCAAAGGAGATGTACTAGAATGATACTAGGAATGAGGGATTTTAGATAAAAGGGAAGATTAGAGAAATTAGGCTTATTATCCCTCGGAGTAGAGCAGATTAAGAGGTGATCTCATTGGGGTGTTCAAAATTATGAACAATTCTGACTGGGTAAAGAAGGATATTTTGTTTCCATTAATTAGAATGTCAATGACTAGGGGTCACAATTTCAAGATTGTCAGCAACAGAACTAGGAACGAGATGAGGAGAAACTTCTCTACTTAAAGTTTGTTAGGATTTGTATTGTGCTGCCTGGGACAGTGGTGGAGGCATATTCCAAAGGAGGTTGCAATTGAGAGTTGGATATACACTTGAAAGTGGTTACATTACAGGGCTACAGTGATAGGACTTGAGAAAGGGACAAACTGGGTAGCTCTTTTGGGAACATTATAGACACGATGGGTCGAATGGCCTTCTTCTGTACTTTACAATTCTATGATTCTAATTTGTTTTAAGCATTAACAGTCATTGTGGAGTCATATGTGATGCTTTTAGTTAAAGAATACTGCTAGATTTTGGAGCGTATTTACATCCAACAGTTGGGACATTCAGGACGACTGTTAATTAAGAGATAACAAGCATGGGGCTGGATGAACACAGCAGGTCAAGCAGCATCATAGGAGCAGGAAAACTTGACGTTTCGGGCCTAAACCCTTCATCAGATGAAGAAACCCTTCATCACCTCCCTAACCTGTTTTTCCTCTCACCTATCCCCTCCTCCCACCTCAAGCCACACCCCTATCTCCTATCTACTAACATCATCCCGTCCCCTTGACCTGTCCGTCCTCCCTGGACTGACCTATCTCCTCCCTACCCCACCTACACTCACCTTTACTGGCTCCATCCCCGCCTCTTCGACTTGTCTGCCTCCTCTCCACCTATCCTCTCCTCTATCCATCTTCTATCCGCCTCCCCCTCTCTCCCTATTTATTTCAGAACCCTCTTCCCCTCCCCCATTTCTGATGAAGGGTTTAGGCCCGAAACGTCAAGTTTTCCTGCTCCTATGATGCTGCTTGACCTGCTGTGTTCATCCAGCCCCATGGTTGTTATCTCGGATTCTCCAGCATCTGCAGTACCTTTTATCTCCGACAGTTAATTAATATGACTTGAGACTATAAGCAGACTCAAATAGCTCATTGGTGCCACATTATCTTTACCTTAGTTGTTAAGTCAAGAAGAATAAGCTGTTACAGAACGGATGATCTTACAAAATGCTTGGCTTATTAAAGAGTGAGTCAGGAGATAGCAGGAAATGATTTCATTTAGAGGGCCATTAATTTTAAAGAACTATTCAGGAATTAGGCAGCCACTTCACAGCCAATCCAAGACTGACTGTAAACAGTTTAGTGCACTAATAAGCTGATTAGAACTCAGGATATCTCGGATCATGCACAGATGGTAGCGGTTAGCAAGAGATAAGAAGTGGTGATTCTTTGGCCATGTGGCATTGGAGAAGGAGCATACAGTGTCCATCTCCTTTCAAGAGAAGTGGGCACTGGGGCGGGATA
Source organism: Ginglymostoma cirratum (assembly GCA_024137785.1). Classification (NCBI taxonomy): domain Eukaryota; kingdom Metazoa; phylum Chordata; class Chondrichthyes; order Orectolobiformes; family Ginglymostomatidae; genus Ginglymostoma; species Ginglymostoma cirratum. The sequence goes on from JAHRHZ010000013.1 coordinate 35,898,313, forward strand.
TAGTACTGATTTCCCCCCAACTCTATTTTGATTCAATCCATTCCTGCTCTTCCCACCCCTTCCTCACTTTGATCGTTTCATCACCCGTAATGGGCGTTGCATATAAATTTCTAATTGGCTACATGGTGATTTACTGGTGGTGGTTAATAGTTAAAAACAAAAGAAAAGTCATGGTCATTTGGTGGTGGTAAAGCAGTTTGATTACGTGTAATAACACTTCTGAACATAAAAAGAAAAAATAAGAAAACAAGCAGCCAATTCTTAGTGGTTTCATGTAAAAGAAGGAAGACCAAAAGTATACGAACTTGAGTAAACAGAGTAGATCTGTGTCAAATTAATCAGTGTTGTGAACTGGCATCCCAAAGTCGAATGAATAAAAGCCACTACTTTTGTTAAGAACTATTTCCTTTACACTTGTGATAAACTCAATAAATCCTGCAAAGTTCGTGAAAGCAGTTGCACCTGAAATAGGTCTTGTAACTAATCAGGAATAACAAACTTCTGGATTGGTTTTCTCAAACCCAAGTCTATAATTGTATTTACTTGGGTCTTACAGTTAAAGTTCAAGTAAAACCTAAAACCTTACAAACAGATGGGTAAAAGAGGAATCAACTACAGTAGGGAAGGCTTATATTAACCCTTACCAATGACTCTAGACAGCGTGACAGTCTCAGAGCAAGAACTGGTCATTTCCAAATCCCCTTGCAAGGGAGAGGCTAATAATCGGACTAGAGATTATGGGAAATGGGTTCAAATCTCACCCTGGCAACTGATGCAATTAAAATTCAATTGATAAAAGTCTGAAATGGAAAGCTCAGCTCAGGATAATAATTATGAAACATTCATAGATTTTTGCAAAAACTTAACACTTTTTATAATGTCTTTCAGGAAAACAAATCTTATGTCCTTATCCAATATGGCCTTTGGGTGACACCAGATCCACACCAATATAGTAGATTCTTAACTGCCTTCTGAAATTGCAAACTCTACAACCCAGATTTGTGTAGAGTGGCCATATGCGATGCATATCAGGCACACAGGAATTTTGCAGGTGTTAATTTTCCTATTTGCTTTGTTTGTGGAGATGTTTTTAACATTGTAATTAGTTTCTACACCGAAAAGGAGTTGACAGTACTTACGTTTTTTTCAAATCTTAAAACAAAAAGAATCAATTCAAAAATAATTTTCACACTAAGCATGTTCATTAAAGTGCATAAATGGAATCTTCAAGTCCAGAAAGCACTGCAAATAATAAGTCTCTAATATATTTATAGAAAACACATTCTGCCCTGAAATCAAAGAATTTTACAGTATGCGATGACAATGATTGGGATGACCAGTAATATTCAGTCAATTATGAAACATAACTAAATAAAAACTAAATTAGAAACTCCAAATCATTCAGGGCTTCATATTACTTCTTATACACACTTCACCACCCCTACGCCCAAAATCATACCAAACTAACAGATACTAGTTCTGAAACTTTGTACTATTACAGATGCATGAGAGACAGTGCAGGCGTTCATACTCATTTTTCAAAAAGGAAGCATACACCTACATGTTATTTCCCTGAAACTTACAATGGGTAAATCCCAGTCTCACAAATCAAATATAAAACAAAGACCAGTTATTTATATTTCAATATACACATTGAAATACAACTTTTAAATTTCGAAAACGGTAAATGTGCAACAAAATATAGGATTTTGTTTGCTTCCTCTATATGGTAGCAATTTTGGTACTAAATTGTTTCTTATCGCTTCCTGCCAAACATTTTCATTATCTCCTCTCTGCCTTCCAGTCTCAACACTCTCTGGAGTGGGAAGACCTCAGCCACAGAAAAATTGTCAACAGATGATGTAACAAATGAGGTGGTATAGGTCATGTATATAATTTTTATGCTTCACTAATTGAACTTTTTCAATGAAAAATACAAGTTTAACCATGCAACCAAGAGGATAGCTGATGACCCCACAAACTGGCAATTGCATCTGGACCACTGATATTGAAACCTAGTCTTCTTTCTGCAATATGTAGCTATTTTGATCTTTAAAATGGCTGGCAATCAAGATTTAAAGATCCACCCTAACAGTGCTGTCATACATTTCAGACTAACAGTTTCAAGATAAAAAAGCTGCAAATATTTTAGCCCCAAAAAACAAGCATGTAATTGTGATAAAGCAAAAGTTCCTCATTAACAGACTGCCTTGTATTACAACAAGCTTGCGGATCTTTACTTCTGTAATATTCTACTCAGGTAGCCTTATGAACGCAACCTTCTGTTTACAAGAACTGGAATGACTAAAAAAGGCGTCTTAAATTAGTTTCTCCCAGACACTACCAAGTTTATTTTTCAAAAAAAATGATAGGAATTTGCTTCAGATTACTAACTCATGCACTGTTTATTTACCATTTTCTGGAGAAACAAATTTAAAAATTTGTAAGAATCTTAATTTAAGAATTAAGTTAAAGCAACTTGGGTTTACCAGGTAGGATGTTATATTACGTGAACTGTCCAATGGCTCAGCTAGCATAAACAGAGTAGGCCTTTCTTTCAAATGGGATGAAATATTAAAGTAGGAAAGTTTGGCCAAAAGTATGCAAGACACTGGTCAGACCACAGCTAAACTACTGTAAACAGTTTTGTCCCCTTATCTAAGCAAAGGCATAATGGCATTGGAGGCAGTCCAGAGAGGATTCACTAGGCTAATGTGAGGTATGGAAGGACTGTCTTATAAGGAGGGGTGGAGTAGATTACATCCGTACTTGCTCGAATACAGAATGAGAGGTCACTTTAATGAAACATACTAGATTTTTAGAGGACTTGACAGAGTAGATGCACTAAGGGTGTTTCCCTTTGTGGGAGCATCTAGGACCAGAGGGCTTAATCTCGAAATAGCAATGGATCATGGTCTCAGGACACACAGTACAGGGGTCTCTGATTTATGAAAGTCTGATTTACAAACCAATCCCATACCGGGCATAATCTGTAACATTCAATATACAAACATTTCCCGTACTTACAAATTATAATTTTATACTGTTCTGCATTGCGTTCAGATTTGCATACAAAATGAACTTGCAACTGGACTCCAGAATGCAAACTGTTTGTAAGCCGGGGACTACTGTCTGTAGGCCACTTTGGACTGAATCAAAATGACAATTCTTCACTGAGGTGTTGATAAAGCTGTTGAATTGTCTACACAGAAGGATGTTTTAGCAAAGTCATTGAATATATTGAAGATTCCTAGAAGCTAAATGTGTCAACAGGTATGGGGAGAATGTAGCAAAATAGCAGTGAGATAGAGGATTAGCCATTATTATTTTTAAGGCAAGATAACAAGCATGGGGCTAGATGAACACAGCAGGTCAAGCAGCATCATAGGAGCAGGAAAACTTGACGTTTCGGGCCTAAACCTTTTTAAGGCAGACTGGGCTCCATGGGCTGAATGGCTTACTCTTGCTCCGACTTTATGTTTCTTTCTCCAATAAGGAATTCAGCGCTTGGAAAAGAGATGTAGAGTTGTGGGCAAGGTGTACAGAGAGAGAGGAGGAGGGGGGAAAAGAGAGAGAGAGAGAGAGAGAATGGTCAAGGAATGGGAAAATAAACAGGTAGGAAGAAACGGAAGCAAGACAAGTACAGATAAGGTTTCTGCAGGGAGTAGGGGAAAGATAGAAATCCATGGATTCAGTAGTAAACATCAACATGAATATTTTAAGTGTTCCTTTTTTTTAATGCACATAATGTTGTTTATAGAAGGAAAACATTTGGGCCAATCTAGAGAAGGAACAGGTTTACACAAAAATATTCAAAAACAAAACTTAAATCATTGTAAATGCCAAACAACCAAATAGCATATTGTCACAACTGTAAATTATAGACCACCCATTAAACAAATCTGCTCCATCTGCTCCATTTTATTTTGTTAAGAGATTCCACATATAGAATCAATCTGGTGCTAGTTTCTCTGCTCATCTCCAATATTTTGGTGTGTATTTCACTAGCTCAGTAGACAGCATTAGAATTGTTCAACATTATCAGATTCCACCTTCCCTGGTCCACTCCTCCTTCACTCCCAACCACCCCCCACCGACAGCCCTATGGCACATTCCCCTGCAACCCCAGAAGGTGTAACATCTGCCAGTTCACTTCCTCAATCCTCAGTGTCCAAGGGCACAAACACACTTTATAGGTGAAGCAGCGCTTTACCTGCACTCCACTCAATCTAGCCTACTGCATCTGCTGCTCACAATGTGGTCTCCTGTATAATGCAGAAATGAAGCGTAGACTGAGTGATGCTTCACAGAACACCTACATCATTTCTGCAGAAAAGACCCTGAGCTTCCAGTTGCCTACCACTTCAACACACGACCTTGTTCCCAGCCAACATGTGTGTCTCAGGCTTGCTGCAGTCCTCCAGCAAAGTTCAGCGCAAGATGGAAAAACAGCACCTCATTTTCTGCTTGGGAACTCTACAGCCTTCTGGACTCAATATCGAGTTCAAGAATTTTAGGGATTGAAGCATCTTCTCCCATGTCCTTACCCAAATCCCAATACACCAGGCCTTGTTATCTCATGAAAATCATAAAGAACCGCAGATGTTGTAAATCAGGAACAAAAAGACAAGTCGCTGGAAAAGCTCAGCAGGTCTGGCAGCATTTGTGAAGAAAAAAAATCAGAGTTAATGTTTTGGGTCCGGTGACTCTTCCCAGAACAGTCCTAAGGGTCACTGGAACTGAAATGTTAACGATTTTTTTCTTCACAAATGCTGCCAGACCTGCTGAGCTTTTCCAGCAACTTCTCTTCTCATTCCTGATTTATAGCATCCACAATTCTTGCGATTTTTATTGACTCTTACAGCATGTCCTGTTGTACTTCATGGTGTGTTCTTTATGGCTAATCAAGTTAGTTTCCAGACCTTCATACTTCTGCTGCACAAGTGGTAGATTGCAGTCCATTTCTCAGCTGAGCAAATAGTTCCTCTGTCTCAGCTCTCAATTGCACATATTTTAGTTCCACAGAAGTGAGTGACAGTTCCAGCACCAAGGTCTGAAAGCAAGAGGGATCTAGAGTCAGGAGTGGGAGTAATACAGCTTGGAGACCAGGAGGTTGGGAGTAAACCCATACTTGGCCATAGAATATAGCCGTTCAATATCCAGACTTCTGCCTGGATTTCAACTTCTACGTTTTCATTTAAGCCACCTGGGGTCTCTGAACAAGGAACAACAAATGGACAGAGTGAGAGATCCAATGCCGAGAGCCAATGTAGCAACAGCACAGATGGATCCAGAGGGAAAAACCAAATTTTGGTAAAAGGAGACACTTTAGTGGCAATTTAAAAGATAGTGAAGTCGAAGAGTTAAACTAATTAAGAGATCAAACACATTCAGGAGTGCTGCAGGTTTGGCTCCAGCGCTAGACAGTGGGAAATTGATCAGCGAAAATCAATAACATTAAGCATCTGCTTACATTATCCATCCAATGATAAATTCCAACTGCACAAGCTCCCCGTGAAGTTTTTTAAAAGCACATGTGCATTATAAAGCAGATTTTTAAAAATAAAGATAAGATCTACTTTAAGTTTTTTTTATCTATATGCTTTTTCCATGAAAGGTTTGTTAGGTTTTTATCATTCTTTATTACAATTTATTTCAGAGATTTCACTGCTACCATGCATGCTCCTGGGTGTCAACAAACAGCCATAACATTACTAAATCAATACAGCTTCTATGGATAAGCTAAACTCACAAAATAAAAAGCAAAAATGGAAATTTCTGGAGAAACTCAGCAGGTCTGGCAGCATCATTACAGACAGAAAGACAGTTCATATTTCAAATTCAGTGATCCTTCTGCAGAAATTATAGGATGTAGGTAAAATCAGAATTTATCTTGATGACACGGAGTTGGGGGGAGGAGGATAAATGAGTGAGTGGATAGGTGGAGATGAAGCCCAAACAGCAAAGAGAAAAAATTTATCTAACTTTTCCCTGCTCTCGCTCTGACTTCTGTTTCCACCTATTCACTCATTCTTCACCAAACCTCCACCAACGTCATCAAGATAAATACCAATCTTTCCTACTATCAGTTCTGAAGAAGGATCACTGGACTTGAAATGTTATCTTTTCTCTCTCTAAAGATGCAGCCAGACCTGCTGAGTTTCTCCATCAGTTTCTGTCTTTTGTTTCAGATTCCCAGCATCCACAGTTCTTTTATTCTGGGGATGAAAGAGAGATGTTTATATCATATAACTTCTGTAGAACATTTTGACCTGCTGGCTCAATGGGCCAATCAAATAGTTAAAATTGAACTCAAATTCCTGGATTGTACTCAGCTGCAAATATACCAAGGTACTACTGTTGACTGAGTATACCGCAAGTTAGCATATGGATGGAATTAAAGAATTATTAAAAAGATGTTTTCAGTATATTTGGTTTGAAGGAGTTAAGGAATGTTATGGTTTTGAAAGAGAGCAATCTAACAAGTTGGTCAACATGCAGGCCATAGCCCACCACAAAAATGCAACTGACCAAAATTTTAGCAAAGAACTCAACAACATCTCTACATGACTGTTAATTGCATTTTCCGTGAACCTATCCAAATGAACTGCAAAGTTATGCTAATATGTGTTTCCTGCTATGAACATAAACCCCACAAAATATGTTGTGACTGCCCAAACACGATTTAGTTTCAAACCTGGTCCCAAGAAGTGCAAAGACATGGTAACTTATTCTTCCATAAAATGCTTTGTATCTTAGGCATTAGACATATAACAAAAAAAATGTGAAACATTAAGTTTGATTGTTCTGTTAGTAAAATTTACTTGATTCCAAACCACTCAGAAAATACTGCAAAGCATTGTGCAAAACAAAATAACCGTCCAATCACAAATTTACATTTTACTTTAGACAGAAATCCAAGCAAAGACGACTGCCAAAAGTACTACAAAAATAACCTCATTTAGCACAGGTAACTAATCACCCACTTGTTGAATTACTTTCAAACACAACAAAAAACTTCCTCCACCAGATTTAATGTTAATTTAAAAGATAGCAAAAAATCTGCCTTTCAAAAAAAAGTTTAACAAAACCCCATTGACCATTACAATGCCATTGTCAATCATCTCTGATCCTAGTAAAACTCCAATTCAAAAGGATTAAAACCACAATTTGTCAAAGTTACTTATAAATCTCAAATGGCAATTGTTAACACCATAGGTTCATATGAATTAATAAGTGCACACAAATTTATCTGAACCCAGTGTGGGAGACATACTTTCCTGCATCTATATACCCTCAGTTTATTACTACATTAAAGTCAAAAGCTCCGAAAATCCAATGAGGTGGGCCGAGCACTCCAATGTTTTTAAGGTGACTTTGCTGGGTGGCATGATGACTGACCCCAAACAGTCCCAGAATGTTGAACGTGGCTCACTTGGTTCTAAAATCACTTGTAGGTCCCACTCCACTAAGGGCTCAGCTTTGCCCACAAACCAAAAATTATAGTACAACCTGATCTGGCAGAGGAGTGGCATTTCAGATAGTGCCCACCCATTGAAATAACCTCAGTGAGGTGTTCGAATTTTTCTTCAGGGATCCAAACAATGATCTTAGCCTGGAACTGCAGATGAAACCAACTTCTGCCATTTGTGACTGGGGAATGACTTATGAATTCAAGCTTTGCCATTCAATAAAATCATGACTGATCTGTTTTGTGTTTCACATTCCATATTTCCATTTACCTTGAATAATATTTGAGTCTCTTGACTAACGAGAATCTACCTCCACCTTAAAAATACTCATGGCATTACCTCCATCATCTTCTGAGAAAGACAGCTTACACAATCCTTACAGAGAAAACATTTCTTCTAAACTGTCTCAAAAGGGCAATCCCTAACTCTTAGACAGTTTCCATAGTTTTGGACTCACAAATATCTTTTGAACATCCACTTTGTCTGGATCATTTAGGATCTTAGTCGGAGTAATCTTTTAATCTTTGCCATTCTTTATGATCTGTTTAAACATCTGACCTGACACCTATCCTTGCGTAATTGTGTGCTTCTTACTTAAACTTGATGCTTTCCTTAACTACTTCAGCAAACCACGGATAGTCGGTTCACTGATTTCCCCCTTAGAACATTTCCTTACATTAAAAAAAAACTTCTGACTTTTCTGAAATATCCTCTAATGTCTGCCAATGCATCTCAAAATGATCTGTCCCGTAAGTCTAGATCAGCCTAATTCGCTTCAGCCAGGTTAGCACCCGTGCCCACAAAGTGGCCATTATTTAAGTTTAAAATACCAATCCTGGACATACATTTCTCCCTTTCAAACTAGATGTGAAATTCAATCGTATTGTGGTTCTTACTAGATAGGATTCCCTTGATTTCACATCATTAATTAGTCCTGTCACATTATGCAATACCAGCTAGTATAATCTGCTATAACAAGCATGGGGCTGGATGAACACAGCAGGTCAAGCAGCATCATAGGAGCAGGAAAACTTGACGTTTCGGGTTTAGGCCCGAAACGTCAAGTTT
>JAHRHZ010000013.1:35907252-35950485 GCA_024137785.1 Ginglymostoma cirratum
AAACTTGACGTTTCGGGCCTAAACCCGAAACGTCAAGTTTTCCTGCTCCTATGATGCTGCTTGACCTGCTGTGTTCATCCAGCCCCATGCTTGTTATCTCGGATTCTCCAGCATCTGCAGTACCTTTTATCTCTAGTATAATCTGCTCTCTGGTTGGTCCCAGAATGTGCTGCTCTAAGAAATTCTCTCTAAATCGTTCTATGAACTCATCCAGATCTCTTTTACCATCTAATTTTTCTACTTTATATAGATGATTTTAATCTGTCTTGATTATTACCACCTCTTCGTCGCAAGTACCAAATATTTAATAAGACCATAAAACACAAGAGCATATTTAAGCGATTCAGACCATCAATGTGCTGTGCCATTCAATGGGATCATGGCTGATCTGATAACTCAACTTCACCTTCCTGCCTTTTCCAATAATCCTTGATTCCTTTAATGATTAAAAATCTGTCTATCTCAGCCCTGAATACACTTCATGATGCAGCTTTGTGAGCGCTTTGCAGGAAAGAATGCCACAGATTTGCTACCCTCAGAAGACATTCTTCTTTATCTGTCTTAAATGTGCAACCCTTTATTCTGAGATTATGCCCTCTAGTCCCAGAATCTCCCACTAGGGGAAACAACTTTTCCTGTCATCCCTTAAGAATCTTGTAGGTTTCGATAAAGTCATCTTTCATGCTTGTAAATTCAAATGAATACAGGCTGAGCCTAGTCAACCTCTCCTCATAAGACGGTTATTCCATATTTGGTATCAGCCCAGTGAAACTTCTCTGGAATGCCACCACTGCTGGTATACCTATGCTTAGATAAAAAAAAACTGTTCACAGCATTCCAGCTGTGGAATGACTAGCGCTGCGCAGTTGTAGCAAATCCTCCCTACTTTTATACTCCTTTCCCTTTGAAATAAAGGCTACCATTCTGATTGCCTTCCATATTATCTGCTGAATTTGGATCTGAGCTGATCCACGGATGAGGATTTCCAATCCCTCTGTTCTGTAACTTCATGCAATCTTTCTCCATTTAAATAATATCAAGCTCCTCTATTTTTTCTGCCAAGGTACTAACTTAACATTTTCCTACATTACATTCCATCTGCCAAGTTTTTGCCAAATCACTTAACCTGTTGCGATTCCTCTGCATCTTACATTGTGGTTACTGTTATGGACCCTGTCGTCAACTCCCACAAGTGACTTCATTTCACCTAATGTTCCACCTCTTCACCCAAACCAATTCTATATCTTGATTTACATAACCAAGTTCATCTTTAACGACTGCACCAATGCCTTTCTTTTTAACATAATTCCCTATTCTTCTTGAATGCCAGATAACCTTCAAAATTCAGGACCCAAACATTGTCATCCTACGGCCACATCCACCAGATCATATTTATATAATTCACTGTGCAGTGTCAATTTGACAATTTTGTTAATTCATGCAGTCATTGTCATACAGCACGGAAACAGATCCTTCAGCCTAACTCGCCCATGTCAACCAAGTTTCCCAAACTAAATTGGTCCCACTTGCCATGTTTGGCCCATATCCCCCTCAACCTTTCTTATTCACGTACCTATTCAAATGTCTTTTAAATGTTGTAAATATACTTGCAGGTATCATTTTCTCTGGCAGTTCATTCCACGTATGAACCGTCCTCTGTGTGAAAAAGTTGGCCCTCAGGTTCCTTTCAAATCTTTTCCCTCACTCCTTAAAAATATGCCCTCTAGTTTTGAACGACTTCACCCTAGGGAAAGGACCTTTGCTATTCACTTTACCTATACCCCTCCTGATTTTATAAACCTCTATAAGGTTTATACCCTCCTACGTTCCAGTGAAATCAGTCCCAGCCTATCAAGCCTCTGCCTATAACTCAAAACCTCCAGTTGTGGCAACATCCTGGTGAATCTTGTCTGAATCCTCTCCAATTTAATAATATCCTTTCTACAGCAGGGTGACCAGGACTGTGCTGCTCTTTTGTTATCTTTGTAATACCTAACCTAGATGATTCAATGATTAAAGGTGGCATTGTCACTAGTGTATCCTTCAGTAACCCAGAACTTCCTAAGCCCAATATACTGAAGAGCAACCAAGAACCGAACAACAAATGATTTTAAAAATCAAAATGTTTCCAGGACTAAACATAAAACTAACTAAGGGTGAGCTGTTGGTGTATCCTTAGATTTATTCTCTACACTTCATTTCCCGTATTGTGATTTTGCTCTCCTGTCATCACTGCATCCTTCGATTTGCTGCCCCTACCCAAGATGGAACCCGTATATCCACATTGTTTAATTTAAAGCCCCCCCCCCTACTCCTCTAGTTACACAGTTTGCTAGAACACAGTCCTAGCACAGATCAGGCGCAGACTGTTCCACCAGCAAAGCCTTACATTCCTTGTACTGATGCTCCCTGAACTGGAACCCATTTCTCCTACACCAACCTTTGAGCCACATATTCATTTCACTAATTCTATGTGCCCTTTGCTAATTGGCACATGCTGGAGGTAACAATCCAGAGATTCCAGTAGGCAAGCCACCAGCAGTGATTCACTGGGTCCATCAGAGTGTTACTCTTCAGGAAATAAAACACACAACATCATAAATCCCCACACAACCACAACGTCAATGCTTTGTTTGGCACTATCAACAAGGCATCTCAGAAAATGTCAGGTACAGTCAGGATAAAGCCCAAATGTGCAATACCTACTTAAGAACACAGAAAAGGTTTGACAAAGCCTAATCTTCCATTACAATCGCAATTGATATCCTATTTCAGTTACACATTTCTGCACTATGCCCACATTGCTTAGGTTTAAAAGTCTTTGACTGGATGTGTGCATTGCTGGCTAGGTGTGCATTTATTGCCACTTCTTTTACTATCAATAAATCTATCAATCTGTGTTTCAAGTATATTCAACAACTGAGTGCCCACAACCCTCAGACATAGAGATTTTCAAAGATCTACAATCCTTTCAGTTAACAAATTTTTCATCTCAGTCCTAAATGATCAACCCCTTATCTTGAGACTGTAGCCTCCAGTTCTGGATTTCCCAGCCGAAGGAGTCTAATGCCCAAAATGTACTTTGTTGAGATCCTTAAGAGTTTTAAATACTTCAGTGATATCATCTGTCATTCTTATAATCTCCAGGTGATATACTCTTACATCTCTAGTTTTGAGATGATGATAATAGGGACAGTAGTTCTGTACAATGACTGAAACTGACACAGTAACTAATACTTTCTTTATTAATCTGGAATTTCCTAAGCCTAATGCAGAGAAGAGCAACAAGAGCTGAACGACAAATGATTTTTAAATAATAGCATTAAAAATATGTTTCCATGGCTAAATTTTAAAGCCAATTTACTTTGGATCAAGTATTAAAAAAAATGAGTGGTGATTATACACTGACCAAGGTCAGAAAATAACAACAACTCATTGCAATAGGCTCCAAATCTTAATTTTGTTCTTTACCTGTGTAGATTCGTCCTTCATAGATGATGGGTAGTGTACATGAGGATCACGCGGCCACTGTCCTGTGAGATAAGGTCCTGTTATGGTATCTAGAGAAGAGGTGCGACGGATTGTACTGGAGGTTCTCATCTGTTGAGATTTGGATCTTTCAACTGTGAAAATCAAAAGAACAATCAATATTACAAAACACTTGATCTGATGGTCAGAATGGTCCCACAAAGCTACTATAAAAGTCTTCACAGACATGTTAAACAATTAATCAAGAACATCTGACCCACCAAGCATACTGCTCAATATTGAAAGCACTATGTACAAGCAAATACTTTGTGGTTAACAATGCATGTCATAAAACAACATCGTGCGCACATAATTACGAAGAATTAACTACAACAATTCTTGCTCCTCTGTCACCAACATTGCACCATTTCAAAATTAGATGAAAAATAATTACTGGCGATGACAACATCCTGGTCCCATAAACAATCTGTCTCACGATTTTGTCTTCCTGCTCAAGGAGGCGATGACCTAGTAGTATTGTCACTAGGTTATTAATCTCGAGATCCAGGTAATGTTCTGGGGAGCAGTTTGAACCCCATTGTGACAGATAGTGGAATTTGTATTCAGTAAGAATTAGGGAGGCTGATGATAACCATGAAAGTGTTGCTGATTGCTAGGAAAAACCATCAGGTTCACTAATGGCCTTTAGAGAAGGTAACTGCCATCCTTACCTGGTCTGGCCTATATGTGATCCTAGACGTACAGCAATGAATGCTGGCCTGGCCACTAACCCCAACAAACCAAGGATGAATATTTTTTAAAAATTGCAAACTTGTAAACTAAAGATTCAAAATAAAAGCTATTTTTTCTTTCACCCTTCCAGAGCTCCCACCATCACTTATTTGTGTTAGTTCAAGACTGTAGCATTCTTCTCCAAAATGAGACATATCCTGCAAGCTCTTTCTCCATCCTAGGGGTAACACTGTATAGTAGCCAGGCAAGAGAGTTTGTGCAAGATCTTGGTTTGAATGCCATTCATTTAGTGATTCCCAAGGGTCACAAATTAAAATACACTAAGTCAATTACTATAAAATTATTTCTCAGTTCAATTAGTTTCATTGCAAAGTTTAAGTTTACAATGTTATTCAGAAACTGAAAGCAAAAAAACAAACTTATATGGATATTTATGAACAAAGACCTCTTCAAAAAGACTCAAGTATTTTGAATAGGCAAAGTAAATATTAACCAAGGGTACAATTACTTAATCAACTAGATCTGCCACTAGTAAATGATTCTGGCTCCCCGGGTCTTCCACAAATATCATGACACCGCTGTGCTACAGGAAAGAAGTCTTCCAGTATATTGGCACCTTTCTATTCAATGAAGAGCAAGAGACAAATATGCAAAGAAGCAGTCCCCATATTTTATTTAAATCAGTTTGCATCTGACTACTACCATATAGATCACTGTATCTTCTCCACAGCAATAACCAGCATCAACTACTCTAAAGCGCTGCATCTTAGACTTGCCTTGAATTGAACTTTAAGAACAGCTGACACAATCAGGACAAATCACTGACATGCAAAATTTCACATCACCAAGAAAGCTTGGATCTGTGAGGGGCTGAGTGGCCTACTCCCAGCCCTAATTCATCTATACAATAATGGTCCATATTATGAAGATGCCATCAAAGAAACTTGGAGACAATATCAGCATGCAGTAACAACCTTATAACTACAAAATTCTGTAACTGTCACTAAGTCTGCTTCACTGCCTCCACAGATTATTTACATGTTAATACACATAATCTTTAAGGATTACACTCTGTTATCATCCAGAACAAACAAATACAGAATTGACATTACTTCCATCATGTCAGTTCCTGTGATGCTGTCAGCAGTAGGCCTTACATGGCAGAACATCACATTCACACATGGCTGATGATCATTTCAGGGAACAAAACTCATTGTTGCTTCATGTGTTTTGGCATGGAATGATCATTTTAATAGCATGGCCAGGAAAACTGGCATCAAACAACAGAGCAAACATTCAGAAAAAGCTAAGAATCATCTTATGAGAGTAAAAATCAAAAAGATAAAGTTATGCGTCATTGAGCAGAAGGAAATAGATCATATCCACAGCCTCCCATACAGAAAATTACCACTCTGAGCTATTCTATCTGGGAAATTCATAGGAAGGCAAATACATTATCAATTGATAAAAGGAAGAGAAGAAAAGATGTAAAGAAAGCCAAAGCAAAGTATACCAAGCAACTTTTGCACCTACACCTGCCACCAAACAGCTAACGACAGTGGTATTGATTAAGCAGCTGATTTTCTTCTGAATTAATATAGCAACGCAGCAGCTTAAAAGGGAATGTGTTAAACAGGCTACTAAAACAGAAACATTTTAGGTGTTTCATCCCAAATCAAGTTGATGATTTCTACTCCCATCATTCCCCTCCAATATTACACACACTTATATATAAGGAACATCATAGATCATAGAATCCCTACAGTGTAGAAACAGGCCCTTCAGCCCAACAAGTCCACACCAACCCAATGAGTATCCCTCCCAGAGCCATTCCCCTATAATGCACCTCATCTATATATCCCTGAACACTACGGGCAATTTAGCATGGCCAATCCACCTAGTCTGCACAACTTTGGACTGTGGGGGGAAACCGGAGCACCTGGAGGAAACCCACGCATTCATGGGGAGAATGTGCAAACTCCATACACACGGTCGCCTGAGGGTGGAATTGAACCCAGGTCCCCGGTGCTGTGAGGCAGCCGTGCTAATCATTGTGCCATCGTGCCACCCCATGGGAAGACTTCCATCCTGTAAAACAAAGGTTGATTTTTCTTCCCAAATCAAAACATCCTAACATAAATTTCTACAGTAAAAGCTAATTAAGGCCAGAATCAGAATGAGTTGAGCCCATTTCTCCAAGATATAGTTACTACAAATGTTTTTAAACAAAGATTACTAATGTTACACTTGCAAGCAAAACTGCCTTGCAAGTTTAAGTGCACTATATTCCAAGTCCAGAGATCAGACTGCCAAATTAATACACAAGTGAACGTGTGGAAATTTAATGTTATGTAAATTGTCACAGTATTAAAATTATACTAGTAATACTGCAAAAAGAATTAAATTCAAAACATATTTTCAAAGTTTAACAGAATGAAATGATATGCAATCGGGGAACTCAAAAGTTGAAATGGTAGTACATTTAATTTTCAGCTAAGTGTTGGAAAGTTTCAGCATGCAGCTATACACCACCAACTCAGTCAGTTTCATGAATTCACAACTGGGAAGTAACATTAAATGAAGCATCACTCATTAAAATATATTTCATCCTGGTTACCAATAGAGATACTAATATATATATTTTAAAATAAGTCAATCTCTCACAATCAAAGAGAACATAAGAAGGAACAAGCATCGCTGCAGAACCTTTTCGGTTATGGTATGATGACTTGCACTCGATATGATCTTGCGTCATGAAAAATCGCAAAAAGATAATTGAAATATCCCGATTAGTGATGATGCTATTTATAATTGGGATTTAAGCATTGTCATAATTGCATTGTGAGGCACTCTTGTCTATCCGCCTGAACAACACTGTCAAAGGAAAAAAATTTACAATGATAAGTAGAATACAAATAATGTATAAAGTTAATATAAATTTGTTTTTAACATGTTACATTGGGGATATTTAAGTCTGTTTTAGCACAACCTAATTAGCGTATTAATAGACACAGCAATACCAAGAACAGGAAACAATGGTTTGACTTCTGCATACCTGCATGTTGAAATTTTATGCAAACCCATTTTTTTATACTGTGCTCATTCAGGGGATGTGAGCAAGGCTGGCTGGGCCAGTGTTTATTCCTCAATAATTGCACTCAAGGCAGCATTGGTTAGCTGCTTTCCTGAATCTTTGCGGTCCATTTGGTAGGTACAGCCACAGTGTTGTTCAGAAGGAGTTCCAGGATTTTGACCCAGTGACACTGAAAGAATGGCAATACATTTCCAAGGCAGGATGGTGAGGAGGTTGATGAGCAACATGCAAATGATTACACTCCCTTCTTTCTGTTGCCCTTGTCTTTCTAGGTGGTAGTGTTCATGAGGGCTGCTAAGTCCTGGATGGTATCGAGCTTCTTCAGCGTTGTTGGGATTGCCTCAAGCTTTGGCACAACATCCACAAACATTCACTCTCTACCACTGCCGCTCAGCAGCAATGTGTACCATCTGCAAGAAGTACTGTAGAAATTCACCAGTCTCCTTAGACAGCACCTTCCAAATCCACTCAATTGGTAAGTTACCAACTCCATGATTTCTAAACTCTGGCCTACTCCTGTAGCCACAGTATTCTTGTGGCTGGCCCAGGTCAGTGTTTGGTCAATGGTAACCAATAGGATGCTGATAGTGGGAGATTAAGTCATGGTAATGCCATTGACGGTCAAAAGTCAGTGGATGAATTGCCTCTTATTGGAGATGACAATTGCCTGCCACTTACGTGGCATAAATGCTACTTGTGACTTGTCAGCCCAAGTGTTCTTATATTGTTTTTGTCTTGTTGCACTTGGGCATTGACTGGTTCAGTATGTGAGGAGTTGAGAATGGTGCTAAGAACCGTACAAGCATCAGGAAAATCCTCACTTCTGATGTTATGATTGAAAGAAAGTCATTGGTGAAGCAGGTGAAGATAGTTGGGCCTAGGATACCGCCTTCAGGAATTTGCGCAGAGATGTCCTGGAGCTGAGGTGGCACTACAATAGCCCGAGCTGTGGTGTTCGACTAAATATATAATCCCACAGTGCATGCAGGAACAAGTACTTCATATGACCAAGATACCATTGAATTTGGGAGAATAATAAAGGACCTTGAACAGCTCCTGAATGATCTTGAATCTGTTTATTTCTTCTAAGCCATTCTCCTTATTGTATATCAAATGTCATACTTTGGAGATTTAACAAACTACAAAAAAAAATAAAAGATTTCAAGCAAATAGACAGTATAGTGGAAATGACAGGCTGCTTATCAATGCTCCCTATAATTTGCATAGCTGTGCGGCAACTCTAAATATCACATGGCACTGTGAACAAGTTGCCCCCTTTAAATTACCACTCATGCAAAGTAAAACATTTTCAAGGGATTGCACACTGATAGAGATTGTCCATGCACTTGAAGAAAATATTTACAGGTGTTGCTAATTAAATATAGATAAGTGTGATGTAGAGTCCTTTGGTGGGAAAGAAACAAGAAATTACTAGACACATAATGGAAAGATACCTCGGGGTTCAAATGTACAATTCCCAAAAAGGTTCGGGTACATGTGACAGGAATCAGCCATTCAGCTCTGAACTGTTTGACACTGAGTTACATCATTGTCAGATCTGTGCCAAAATTCCATTTATTTGCCTTTGTTATACACACATCTGTAGCCTTATTAAAACAAAAATCTGTGTTTAACATTAAAAATTTCAAATGAATCCAGAATCCATGAATGCAGATCATATGTAATCTAGTAGAATGGAGTAGACTTAAGAAGGTGGATAATATACAATACTACTGTATCTTCTGCAGTACCCAAACTTTCATTTTTCTGCACTGAATCCCTAGATGGCTCCATTCATCACCACTTTTGTGTGTAATTCCACTTTGTGCTTACTCCAATATTTTGTTTTTCCCCCCCACCCCCAAATGCTTTATTTTACATTTTTACAGACGACTTCTAGTTTTCAATCCTTGATGAGGAAATGCTGGATAACAAGGTGTGGAGCTGGATGAACACAGCAGGCCAAGCAGCATCATAGGAGCAGGAAAGCTTGACGTTTCAGGCCTAGACCCTTCATCAGAAATGGGGGAGGGGAAGAGGGTTCTGAAATAAATAGGGAGAGAGGGGGAGGCGGATAGAAGATGGATAGAGAGGATAGGTGGAGAGGAGACAGACAAGTCAAAGAGGCGGGCATGGAGCCAGTAAAGGTGAGTGTAGGTGGGGGGGTAGGGAGGAGATAGGTCAGTCCAGGGAGGACGGGCAGGTCAAGGGGGCGGGATGAGGTTAGTAGATAGGAGATGGGGGTGAGGCTTGAGGTGGGAGGAGGGGATAGGTGAGAGGAAGAACAGGTTAGGGAGGCGGGGGCCAGCTGGGCTGGTTTTGGGATGTGGTAGGGGGAGGGGAAATTTTGAACCTTGTGAAATCCACATTGATACCATTGGGCTGCAGGGTTCCCAGGCTGAATATGATTTGCTGTTCCTGCAGCCTTCGGGTGGCATCACTGTGGCATTGCAGGAGGCCCAGGATGGACATGTCGTCTGAGGAATGGGAGGGGTGTTGAAATGGTTCGCGACTGGGAGGTGCAGTTGTTTGTTGTGAACTTTGGGTTCACTCCTAATTCATCTAACTTTAATTACGCACTTTTGTTCTGGAATCCCCAGAAGTGTTTTTCTTCTTAGTTTCTCTGTGTATTAGTTTACTATCTCAAGTAGGTCATCCCTCAATCTTCTAAATTCAAGGAAAAACAAACCATGTTTCTGATACCTGTTCTCAGAATTTAACCCTTTGGCCCCAAGTGTACAGTTCTGATGAATGTGTACTATGTCTCATCTAGGATAAACATTCTTTCCTGAGATTTGGTGCTGAAAGCTGAATGCATTATAATGACCAATAAAACTTCAGATTTTATAAATAGGGATACTAACTAGAGGAGTAATTTTAACATTTGAATATAGTCTAAATATTAGATAGATACTGTAATCGGTTGTAGCCACACAATTACAGAAGGGCCATTGAATTCAGAAACAAAGAGTTAAACAGATTCACCAGGATGAGAAATTATACTTATGAAAGATACCAGACACAATGGCAAACACAAAGGCTAAGAGAAGAGTTATGCAAACATCTTTATCAAATAAATTTGTGCTAGATTAAATAATCTTTACCCACGGAATCAGCAAAAAGGTAATTAATTTAAAATTAATCACCAAGACATTACAGAGAAAGCTTATGAGAAATGCCTTTAAAGTTATTGGGACTTTGGAGTAGAGGAGAAGGATACTGTTATGTTATTCAGAGTAAAGTTAGATCAAAGCAAAGGGTGATACATGATTCTGGGAGAGAACAGAGAACTGTGATTAGTTTTGGGTTATTCCAGCAGAGAGCTGGGAAAGACAGGATAAGACAATGAGTTTTATTCAGAGTTGGAAACTTCTATTTTTCCCATATACATTGCTCTGATTGTAAATGATTATATAAATGGTACTAGGCCAAATTATTACTGAGCAATGGAATTATGATATATTACCCCAATTATGACAAGGTCTGCCAGTCACAAATTAGCATACAGGAATCTAGACTATAAATCTATTGACCAGTACTGTGAAATATCAGAAACTGCAGCATCTGTGGGGAGAAAGCATAAACTTCTCAGTCTGGCAACTTTTCATTACAACTGATAGCAATTAGAAAGTGATATTTATGCTAAAGACAGGGTGGAGGAAGAAGAGGTGAACAGATATGTTTTGCTTGCCACCTATCTGTTCACTAAAAAGACCATTTTTTGTTCAGAATAACTGACACTTGTTAAGGCCACGAGCTTATTAAAGTACAATTTGAATTTATTTTACAAAACCAAGTTACAAGTTTTTTTTCCACTGTGCATGTCCAACCAAAATATGCATGTATTTCTACCCAAAAGGAAATTTTAATCTAACAGTTGTATTTATTTAACCTGAATATTTTAACCAAAAGTGTCTTAATTCTGGGATTCGTACCATTTACCATTTACATAATCATTTACAATCAGAGCAATGTATATGGGAAAAAAACTAGTTCCAGTTATAAATACTTTATTTCAGCCAAACTCCGAGCAATATTACAAGATCGAGCACTCAAATAGTCATCCACACCAAAGTATCTAAAAGACATTGACGCAACGGCAATATTCAACAGAAATCTGGAGTGGTACTCTCCTCCCAAGACAGAGAATGAAGCTGGAGCAAATGTAATCGTCCTAGTACAATACGGGAATGAACTTATATTGTTGGCATCCTGGTAAAACGATCTCATCTGACATTTCTTTAAAAATGCAAACCTTCCAAAGATTGCAAACAGAAATCAATCTGATCTTTAAACGGTTGTCTCTTCCTAAAATAAAGCAACCAACTGGAACAGATCCACGCCTGATCCATTCCGTTCTGAGGAAGGGTCACCGGACCCGAGCGTTAACTCCGTTTTTTTTTTCCTTCACAGATGCTGCCAGACCATCTGAGCTTTTCCAGCAACTTTGTTTTTGTTCCATACCTGAACTCGTCGCGTTATGGTTCAGGTCGTTTACAATAAACCCTGACAGACACATTGTCTCTAGTTCCCACACAAGGAAGCCCATTTTCAGCACCGCCTTCCTTCAGTGGCTCCCGGCCCGCCACCTTGCTCACAGACCGAATGTGACAGCTAGCTGCAGCTTCCGAGAGAATCTATGACTTGCATTTATTTTTAAAACAGGTGTTGACATTCATGGAAAGATCTGCAAATAGAGAACGCTGCGTAGAATACTAATTTGTATACAGGTATTTACAAAATAAGCATCAAATGCGCAATAGTGGTTTGCACAGGATGGCTGACGGTAATTGAAACCGGTCATTGTGTTAAAAGATGTACGGCACAAGGTGTCCTTTTGGAAACCCTGGGATTGTTGCACGAGATTTCGGCAGAGATCAGAACGGCAACAGGAAATCAGAGACAACTAATGTCCAATTCATGGAAACCAGGTCAGGCAGCAACCGCGTTATGTAAACATTGGAAAGCGAACAAGCCACCAACTTCTCCTTAAATCGGAATATGTGGTAACCATAAGAAGTTGACCAAGTTAAGAGATCGGAATCTTTACAGATTTATGTAAAAATTGTTCACAGTTTCAATCATTATTAAAATGCAACTGGATAGTTAGGCTTTTCTGAGCAAAGTCCACAACTGCGTGTATTTCATGCAAGCTTAACGTTTTAGTTGGGTTTGTGGGTCGCCCTTTGCTACGGCCTCTGAATGAATTAAAATGCCACAAGCCCTCGGTCCATGTGTTACTGTCTGAATGCCAAGTACATTCGGCAGCTCTGCAATAAAGCAGCCCATTCTCCGGCACTGAATATCATTATCGCCATTTAAAATATATTCTCCTCCTACTTAAATGCACACATTGGAAAGGCCGCAAGTGATTAGAATCAGATTTAGAACCGCTTTTTATCGCGCACATGTGTATGGGCACAGACAGTTAAAACTATTGTTTTCATTTCATTCATGTCTTTCTTCGCCTCCCCCTTCCCATTTGGAAAATTATCTAAGTTTCTGCATCAGCAGGCGTGAACCTGGAGGTAAAATACTAAGCCATAACCTCAATACCTTGGTTTCATTACTGCAACTGGCTCGTAAACAACCTAAAAGCCATTGGGAAAAGGTGAAATTTTAATCTAGTGGTTAAAATAAATACCCAATACAATGAAACTTGACATTAATCAAGTCTAGAGCTGTGCACATAAAAATAGATACCGAGCGGAATATAACACGAGAACGTTTTTCCCTGCAAATAAACAATCCAGCTTCAAAGTTCACCTGCACACAAAAATAGCAGCCATTTATGGTGGTTAGACATGACTCCTTGCAAAACTAAGCACGCCAGGATGCAGACGTCATTATTTCATTGTATCACAATGTACCTTATTTTAATTAAAATGTATTGCTTTATTTGACCTCTTCAAATACCTTATATTGTTCTTGCTGTTTTGAAGCAATAGTTTCCTTTGTTCGTAACAAAATACGAGCACTGGTGGGAAGTGAAAATCTTCTTTATAAATAATGGTTAAAAAGGCAACCCATTTCTCAGCCACTCTCCACCTACCACAACCACCCCACCCCAACGCCCCCCAAGTTACAGTATTTACAGTCTTTAATATAAAGCAAAACTCAATTTGCTGTTTATCAGAATTTGGAAGGGGCAAATGGAATTCGAAATGATGGACACAAAACAACTGGGCAAATAATGAAATGATGTTGGCATTTACATTTTATATGAATGCATTTTGTGCCGCCGTTTGCACTTGCTATCAATTACATTTTGACAGTGTAAATATAAAGTGCACGGTTTCTGAAACATAGAAGATAGATTATTTAAAATGAGAAGGAAACGAACTGTTCTCAGATTTTGTCTTTGCAAGTTAATAAAGAAAACTGTTCATGTGCCCTTTATCATCGTTAATAAAACAATCTATTATTGCTTCATACATGGATATGGAAAGCTGACATCATGTAGTAGATCAAGTCCCAGAGAGAAAAAAAATCCGTTCTGGGTCTCTGCCGAGCCTGCCCACACAGCTTCACCACCACCACTGCTCCCCCCCCCCCCCCACCGCCCCATGTCATTTACATTCCCTTCTGCATCAACAAAAAAAATCGCCAACCCCTGCAGTTCTTTTTTGTATCTTAATCACACGCAGAAAATAAACAATTGCAATTTCTTATACCTTACGTTTAAACAATACCGAGCTCCCTAGTTGTATTGCTTCTGTGAAGCTTTACTAACGAATACATGGACGTTTCTTTATCAATTGGTGGAAAAAATCCCAATTATCCATTTCTAAACGTATTGACTCAATACACTTGTAATTTTTTTAGAAGTACCAACCTTTGTAAACATATTTGGATAAAAGAGTGGTAAATAATCTGAAAAACACACCGCGTAATTGTACCGTTCTACTCTTTTAACTTAATAGAAATAACAATAGCCCGTCTCGTTGGCATCCTTCTGTACCTTTATAAACAGGAGAGCTAGGGCTCCTTCTTTCAGGTGGGCTCCTACTGTCAGATGACCGCCTATGTCTCATCCGTCCGTCAGAGGCGACAATTGTAGCCGGAACCCAGAATGAAGAGGTGGGCGAGGATGTTGGGGAAAGTTTCTGTCCGTTGGGGGTGGTGAATGTGCCTGCTGTTGAGGTCGAGGTGGTTGCAGTTGCTGTTGATGTAGAGTGAGCTGTGGCTGTTGCCGGTGAGCTGGTGCTAATAGTGCCGTTGCAGGAGGAGGAGCGGGTCGGGCTGTTATTGCCTTGTCTAAGCTGGAAGGGCACGGTGGCCCTGATGGGCTGCAGGCGGTTCGAAGTCGGCGAGCCATTGCGACGCATTCTTTGAGACGCTTGTTGTGACGACGAGGACATGGTGAAATCGCTTTAATACAGTAGCGTTGTTGATATTAATTACTACAAATGTATTGTTTCGAAATGCAGGAAGATCTTCACACCAGAGATCCCAGGTCGTTCAAGAATATTTTGGTTATTTTCCCAAACGATGTTCTGTTATGAGTGATTTATTTCCCCTCTCTCCCTCGAATAGGTCAGGTTGAGATGCTGCTTGTTAAAGTGCCTCCAGTTAATCCCAAGCAGTGTGTCTCAATCATTCGCGTTGCTGTCCTCAACCTAGCTCTACGCATAAATGACAATCCAGCTGCAAGCAGGGAATCCTGTCCCGCGCCAATCAAAGAGCGAGCTGCAGCTCAGACCGACAGTCTAGTGCTCCAATGGAACATGGTGATTGACACCCCTCTCGACCAATTGTAGACAAACAGCACCGCTCGTGGTGACTCCCCCTTTTATTGGCTGCTGGCCGACGATGATGTTGTGATTGACATCTCACTTCCCCAACCAATGGAAACGAAATGATGGAGGAAGGCAGGTCACTGTAAAC
Source organism: Ginglymostoma cirratum (assembly GCA_024137785.1). Taxonomy (NCBI): domain Eukaryota; kingdom Metazoa; phylum Chordata; class Chondrichthyes; order Orectolobiformes; family Ginglymostomatidae; genus Ginglymostoma; species Ginglymostoma cirratum. The sequence goes on from JAHRHZ010000013.1 coordinate 35,922,455, forward strand.
TCCTCCACTATTGGATGTTCAAATCATCGAATGGCAGCCTTGCCCGGAGCCGCTCTCCCTGATTCACCTCTTCATGGGGCTTTGAGCGTGCGCGTTTGTGACGCACCTGTGATTGACATTTATACGCTAGTTATGTGCTCTGAGGGCTGTAGTTCTGTTACTCTTTTGGATCGCATTGTAAAATAAGTTACTTAAACACCTGATGGTGTTACTTGGAATGCATCTTTTCTTTTGTCAGAAGTTCCAGTTATTGCTTAGACAGTCCCTCGGTACCAAGCTGTATGACGTTCTTCCACTCTGGCGTTGTGTATCCCGAACTGACTCAATAATCGATTACTGAATCCGCACATCCTATCATTGGTGGGGCAGGTGGTGTTTGAAGAGTCTTGTCAGTAGGATCTGAAATAAAAACTGCGGATGATATAAATCAGAAACAAAAACAGAAATTGCTGGAAAAGCTCAGCAGCTCAGTTCTGAGGAAGGGTCACTCGACCCGAAACGTTAACTCTGACTTTTCTCCACAGATGCTGCCAGACCTGCAATTCCAGAAATTTTCCAGCAATTTCTGATTTTGACAGTAGGATGTTCGAGTTTCACACCTACCTTCCTTTGTGTTGCAATTTCATCTGAGTTTATTAGAGATGCTGAAATGATTGGCGCCCTTTGCAAATACTTCTTCTCCAGTTTGAGGAGTATTGAGGTTGTTGCCTACTTCCCAGACAGTATAAATTCCAAGTGAAGTAGAACAACATCGCTTCATCAGAGGCTTCACTGACGATGTCACCTAGCATGGTGACGAAACATCTGAACAAAAACAAGCCACCTCGGTGAGCAAGTCAACAACCTCACCCACAACCTGAGCTGCAAATCTTTGCTAAAACCTGGCGAGTATTGGATAAAAGATTCCACAATTCACTGAGGATATTGCATTTTTTTTTCAAGAAAGCTTCAAGGATCGTGTTCTGCTTATCCTGTAGAGAAGCTCCACTCTAGTGGGAAGCTTCATTGGTAATGGGGTGGAGTGTTATGTTGCGGAAGATGGAGAAGAATGCAATGTTACAGCCTGAGCTGAATCCAGTTTTCACACACATCGAGTCTGTGATGGAACTATTAGAGAGGATCACATCTTGACCTGATGTCATCTTGCAACGGACAGGAAGCAGTGACAAATTTTTGCAAGCAGCCAAATTTGCTGTCATGGTTTGCCTTTCTCGTCCATCATAATCCAGTCTCGCATATCTGCTGTAGTTTGTCACAACCAGCCATTCTAAGACGTCAGTCAACTACACTTTCTGCTGACCAACATTTTACCTTTTGGAAGAGATCTTTATAGCTTTTTGGTTCTGATCAAAAGGCAAAAATATTGTTATTTTCTTTTTAAAATATTATCTTTTAGAGTTATTTTGTTCTTGAATATTGGATGTTTTAGCATACATTGTAGCATCCACATTTCAAAGGCCCCTATTTTATTCCATAGATCTTAGTATTCAGTTCTCTGAGGTACAAGAAATAGAATGTAGCATCTTTTGAGCACTTTTTAAACCTTGTTACAAGGTTGAGTTTTCTTGTTGTTAATACATCTTAAATCTCTTCTTAAATTGACTCAAAACATTAACTCTGGTTTTTATCCACAAATGCTGACAGGCCTGTTGCATTTTCCCAGCAATTTCTGTTTTTGTCTTGGTTAATAAAGGTTACTGTATCCTGGGTTTTATTATTAGGCGAATGAGTGCAAAAGAAAGGAAATTGTGTTAAACCTGTATAAAACACTGGTTCAGCCTCAGCTGGCGTGCTTGCTGTGCCTTGTTCTGGATGGCACACTTTAGGAAAATTGCTAAAGTATTAGGGAGAGAACAGAAAGGATCCATGGAATAGTTCCGAAGATGAGGAACTTCAGTTTATTTTGAAATTCATTCATGGGATATGGGTGTCACTGGCTGGACCAGGATTTATTAATTATCCTTAGTTGCTTTTCAGAAGATGGTGGTGAGCTGCCTCCTTCAGTTGCTGCAGTTCACTTGTTGTAAGTACCCCATACAAAGCTATGAGAGAAGGAGTTCCAGGATTTTGATCCAGCGTTAGTGAAAGAACAGCGATTTAGTTCCAAATGAGGTTGGTAAGTGGCTAGGAGGGGAACTTGCAAATGGTGGTGTTCCATACATCTGCTGCCCCTATCCATCGAGATGGCAGTGGTCCTGGATTTGGAAGGTGCTCTCTAAGGAGCTTTTTTTTCTGTTCATTTGTGGGATCTGGGCATCGCTGGCTGCCCAACATTTCTTGCCCATCCCTAGTTGCCCTTGAGAAGGTGAGCTGCCTTCTTGAACTGCTGCAGTCCTCCTGCTGTGGGTTGACACACAATGCTATTAGGGAGGGAATTCCAGTATGTTGACTCAGCGACAGTGAAGGAATGGCGATATATTTCCAAGTCAAGATGGTGCGTGGCTTGGAGGGGAACTTGGAAGTGTTGGTGTTCCTATATGGCTGATGCCCTTGTCCTTCTAGATGGAAGTGGTCCCGGGTTTGGAAGGTGCTGTCTGAGGATCTTTGGTGAATTTCTGCAGATCATGTTGTAGATAGTACACACTGCTGCTTTGAGCGTAGGTGGTGGAGGAAGTGGATGCTTGTGGATGTAGTGCCAATCAAGTAGGCTGCTTTTCTTGGATGGTGTCAAGCTTCTTGAGTGTTGTTGGGGCTGCACTCATCCAGGCACATGGGGAGTATTCCATCAAACTCCTGACTTGTGCCTTGTAGATGGCAGACAGGCTTTGAGGAGTCAGGAGGTGAATTACTTGCCGCAGTATTCCTATCTTCTGGCCTGCTCTTGTAGCCACTGTGTTAATGTGGTGAGTCCAGTTGAGTTTCTGGTCAGTGGTAACCCCCAGGATGTTGATCATAGGGGATTCAGTGATGGTAGCACCATTGGATGTCAAGGGACGCTGGTTAGATTGTCTCTTAATGGTGATGGTCATAGCCTGACATTTGTATGGCACGAATGTCACTTGCCACTTGTCAGCCCAAGCCTGGATATTGTCCGGATCTTGTTGCATTTGAACATGGACTGCTTCAGTATCTGAGGAGTCGCGAATAGTGCTGAACATTGTGCGATCATCGGTGAACGTCCTCACTTCTGACCTTATGATAGAGGGAAGGTCATTAATGAAGCAGCTGAAGATGGTTGGGCAGAGGACACTACCCTGAGGAACTCCTGCAGAGATGTCCTGGAGCTGAGATGATTGACCTTCAACAACCACGACCATCTTCCTATGTGTCAGGTATGACTCCAACCACTGGAGAGTTTGCCCCCTGATACCCATTGATTCCAGTTTTGCTTGGGCTCCTTGATGCCACACCTGGTCAAATGCAGCCTTGTTATCAAGGGCTGTCACTCTCACCTCACCTCTGCAATTCAGCTCTTTTGTCCATGTTTGAACCAAGGCTATAATGAGGTCAGGAGCTGAGTGACCCTGGTGGAAGGCAAACTAGGTGTCACTGAGCAGGTTATTTCTGAGCAAGTTCTGAAGGGTCTAGACCCGAAACGTCAACTTTCCTGCTCCTCTGATGCTGCTTGGCATGCTGTGTCCATCCAGTCCTCACCTTGTTATCTCTTATTTCTGAGCAAGTGCTGCTTGATTGCGCTGTTAATGACTCCTTCCATCACTTTACTGATGATTGAGAGTAGTCCAATGGGGCGGTAATTGGTCAAGTTGAATTTGTCCTGCTGTTTGTGTATAGGACATACTTGGGCAATTTTCCACATCGTCGGGTAGACACCAGTGTTGTAACTGTACTGGAACAGCTTGGCTAGGGGATCAGCAACTTCTGGAGCACAAGTCTTCAGTACTATTGCCAGAATGTTGTCAGGGCCCCTAGCGTTTGCAGTATCCAGTCTCTCCAACCGTTTCTTGATATCACATAGAGTGAATCGAATTGGCTGAAGACTGATATCTGTAACACTGGGGACCACTGGAGGAGGCCGAGATGGATCATCTACTCGGCACTTCTAGCTGAACATTGCTGCAAATGTTTCAGCCTTATCTTTTGCACTGATATGCTAGGTTCTTCCATCATTGAGGATAGGGATTTTTGTGGAGCCTCCTCTTCCAGTGAGCTGTTTAATTGTTCACTACCATTTACCAGTGGATATGGCAGGACTGCAGAGCTTAGATATGATCCATTGATTGCTTAGCTCTGTCTATCACTTGCTGCTTTTACTGTTTGGCATGCAGGTAGTCCTGTTTGGTGGCTTCACCAGGTTGATACCTCATTTTCAAGTATGTCTGGTGCTGCTCCTGGCTTGCCTTCCTGCATTCTCCATTGACCAGGGTTGATCCTCTGGCCTGATGGTAATGTTTGAGTAGGGGATATGCTGGGCCATGAGGTTACAGATTGTGCTGGAGTATAATTCTGCTGCTGTTGATGGCCCACAACGCCTCATGGATGCCCAGTCTTCAGTTGCTAGATCTGTGCGAAGTCTGCCTCATTTACCACGGTGATAGTGCCACACAACACGATGAAAGTTATTCGCAATGTAAAGGCAGGACTTTGTCTCCACAAGGACTGTGCGATGGTCACTCTTACCGATACTGTCATGGACAGATGCAACTGCAGCTGACAGATTAGTAAGGATGAGGTCAAGAGGTTTTCCCTCTTGTTGGTTCTCTCGCCACCTGCCGCAGACCCAGTCTAGCAGTTATGTCTGTTAGGACCCGACCAGCTCGATCAGTTGTACTGCTACCGAGCCACTCTTGATGATGGACATTGAAATACCCCACCTAGAATAGAATTTTTGCCCTTGCCATCCTCAGTGCTTCCTCTAAGTGTTATTCAAAATGGAGGAGTACTGATTCATCAGCTAAGGGAGGACAGTATGTGGTAATCTGCAGGAGGTTTTCTTGCCCATGTTTAACCTGAAGCCATGAGACTTCATGGGGTCCTGAGTCAATGTTGAAGACTCCCAGAGCAACACCCTCCCGACTGTATACCGGTGTGCTGCCCCCTCTGCTGGTTCTGTCCTACCAGTGCGACAGGACATATCCAGGCACGGTGATGGTGGTGTCTGGGACAACTGAGTGGCTTGCTCACCATTTCAGGGGACAGTTGAGTGTCAACCACATTGCTGAGGGTCTGGAGTCACACGTAGGCCAGAACAGGTGATGGGTGGCAGATTTCCTCCCCTGAAAGTCTTAATGAATTTCTGCATTGCATCTTATAGATGGTATACACTGCTGCTGCTTAGTGTCAGTGTTAGAAAGAGTAAACATTTGTGGATATTGTGCCAGTCAAGCAGACTATGTCTTGGATGATGTCAAGCTTGAGTATCACTGAAACTGCACTCATTCAGTCAAGTGGGGAGTATTCTAGCACATTCCAACTTGTGTCTTGTGGATTGTGAACAGGCTCTGGGGAGTCAGGAGGTGAGTTCATAGCTGCAGGATTTGCAGCATCTTAGCTACTGGTGTAGCCACAGTATTTATGTAGCTAGTCAGGTTGTTTCTCAATGGTAACTCTCAGGATGTTGATGGTGAAGGATTAGCAATAGAAATGCCATTGAATAAGAAGTGGAGATTGTTCGATTCTCTCGTTGGAGATGGTCATTGCCTGACATTTGTGGCATGAATGCTAATTGCCACTTGTCAGCCCAAACCTGGATATTGTCCAGATTTTGAAGCACTTACACATAGACTGCTTTGGAATCTCAGGAATTGTGAATGGTGCTGAACCTTGCGTTGTCATCAGCAAATAGTCCCACTTCTGACCTGATGATGAAAGGAAGGTCATTGATGAAGCAGCTGAAGATGGTTGGGCCTCAGACACTATCTTGAAGAAGTCCTGCAGAGATGTCCTAGAGCTGAATGACTGACTTTCAACCACCACAACCATCTTCCATTGCTCTAAGTATGAGATAAACTGAAGATACAGTCAGGTAGATTGGTGACTTCAGGACAGGTAGGAGAGGGAGGCGAGTAGTGCAGGAGTCTATCCCAACTCAAACAAGTATAATGTTTTGGAAACTAATGGTGATGGACTCTCAGGGGTATGTGGAACTGACAGCCAGGTTTCTGGTACCGAGAATGGCTCTAATGTAATGAAGGGTACGCCAGGTTCCAAACAGTCGGTTGTGATAGGGGACTGTCTAGTCAGAAGCACAGACTGACCTTTCTGCAGCCGACAGCGAGACATCAGAATGGTGCCAGGATCAAGGATATCTCGGAGAGGGTGCAGAATATTCTCAAAGGCGAGAGGGACCAACAGGAGGTTGTTGTACACATCGGAACTAACAACATAGGAATAGATAAGGATGAGATTCTAAGGAGAGAATATAGGAAGCTAGGCAGGAATTTAAAAAGGAGGTCCTCGTTGGCAGTAATATCTGGATTACTCCCGATGCCACAAGCTCATGAGGGTAGGAATAGAGGGATAGAGCAGATGAATGCGTGGCTGGTGCGGGGAGAAGGAGTCACATTTTTGAATCATTGGAATCTCTTCTGGATTAGAAGTGACCTGTATAAGAAGGACAGATTGTACCTGAATTGGAAGGGGACTAATATACTAGCAGGGAGATTTGTTACAGCTGCTCATGAGGATTTAAACTAGTGAGGGTGGAGGGGTAGGGGAGGGCAGGGTGCAGGGAGATGTTGAGGAAAAAGAGCAGTTTGAGACTGATACAAATGGGAATAGGAGTACGTCAAACAGTCAGGGCAGGCAGGAACAAAGAACAGAATGAGGTAGGAGTGATAAGTTAAAATGCATTTATTTCAATGCAAGAGGCCTAATACTTAAGGCAGATGAACTCAGGACATGGTCGGGAACATGGGACTGGGATATCGTAGCAATTACAGAGACGTGGCTCAGGGATGGACGGGTTTGACAGCTTAATGTTCCAGGGTATAGATGCTACAGGAAGGATAGAAAGGGGACCAAGAGAGGAGGGGGAGTGGTGTTTTTGCTTAAGGATAATATTACTGATGTACTTAGGGAGGATAGTCCTGGGAATATGTCCAGATAAGTTATTTAGGTGGAACTGAGAAATAAGAAAGGGATGATCAACTTATTGGGATTGTACGATAGAACCCCCCCCCAATAGTTAGCAGGAAATTAAGAAACAAATTTGTAAAGAGGTCTCAGTTATCTGTGAGAATAATAAGGTGGTTATGGTAGGGGATTTTAATTTTCCAAACATAAACTGGGATTGTCATAGTGTTACCGGAGTGCTGGATGACTAGAGAAAGTGAGGTTCTGGTCAAGAAAAAGAAAGAAGCATGTGTCAGGTATAGACAGCAGGAATCGAGTAGATCCGTAGAAGAGTATGAAGGCAATAGGAGTATATTTAAGAGGGAAATCAGGACAGCAAATAGGGTAAGGAGAATCCAAAGGGATTTTACAAATATATTAAGGACAAAAGGGTAACTAGAGAGAGATTAGGGCCCCTTAAAGATCAGCAAGCCACCTATGTGTGTAATCACAGGAGATGGGGAAAACCTAAACGACTATTTTGTATTAGTGTTCACTGTGGAGAACAATATGGAAGATAGAGAACGTAAGGAAATAAATAGTGACATCTTGAAAAATGTCCCGTTACAGAGGAGGAGGTGCTGAATGTCTTAAAATGCATAAAGGTGGATAAATCCCTGGCACCTGATCAGGTGTATCCTAGAACTCTGTGGGAAGCGAGGGAAGAGATTGCTAGGCCCCTTGCTGAGATATCCATATCATTGATAGCACAGGTGAGGTACTGGTAGACTGGATATTGGTGAACACGGTGCCACTATTTAAGAAAGGTGGTAAGGAATAGCCAGTGAACTATAAACTGGCGAGCCTGATATCAGTGTTGGGGGAATTCTGAGGAACAGGATTTACATATATTTGGAAAGGCAAGGACTGATTAGGAACTAGTCAACATGGCTTTGTGCATGGGAAATTGTGTCTCAGTAACTTGATTGAGTTTTTTGAAAAAGTAATGAAGTGGATTGATGACGGCAGAGCAGTGGATGTGATCTATATAGATTTCAGTAATGCGTTAGACAAGATTCCTCATAGTAGATGGGTTAGCAAGGTTAGATCACACAGAATACAGGGAGAACTAACCATTTGGATACAGAACTGGCTCAAAGGTAGAAGAGTAGGTAGTGGAGGATTGTTTTTCAGACTGGAGGCCTGTGGCCAGCAGTATACCACAAGGATCAGTGGTGGGTCCACTGCTTTTTGTCATTTATATAAATGATTTAGATGTGAACATAGGAGGTATGTTTAGTAAGTTTGCAGATGACACTAAAATTGGAGGTGCAGTGGACAGCAAAGAAGGTTACCTCAGATGACAATCGGATCTTGAACAGATGGGCCAATGAACTGAAGCGTGGCAGATGGAGTTTAATTTAGATAAATGTGAGGTGCTGCAACTTGGAATGGCAGATCAGGGCAAGACTTATACACTTAATGGTAAGGTCCTAGGGAGCTTTGCTGAACAAGGAGACCTTAGAGTACAGGTTCATAGTTCCTTGAACGTGGAGTCACAGGTAAGTGGGATAGTGAAGATGTTTGCCTTTATTCATCAGTGCCTTGAGTATAGGAGTGGTGAGGTCATGTTGCAGCTGTACACGACATTGTTTTGGTCACTTTTGGAGTATTGTGTGCAGTTCTGGTCTCCCTGCTATAGGAAAGATGTTGTGAAACTAGAAAAGATTCAGAAAAGACTTATGAGGATGTTACCAGAATTGGAGGGTTTGAGCTGTAGGGAGAGGCTGAATAGGCTGGGGCTATTTTCCCTATAGCATCAGAGGCTGACGGGTGACTTTATAGATGTTTAAAAACCATAGGGGCATCGATAGGCAATGTCTTTTCCCTGGGGTTGGGGACTCCAAAACAAGAGGACATAGGTTTAAAGTGAGAGGAGAAGGATTTAAAAGGGACCTAGAGGGCAACTTTTTCATGTGGTGGTGAGCTGCCAGAGGAAATGGTAGATGCTGGTACGATTATAACAGTTAAAAGGCATCTGGATGGGTGTATGAATAGGAAGGATTTAGAGGGATATGGGCAAAATGGACTGAAAGGTCTGTTTCCGTGCTGTATATCTGTATGATTCTATGACTCAATGACTCCAACCAGTAAAGAGTTTTCTGTCTAATTCTCAAAGATTCCTCTGGGGCTCTTGGATGACACAATCAGTCAAATGGGTCCTTAATGTCCAGAGCAGTCACTCTTGCCTCACTTCTGGCATTAATCTCTCTTGTCCAATCTTGAACAAAGGTTGTAAAGAGATCAGGAGCCAAGTAGCCCTGGTGGAATCCAAACTGAGCAGGTTATTGCTAAGCAAATGGTGCTTGATAACACTGCTGAAGACACCTTTCATGACTTTACTGACGATCAAGAGTATATTCATGGGGCCGTCATCAGCTAGGTTGGATTTTCTTGTGGACAACATACCTGGGTAATTTTCCATTTGGCTGGGATGTAGCCTGTGTTGTACCTGTACTAGAACAGACTGGCTAGGGATGTGGCAAGTTCTGGAACTCAAGTCTTCAGTAATACTGCCAGAATGTTGTCAATCCTAAAAGCCTTTTCAGTATCTATTCCTTTAACTGTTTCTTGATATCGTGTGGAGTAAACCTAATTAGCTGAAAAGTGGTACTTATGATGTTGGGAACCTCTGGATGAGGCCCAGATGGTTTATCTACTTAGCACTTCTGGTTGAGGATTGTTGCAAATGATTCAGCCTTAATTTTTACACAGACTTTCTGTGCTCACCCATCAATGAAGTTGGGATATTTGTGGAGCCTCCTCCTGTAGTGAATTGTTCATCTACCACCATTCAAGACTAGATATGTCAGGACTTCAGAGCTTAGATCTAATCTGTTGGTTGTGGAATTGCTTAGCTGTGCCTATCCCTTTTTTATACTGTTTGACATGCAAGTAATCCTGTTTTGTGGCTTCACCACATTGATTCTTTATTTTTTGGTATGCCTTGTCCTGCTCTTGGATGCCCTCTTACAGTAATCAATGAACCAGGTTGATCTCCTGGCTTGATGGTATTGGTAGAGTCGGGGAATATGCAGGCCCCTAAGGTGACTTGTAATTTGATCAATGCTGCTGATGGACCACAACACCTCATGGATTTCTTGAGTTGTTAGATCTGTACAAATGCTACCACATTCGTGTAACAGTGCCACACAACATGATGGAGAGTATTCTCAGTGTGAAGACGGGACTTTATCTCCATAAGGACTGTGTGGTGGTCACTCTACTGATACTGTTATGGACTAACGTATCTGTGGCAAGCAGATTGGTGAGAGTGAGGTCAAGTATGTTTTTCTCACTAGTTGGTTCCCTCATTACCTGCCACAGACCCGGTCCAGCAGCTAGGTCTTCTAAGACTTGACCCAGCTCAGTCAGTCGTGGTGTTGCCAAGCTACTCTTGGTGGACACTGAAGGCTCCCATTTAAAGTACATTCTGTACTCTTGCTACCCTCAGTGATTCCTTTAAGTGTTATTCAACATGGAGGTGTACTAATTATCTGGAGAGGGGAGGGGGACTCCTACAGCAGCACCCTCTTGCCTGTATACCACCGTGCTACTACGTTTATGTGTAAAGTATGATTTCATAAGTTTGAATACGTTGGGCTGTTGCTTGACCAATTTTGGCACTAGTCCTCAGACATTAAAAAGGACTTTGCAGGGTCAACAGGGCTGCCTTTTAGTTGACAGAACCGTGGTCAAAGCCAGCTGGTCCTCCAGACTTAGCTCCAGTGTCATTCCCTACTTCCTTCCTAGTGGTTGGTACAGTTGAGTTCTTGTTAAGCTACTTCAGCGGGCAGATAAGAATTGATAACATTGTTGTCTTTCTGGTGTCATAAGTAGGCCATACCAGGTAAGGATGGCAGTTTGCTTTCCAGAAGGGCATCAGTGAACCAGGTGGGTTTTTACAACAGTTAACACAATTGACAATGGTTTGATGGTCATTATTACACTTTTAATTCCAGACATTTTATGGAATTCAAAAACCCAGGTCTCAGAACATTACCTTGGGTTTCTGGGTTACTAGTCTTGCGCCAATACCACTACGCCATCACCTTCCCCTGTAAGGTATGATTTCATGAGTATGGCTAAGCCGGGCTCTTTCTTGACTGATCTGTGAGACAGCTCTCCCAAATTTGATGCACAGCCCCAGACCTTGGTGCAATGGATTCTGCAGGATCAGCATTCCTGAATTTGCTGTTATCATTTCCAGTGTCTACATCCATCCCAAGTAGCCTGTCTGGTTTCAGTCCTTTTGAGAGCTCTTTGCAGTTTGATGTAACTGAATGTTTTGTGAGTCCATTTCCAAGGGCGCAGTTGTGGTTCTGGAGTCACAATAGGCCAGACCAGGAAGGGACAGCAGATTTCCTTCCTGAAAGGGCATTGTTAAACTTGATAAGTTTTAATGACAAGCAAAATGGTTTCATATTCATCATTAGACTTTTAATTCCAGGTTTATTAGCTTGTCAGCCATCGTGGGGTTCAAACCCAGGTCCCAAAACATTACCTGCCTCTCTAGATTATGAATGAATACAATGCCACCACTAGCCAAATGCCTCCCTTAGGCTTTTTAGATAGATTAGAGAAGTTGGAGCTGGTCTCCTTAGAGAAGAAAATGTTGAGTGAAGATTTTATAGAGACACAGAATCATGAGAGGTCTCTACATAAAATACATTTTCAGAGAATTAGATGTACTGCCAGAGTATGAATTGATGGCAGATATGATGCTGAAGTGATAAGGATTGAGATTGCCAGAAGTCATTTAAAGTTTAACAGGTTCTAAAAATAGCTCACTTGACCTGAAACATTAACTCTGCTTCCAGTCCACAGATGCAGCAATCTCTGTTCTTGTTTCTGATTTTCAGCATCTGCGGTTCTTTGTGTTTTTTGTTCGGCCTTTATTAACTAAGCTCTTTATAAAGGTTTGAAAAGCAACTATTAGCCGCTACTCGTTGTTTTGTATCACAAAACAAATTTAATAATCATGTTGCTATGGTTCCTTTTATTCCATGAACTCTAATTTTGCTTACAAGTATGTTGTGCAGCATTTCATCAAATACCTTTTGAAAGTCCATGTTCTTTGAATGTATTGTGAATCGTCTTTATTCATGTTTTTAAACTGACTTTTTAGGTGCACATGTCACCACAATGAGCCAATAACTAACAAATGTGGAAGGAAACTAGCCTGTGATTGGAGGATCAGTTTCACACTCTTTCCTTCTATTCTATTCTATTCAAATGGGTGGAGATCAGGGGCTAGGTGGTGATAGCTTTTCTCTTGTCACCACTCCACCATGTGAATGAATTTCCTTGGATGATATCGGAATTTCAGGGGCAGAATGGACCCTGTTTATTTTCAGTTTTGTCAGTAACATCACCAACAAGTGTACAGTATCAACTTCATAAATAAGTGGAGCGGCATCAGCAATGTCAAACAGAACTCACGAAACAGCAGGAGCATCACATGCAGACCATTGTTAATTTATCACTGAAAACAATGAGTACAAAATCCTCAAGATGAAGGATAAAATTTAACCTTCTGAATAATTCCATGGATAATTTTTTTTGAGAAAAGAAAACCAGCTATAAAAAATGATTAAGTCTGGAATTATACATTTGGAAAATGATCTTATATTTGCTTCAAACATAATAAAATCAGGTTAATGATTGAAAGTTGTGTTAACGTAAACAGTGGAATTTTATTTTACTTCAAAATGATTGAGAAACTATATTCTTCATGTATTGAAGACCTGTACAGATATGTACAACTCCAACAACATTCAAGAAGCTTGATACCACCTGGGACGAGTCAACTTGCTTGGGTGGCACCCCTTTCAAGGTTCATTCCCTTCACCAGAGACACTCAGTAGCAGCACTGTGTACTATCTTCAAGATACACAGCACTAACTCACCAAAGCTTCTTAGACAGCACCTTCCAAACCCATGACCTTTTCCATCTGAAAGGACAGGAACAGGAGATACATTGGTAAACCACCCCCAGCAAGTTGTCCTTCAAGTTACAAACTATTCCTGACTTAGAAATATATCACAGTTGCTTAGTCAAAATCCTGCAAGACCCTTTCTAATAGCACTGTTGGTAACCCTATCTCCCAAGAATGAGGTGGTTCAATAAGTCAGCTCACCTGACTCCAGGGCAGTTAGGAATGGGCAATAAATGCTGGCCTACCCAAAGACATCTGCACCATAATACAATTAAAAAGAAGACTGTGAGATCACTCATTACTGCATTACAATTTGTAGACCAATGTAAAATTGCATTTATTCTGTAGTGATTGGAACCAAGTGGATCTCATTGACTATGACATCCTTGTTTGGGGTTGTTAACCTGGGCCAATCAGGCAACAGAAGATTTAGAATGTCCTCTGTTGAGGGGATTGACTCCAAGCTGGTTGGCCACAGCTAGTGTAATGCACACAAGTGAAAAAAGGGTGACTTGATGACTGGATACCAGCCTCTGTGCAGTTATTTTAGTGATCTAACCATGCAGAAGCACCTACTAGCTAAAGCCCAACTGGACTTCAAACAGGCAGTATACCTGGCTTTAGCAGCTGTGGCAAGTGGAGCATGGGAGCTATAAGGCATCCCAACGAAAGTGGACACTCTCACTTCCTCCCTCACCCCAATCCCAGGACCCAAGAAGACTTTCCACATCAAGCAGATGTTCACCTGCACATCTGCCAATGTGGTATACTGCATCCGCTGTACCCATTGTGGCCTCCTCTACATCGGGGAAACCAAGCGGAGGCTTGGGGACCGCTTTGCAGAACACCTGCACTCAGTTTGCAACAAACAACTGCACCTCCCAGTCGCGAACCATTTCAACTCCCCCTCCCATTCCTCAGATGACATGTCCATCCTGGGCCTCCTGCAATGCCACAATGATGCCACCCGAAGGCTGCAGGAACAGCAAGTCATATTCAGCCTGGGAACCCTGCAGCCCAATGGTATCAATGTGGATTTCACAAGCTTCAAAATCTCCCCTCCCCCAACGGCATCCCAAAACCAGCCCAGCTCATCCCCGCCTCCCTAACCTGTTCTTCCTCTCACCTATCCCCTCCTCCCACCTCAAGCCCCACCCCCATCTCCTAACCTCATCCTGCCCCCTTGACCTGTCCGTCCTCCCTGGACTGACCTATCTCCTCCCTATCCCCCCACCTACACTCACCTTTACTGGCTCCATCCCCGCCTCTTCGACTTGTCTGCCTCCTCTCCACCTATCCTCTCCTCTATCCATCTTCTATCCGCCTCCCCCTCTCTCCCTATTTATTTCAGAACCCTCTTCCCCTCCCCCATTTCTGATGAAGGGTCTAGGCCTGAAACGTCAAGCTTTCCTGCTCCTATGATGCTGCTTGGCCTGCTGTGTTCATCCAGCCGCACACCTTGTTATCTCGACCCTCACCTGTCCGACTGAGCTTGGGGAACGCCACTAGAGTGTAGGCAATCAAAGACCCTCATGGAGGGCATATCCTGAGCTGAGGGAGCTTAGGCCAGCTCCCACCAGAGCCCCACAATAATGCCAAGTCTCGGCCAAGTGGCAAAAGGTTCTTCAGGATCTGGACCGGTGAGTCTTTATAGTTGCTACCAGAATGCGGACTTGAGACGAGTCCTACAAGGCCTAAATGAGTAAGAAGATTCGTAGGCCGGTACCCAGGAGAGTTTACACCCTGGGATATCCGCCTACAGGTGGGGTTGGAACAATTAAATTGCTTAGTGACACCCAAATCAGAACCAGTTAAAATTAATGTTTGGTTAAATGGTTACCCAGTACCCATGGAAGTCGATATCGGTGCAGCTGTATCTCTGGCTGCAGAATCTGTCTTTAACAAGGTTTGCTTGGGACTCCAACCCTTAAATTTGCACAAGACCTCAGCAAGACTAAGAACATAAACGGGGGAACTGTTGCAGATTAAGAGTATGAATATGGTTTCTGGTCTCCTCTGAGAAGCAGCCTGTGCAGTTTTCACTGATGGTAGTAAAAGGCTCAGGCCCAAGCCTATTTGGCAGAATTGGTTGAGAAAGATTCACCTAGATTGGCTCAACATTTTTCGATTAGAAAATGGCTGCCTGAGTGAGGTCTTAGTGAAATACGTAGGAGTATTTTTAGGAAGGGCTTGGGACTATCAAAGGGGCCAAAGCCAATTTACAGTTAGACTAGGAAGCAATTCTGCGATTTTGCAAGGCCCACCCAGTGCCTGTTGCCTTGCAGGCAAAAGTAGAGGCAAAAATCAGGAGGCTGCAGAGCAAAGGAATCATTAAACCAGTGCAGTTTGCGGAATGGACAGCACTAGTCGTACCAATTGTGAAGCCTGATGGCTCAGTTCACCTTTGTGAGGATTTTAAGCAAACTGGATAAACACACAATCCCTTGCATAGAAGACGTGTACGCAAAGTTGGCAGAGGGGCTGTCCTTTACGAAGCTGGACATGAGCCACGCCTATCTGCAATTGCGACTGGATGAGGAATCCTAGAAGCACGCCACAATTAACACCCATAAGGGTTTAACTTTAAGGGCATTTAAATGGTCATTGGATAAACATATGGATGATAATGAAATAGCGTAGGTTAGATGGGCTTCAGATCGGTTTCACAGGTCGGCGCAACATCGAGGGCCGAAGGGCCTGTACTGCGCTGTAATGTTCTATGTTCTATGTTCTATACCAATATACAAGACTGCCATTTGGGCTATCATCAGCCTGCACCCTTTTCCAGCAGACTATGGAGAACATTTTACGAGGGCTACCCCAAGTTGCCATTTATCTGGATGACATGCTAATAACTGGGAGACCAATAAAGAGCACTTGGAGAACTTGAATAATCTGCTTAAACATTTCTCCAAGGTAGGTGTATGCCTTAGAAGGGAAAAGTGTGTGTTCCAGATGCCTCGAGTGACCTAGTTGGGTTACAGAGTCGACAAAAGCGGGTTACACCTGTTGGAAGATAAAGTGAGAGCGATCAAAGGAGACCTGGTTCCCACATGTGTACTGGAGCTTAAGTGTTTCCTTGGGTTTGTGAATTATTATGAAAAATTGATATATAACCTGGCCTCATTCTTGGCATTGTTACACCTGCTATTGAAAAAGGGACAGCCTTGGAAATGGTCACATAGCCAAGAAGTAGCCGTTAGAATCATAGAGTCAGAGGGCTGTATTCTTTGGTCTAACTTGTCCATGCCGATCAGATATACTAAACTAATCTACTCCCATTTGCCAGCATTTGACTCGTATCCCTCAAAACCCTTCCTATTCATGTACCCATCCAGATGCCATTTAAATGTTGTAATTGTACCAGCCTCCAACATTCCCTCTAGTAGCTCATTCCATTTCACCCTTTTTCAAATCTTTCAAATCTTTCCCCTCTCACCTTATACCTATGCTGTCTAGTTTTGGACTCCCCCACCCCAAGGAAAAGACCCTATTTACCCTATCCATGCCCTTCATGGTTTTGTAAACCTCTATAAGGTCACTTCTCAGCGTCTGACGCGCCAGGGAAAATAGCCCCAGCCTATTCAGCCTCACCCTTTTGCTCAAACCCTCCAACCCTGACAACATTCTTGTATATCTTTTCTGAGTCCTTTCAAATTTCACAACATCCTTCCTTTAGCAGGGAGACCAGAATTGCACGCAATACTCCAAAAGCAACCAAAACAATGTCCTGTACAGCTGCAACATGACCTCCTGACTCCTATACTCAATGAAAAATAAAGGCAAGCATACCAAACACCTTCTTCACTATCCTGTCGACCTAGGGCTCCATTTTCAAGGAACTATGAACCTGCACTCCAAGGTCCCTGTTCAGCAACACTCTCCAGGACCTTACCATTAAGTGTATAAGCCCTGCCCTGATTTGTCTTTCCAAAATGCAGCATTTCATTTGTCTAAATTAATCTCCATCTGCTACTCCTCGGCCCACTGGCCTATCTGATCAAGGTCCTGTTGTCATCTGAGGTAACCTTCTTCACTGTCCACTACACCTCCAATTTTAGTGTCATCTGCAAACTTCGAGACCATCATCTCATTTATGAAGACTTTAGGGAAGTGAAAAATCAGCCATCATCATTTGAGGTGTTGGCCCACCTCAAAGCCAGAAGTGGTGCTGACATGTGATGCCTCCTCTACAGTATCAGGGTACTGTTGGCTCAACAGTAGCCTAAAGCTCAATATGCTTCCTGGACACTGGCTAATGCCGAACGCATTGATGCTCAGATAGAGAAGGAAGGTTTAGCAGTCATCTTTGGTATGAGGAAGTTTACAGATGGGAATTTGTAACAGTAACAAATCAAAAACTCCTACAAGAGCTATTGAAACAAGGCAAGGTGCTGCCGCCCAGAGAATTCAGCGATGGTCCCTTATTCTCAGCGCATACAAGTCAGAAAGCCAAGTGGCTAATGCAGATGCCTTGAGCCTCCTCCCACTGTCAGATACTCCATAACTGGTGCCTCCCCTGGAAGAGTCTGTTCTGGTTTTAAACTTTCTGGATACCCTTCCGATCATCGCTGACAATATTTAACGGCGGACACAAGAAGATCCTGTCCTGGCAAAACAAAAACAGCTGTTGGTAATGGGGGAAACAGAAGGGCCATCATAACCGGGATTGAAGCCTTTCTGGACCCAGCAAGACCAGATCACTGTAGAGGACAGAATATCACTATGGGGAACGAGAGCGATTGTCCTGAGTAGAAGTCACCGCCAGATGCTGGCCGAACCCCACCAAAGTCACCCAGGGACTTCCAAGATGTTAGCAAGAAGGTGTGTCTGGTGGCCAGGGTTGGATGCCGACATAGCTGCACTGGTGGGGCAGTGCTCAGAGTGCCAACAAGGACAAAGATTGCCACCAGCGGTACCCCCACATTCGTGGGAATGGCTGGGTAAACCTTGGACTTGGTTACATCATCTGTGCTGGTCCTTTCGTGGACTCAATGTTCCTGGTCATTGTGGATGCCCATTCAAAGTGGTTGGACATGCATAAAATCTGCTCGGCAAACACAGGGATGTCAAATTGAGAAGCTGCGAGCATCGTTCGTGATACATGGACTCCCGGAATTATTGGTCACGGACAATGGGACGCCATTTGCCAGCAAGAAATTTGAGTATTTCCGAACATCGAATGGCATTTGGCACATAAGGACAGCTCCATACCATCCATCATCCAATGGTGTGGCAGAAAGAGTGATTCAAACGTTGAAGGCAGGTTTAAAGAAGCAGCCAACAGCGCCATTTGATACCAAACTGTCCCAGTTCCTGGTTGATTATAGGACCACCCCTCACTCAACAACAGGAATAGCTCCAGCAGAGCTGCTGATAGGGAAAAGACTCTGCATCAGGTTAAGCATGATATTCGAGATGTGGGCGTTAGGAAGAAACGGCAGCAGGAACACCAATGCCAGCCACATGCCTTCTGTAAGTGAGAGAGACAATTTAAGTTGGGGGATGAAGTTTGGTGCCGGAACCATGGAAATAGCCCTGTGTGGGTACAAGGTGAGGCTGACACAAGGTCAGCTATCGTGACTTACAAAGTTTGGGTAGGTGAGGCGTCCTGGACAAACATGTGGATCACCTGAAAGCTGTTATTTCACAAGCAGGGCAGGAGCAAAACACACCTGGCCTCCGGAACAGCTGAAGGCTTGTCAGAAACTGACAACATTCCAAAGAATGTCATAGTCAATGAGGTCCATCTAGTCCCAGTCACTACATCCCCAGGCTTCAGCGGGGGTTGGTGGGGAGAGATGTAGCGACTGGGACCAGCTGGACCTCATTGACTACGAGGTTATTGTTTAGAATTGTTAACCTGAGCCAATCAGGAAAGTGTTGGCTGACCAATATAACGAGGAGAGGAAAAAAATATATAACCAGGAGATTAGAATGTCCTCAGTTGAGGGGACCAAGTCCAAGAGTTGGCTGGCCATAGCCAGTATTCTGTGCACAAGTAAATAAAGGGTGACTTGCTGACGGGATACCAGCCTCTCTGCAGTTATTTCATATTCCAAAGGACATGGTGAGACCTTGAAAATACACAGATGAAATATCTTGTGTTAGTCTCTAAAATTCTTCTAAAATTGATACCACCAGGCACAAGTCAGCTCTCCTCACTCAGTAGCAGCAGTGTGTACTTTCTACAAGATGCACTGCACTAACTCACCAAAGCTCCAGAGATAGCACCTTCCAAATCTACTACCTTTACCTGAAAGACCAAGAACAGCAGATATGTGGGAAAATCATTTCCAGCAAGTAATAATAATAATTCTATTATTCTAACAATTCCTTTTATAGTCCCGTTTGCCTTGTATCTGGCTGCCAGCTAGCTGATGTCTAGCACTTAAAGTAGGAGAGAGTATTTATCTGCAACGTAGATGAAACTAAGGGCTAGTTCTTCAAAGGTGCCCTTCACAGCATGCTAGCAATTGGAACTAGACTGATGCACATGAAATCATTCAGTCCCACCAACACATTCCAGAATACTCGAAAATGGCTTTTAAGCCCTGTCCTTGTGTATTGTTCAAAGCCGAAAACATGAAATGTAATAATCCACAGGGGTTGGATTTCTGTTAAACAAAGGGTCATCGGCCTCTCATTATCTTTGTAGAGACAGATCATAGTCCAGTCAATTTGAAAAATCTTTGCCACTTTTAAGTGTCACCTCCCCACCTGGGGAGGTGATGGCCTAGTGGTGTAATTGCTGGATTGTTAATAAAGAGACATAGATAACATTCTGGAGACCAGGGTTGGAATCCTGCCGTGGCAGATGGTGGAATTTGAATTCAGTAAATATCTGGAATTAAGAATCTAATAATGATCATGAATCCATTGTCGATTGTTGGAAAAACCCATCTGGTTCACTAATGTCCTTTAGGGAAGGAAACTGCAGACTTACCTGGTCTGACCACCTATCTCGACTCCATTTTTTCCCCCTTGGTCCATGAACTCCCTACCTACGTCCGTGACACCACCCACGCCCTCCACCTCCTCCAGAACTTCCAATTCCCCGGTCCCCAACACCTCATCTTTACCATGGACGTCCAGTCCCTATACACCTGCATTCCCCATACAGATGGCCTCAAGGCCCTCCATTTCTTCCTGTCCCGCAGGCCTGACCAGTCCTCCTCCACTGACACCCTCATCCACTTAGCCGAACTTGTCCTCACCCTCAACAACTTCTCTTTCAATTCCTCCCACTTCCTACAGACAAAGGGGGCAGCCATGGGTACCCGCATGGGCCCAAGCTATACCTGCCACTTTGTAGGTTACATGGAACAATCCCTCTTCCGTAGCTACACTGGCCCTAAACCCCACCTCTTCCTCCATTACATTGATGACTGTATTGGTGCCGCCTTGTGCTCCCACGAGGAGCTCAAACAGTTCATCCACTTCACCAACACCTTCCACCCCAACCTTAAGTTCACCTGGACCATCTCTGGTACCTCTCTCTCCTTCCTGGACCTCTCTGTTTCTGTCTCTGGTAACCACCTAGAAACCAATGTCCATTTCAAGCCCACTGACTCCCACAGCTACCTAGAATACACCTCCTCCCACCCACCTTCCTGCAAAAATGCCATCCCCTATTCCCAGTTCCATCCCCTCCGCCGCATCTGCTCTCAGGATGAGCCATTCCACTCCGGTACATCTCAGATGTCCTTGTTTTTCAAGGACCACAACTTCCCCCCGTCAGTGGTCGAGAACGCCCTTGACCGTGTCTCCCGCATTTCCCGCAACTCATCCCTCACACCCCATCCCCACAATAACAACCAAAACAGAATCCCCCTCGTCCTCACGTACCACCCCACCAACCTCCGGATCCAACACATCATCCTCCGACACTTCTGCCATCTGCAATCCGACCCCACCACCAAAGACATTTTCCCCTCCCCACCCTTATCTGCTTTCCGGAGGGACCACTCTCTCTGGAACTCCCTTGTCCGCTCCACACTCCCCTCCAGCCCCACCACACCTGGCACTTTTTCCTGCAACCGCAGGAAGTGCTACACATGCCCCTACACCTCCCCCCTCACCCCCATCCCACGCCCCAAGAAGACTTTCCACATCAAGCAGATGTTCACCTGCACATCTGCTAATGTGGTATACTGCATCCGCTGTTCCCGTTGTGGCCTCCTTTACATCGGGGAAACCAAGCGGAGGCTTGGGGACCGCTTTGCAGAACACCTACGCTCGGTTCGCACTAAACAACTGCACTTCCCGGTCATGAACCGTTTCAACTCCCCCTCCCATTCCTCAGACGACATGTCCATCCTGGGCCTCCTGCAGTGCCACAGCGATGCCACCCAAAGGTTGCAGGAACAGCAACTCATATTCGACTTGAGAACCCTGCAGTTCAATGGTATTAATGTGGACTTCACAAGCTTCAAAATCTATCCCCCCGCAACGGCATCCCAAAACCAGCCCAGCTCGTCCCCGCCTCCCTAACCTGTCCTTCCTCCCACCTCAAGCCTCACCCCCATCTCCTACCTACTAACCTCATCCTGCCTCCTTGACCTGTCCATCCTCTCTGGATTGACCTATCTCCTCCTCTCCACCTACACTCACCTTTACTGGCTCCACCCCCGCCTCTCTGGCCTGACTCTCTCCTCTCCACCTATCCTCTCCTCTATCCATCTTCTATCCGCCTCCCCCTCTCTCCCTATTTATTTCAGAATCTCCTTCCCCTCCCCCATTTCTGAAGAAGGGTCTAGGCCCGAAACGTCAGCTTTCCTGCTCCTCTGATGCTGCTTGGCCTGCTGTGTTCATCCAGCTCTACACCTTGTTATCTCAGATTCTCCAGCATCTGCAGTTCCTGCTATCTCTTAATACGCAGGGATTTGTTCTGTCCAGACAGAAAGAAGAAGTGCATGCACCGCACTAATTTTAACTCAACAAATAGGTGACAACAATGCACTTGATCTTTTCCGTGGCAATGCCCTGACTGGAATAACCTGGCTGAGTTACAACTTAAACAAAGCCCAGGAAGTTACTTGCTAATCTTTATTAATGGGTGCATTCTGTGGCAATGCCTTCACTTCCCAAACAACCATGCAATGTCAATGTTGATTTTCCCTTGAATAAGCATTCTTGTGAATTATCCTGTTGAGCGCAAGACAAAAAGTTTTGGGGAAATGTATTTTCTTTCAGCAGCGTTCAAAGATAATAAATTCCTATATCCCAATGTTCCAGATAATTATGAAAAATTGAAGGCTGCACACTCTCAAAGAAATCTAACAACACAGAAGAAGTTGAGAAACAAACAAAAAAGAAGCAAATCAGTTTCTTTCCAGGTGCAAATCCTATTGTCATAAGCTCTCTCCAAATTATTTAGTCTCCTGGTGATGAACTTATCCTAAACATGAATTATTTTCCTATCATCAAAAATAATCCTGCAATATGCCAAATAAGAATTCAACATTATAATTTACAATGTTCAAGTAGTAGCAATTGGTATTTAACACACGAGCAGGATCAGTTCCATTCAACATTAACCACTCACCATTATACATGAATATTACTGATTAAATTTTTTGGCTAGATTCCATTTCAAAATGGAACATCTTCCTGTTCTTATGCTGGAATCTATTGGATCACTGGGGTACAGGACATCTGGAAGAATTGGGACAAGAAGGGTTGATTGAGGTGGTAGGGATGGAAGGCGCTTGTGTCTCATTGAGTCTCAAAGTAGTTCCTTTCCTGTTTCCCAACCAATCACATTTTTCGACATGAACCTTCAATCAAATTATATTGCTAGGTGAGGTGAGAGAGACAGCCCTTGACATCAAGACCGCATTCCGCCAAGTCTGACATCAAGAGTCTCTAGCAAAACGGGAATCCATGTGTACACTCTCCATGGTTGGAGTATTACTTTGTACATAGGAAGATTGTTGTGGTTATTGGAGGTCAGTCATTTTAATTCCAGGATATCTCTGCAACAGTACCTCAGCATAGTGCCCGAGGCCCAACCATCTTCAGCTGCTTCATCAATTACCTTCCCTCCATCATAAGGTCAGAAGTGGGGATGTTCACTGATGAATGCACAATGTTCAAATACAACAAGATCTGGACAATATTCAGACTTGGGCTGACAAGTGGCAAGTAACATTTGCATTACACAACTGCCTGCCAATGATAATCTCCAATACGAGACAATCTAATCACCACCCCTTGGCATTCAATGGTGTTACCATACTGAAGCCCCGCTATCATTATTCTTGAAGTTATCACTGACCAGAAACTCAAATAGACTCATCACATAAACACAGTGGCTACAAGAGCAGTTCAGTGGCTAGGAATACTGCAGCGAGTAACTCATCTCCTGACTCCCCTGTGCCTGTCCATCATCTACAAGGCACAAGTCTGGAGTGTGATGGAATACTCCCCACTTGCCTGGATGGGTCAGCTCCAATGCTACTCAAGGAGCTTGACACCAACTAGGATAAAGAAGCCCGCTTGAATGGCACCACATGCACGCCCTCTACCATCAATGCTCAGTAGCAGCAGTGTGTAATATCTACAAGATACACTCCAGAAATTCAACAAAGATCTGTAGACAACACCTTTCAAACCCACAATCACTTCCATCTAGGAGGCCAAGGTCAGCAGATCCATGGAATAGCACCACCTGTATGTTCACCTCCAAGCAACTCGCTACCCTGACTTGGAAATATATTGTCTTTCCTTCAATGTCACTGGGTCAAAATCCTGGAATTCCCTTTCTAAATGCATTGTGTGTCAACCTACGGTACGTGTATTGCAGTGGTTCAAGAAGGCAGCTCACCACCACCTTTGCAAGGGCAATAAATGCTGGCAGCCAACAACACTGACATCCCACGAGTGAATAAAAAAAATCACTTCACCTTGCCTTACCATGGTTCCTGTGAAATAAGGTCCACTGCATAATCTAAATTTATTCAAAGTATTAATCTGTGGAAAAAGAATCATGTCTAAACTGACATCTTGTGACAAAACCTATTTCTTGTGTATCATTTTGTACCAGGAACGTTGGCATTCTCTGAGAATGTAACATTTCCAGAGTGCACTCAGCTCTAAATGTTTTGAATGGCAAAATTCAGTTCTGTCCTGTGATAGGTGCAGGGATTATTGCAAGGTTTTCAATAGGAACTCATGACAGTTCAGGGGTCACTGAACAAAAGTTTAAAAGAGAGACACATGGGAATGAAGGTCATCAAGTATGTGAAGTAGAGAGGAGCCAACTCAGTTTTTAGGAGTGTGGCAATTATCTGAGAAGGCATCTGAACTATTCAGTGAGGAGAGAAAAGGAGTTAGATGACTCTGTGCAGTTAGAATGAATTCAGAGAGAAGTTCGAAGAATTAGTAGGCAGCACAAGTTCACATCATGACTCAGAAGAAGCTTTTGGGAGCTGAGATAGTGGACAAATCACTGGACTTGAGTTGGGGGAAAGCCATGAGGAGCTGAGAAGAAGCTTGTAAGTATTACCATTTTGGCGCAGCTGAGAAAGTTGATATTAAAAAGATCACAAGCAGTATTTGCTTGATGTAGCTGAGGAAGATTGGAGCTTGGGGGATAATTCAGAGGTTCGGGCTAATTTCAGAGTTCGAGGAGCATGAAGCCAGGACAAGAGAGTGAACAACTGGAACAGGGGCAGTCATTGAGGCAGACTATAATTAGCTGCTTTCGAGAAGTAATTTCATAGCCAGATCAGGAAAAGTGAAGAATTTTAAAATTACTTGTTAAATTTAATGAGATTTGATGGCCCACCATGTCATTAATCTCTGGGAGAGGGATTTCCGAAAAACCCGTAGTTATGTCTTGATCACATTTGCTATTTGATGTGCACTGTGAGGTGTTCACTCACAGTCTATTACCCAAAATAATTGCATGCTAATTTTAGAAATTAGAATTAAGTCGAATATAATTGTAGAACATATTATTGTTCTAGCTTGTGTAGCAAAGTGTTTGTTCAAATACTGGAGCCTAACCCAATTGAGTATAGCCAAACCAGCTGGTGTTCTCAGCTGTACTTATGCCCAACCTGATGGCTCAACCAGGCTCTGCAGTAACTACCAAAAGGTTAACGTAGTGACCAGTGCTGACTTCGACACATTATTGCCATAAGCCTGCGTTTACCATGGCCATGTGCCATGGTAAATGCAGGGTTACGGCAATAGTGTTTGGGGCAGGGGGCGCTGGTTGGGTCTGGGTGAGATGCTCTTCAAAGCGTCAGCGCAGACCCAGTAGGCAAAATGGCCTCTTTCTGTACTGTAGGGTTTCTGTGATTTGATTGGGTAAAAACAAAACATTGGACAGGACCTTAGCTTAGGGAAAGACTCCTATACATATTTCCAGACATCCAGCTAAATTTGGAATATACTAGCTACTACCTTTTGGATCCCTGGGCAATATGATTAGATGACTATCCTCCAAGGGACCTAAGGAACAACTTTTTCAAGCAGAGGGTGGTGTGTATGTGGATCGAATTGCCAGAAGAAGTGACGGAGACTGGTACAAGTACAACATTTAAAAGGCATCTGAATGGGTATGTGATTAAGACGGGTTCACAGGGATATGGGCCAAATGTTGGCAAGTGGGGCTAGATCAATTTAGGATATCTGGTCAGCATGGATCAGTTGGACTGAAAGATCTGTTTCTGTGCTGTATTCTCTATGTGAGCAGTTGCAACAACGCTCAAGAAGTTTGACACCATCCATCTTGGCATCATATTCCACCACCTTCAACATTCCTTCCCTTCACTACTGATGCACATGGTGGCAATCTGTATCATCTACAAGATGAACCACACTAACTCTCTGAGGGCCCTTAGCACATTCCAAACCTGCAATTACCACCATTTGAAGGACAAAGACAGCAGACAAACAGTGGCACCTTCTCTTGCAAGATTTCCTACATATCATACATCATTGTGATTTAGAATCATGACTTAAATCATTCATTAATCCTGAGTCAAATCCTGGAACTCCCTTCTTAACAGTTCTGGGACTCTGGATCCTCCTATATCTCTTTAGTTCACCACCACCTTCTCAAGGACAATTAGAGTTAGGCAATAAATGTTTGTCCAAAGAAACCCCAGACTGAACAAAGCCTTGTGCAGGTAACTACTGGATGCTGGTCAGACTAACATGAATGGTTTTTTCATTTAACAGTTATTCACATAACAAGGCCGACGTGTTATGGTAGCCATCTGGTGTTGTAAACCACAGCAATGTCTACACAGAATTATATTAATCACCATCCTCATAATTCCAGCAAAACTCATCTCCAAACTCCGAGACCTAGAACTCTCTATCCCCCTTCTGCAACTGGATCCTCAACTTCCTGACCCGCAGACTACAATCAGTAAGGATAGGTGACAACATCTCCTCCATAATAATCCTCAACTCTTATGCTCCGCAAGTCAGCCTACTTAGCATCTTACTATACTATATATACACTCACGACTGTGTGTCTAAATTCAGCTCAAAGTCCATTGACAAATTTGCTGATGACACCACCGTAGAGTGTCGGATCTCAAACAACAGTCCGACAGAGTACAGGAAAGAGACAAACAGTATGATGTAAAGACAATCTCTCCTTCAATGTTTGCAAAACAAAGCAGCTGGTCATTGACTTCAAGAAGCAGAGTGAAGAACATGCCCCCTCTGTATCAATGGTGCTGAGATTGGGGTGGTCGAAAGCTTCAAGTTCCGAGGAGTAAATATCACCAGTGATCTATCCTGGTCCATCCACATTGAAACTATAGTCAAGAAAGCACAACAACACCTCTACTTCCTCAGAAGGCTGAGAAAAATCGGCATGCCCACGTGACTCTTACCAATTTTTACAGATACATCAAAAGCATTCTATCTAGATACATTGCAGCTTGGTTTGGCAACTGCACTGCTCAAGACTGCAAGAAATTATTGAGAGATGTGAACACAGCCCTGTGCATCATGAAAACCAGCTTTCCTTCCATTGACTCTGTCTGCAATTCCCACTGTCTAGGGAAAGCAGCCAACGTAATCAAAGACCCCTCCCACACAGGTTATACTCTCATCCACCCTCTTCCAACGGGCAGAACATATGAAAGTTTGAAAACTTTTAACAACAGTTTCAAGAATAGCTGCTTCTCCACTGTTATCAGATTTATGAATGGATCTCTCATGTATTAGAGTTGATCTTTCTCTGCACCTTCTCTGTAGCTGTAACACTCTATTCTGCGTTCTGTTTTACTAACCTGATGCACTTATGATTCGTCTGGTTAACACGCAGAACAATCCTTTTCACTGTCTTATTACACATGACAATATAATAAATCAAATCAGATCATACAGAGCTGTTTCCTCTTATAAACCACAGAAACAGTCCATACAGCCAAAGCAGTGCATGCCAGTTTTACACTCTGCTCAAGCATTCTCCCATTTTTCCTAAATCTAAATCGACTATTGTAACCATCTTTTCCCTTCTCTCCCAAATGCTTATGTAGCATTAAGAACTCTTTCCATCATGGATTGTGGGTCTACCTACAACAAATGGATAGTAGCAGTTAAGAAGGCAGCTCACCACCACCTTCTGAAGGGGAACTAGGGATGGGCAATAAACCAGTGATGCCCACATCCCATGAATGAATAAAAAGTGAGAAGCTGCATGCAATAAGTGGTAACAATGTGGCAGAGTACAGAGTAGGGCAGCTTAAGCAGATGTCTTGGGACCTCCAGCATCAGGTGGCAATGTGAGAGGGGCACCAAGTTGAGCAGCTAGAGCAATTCAACAGACCTTCACTGGAGGAAAGGGTGCCTGTGCGGGAAGGTGGTCTCGTAGAGAAAAGGATCAGACAAAGAAAAATAATTCTTCCATCGGATATATAAAATAGGCTTAATTACATGCAAATACTGTATTTTGACCCAGCAACAATAAAGAAATAGCAACATAGCTACAAGTGGAGATGACAAGCATGGGGCTGGATGAACACAGCAGGTCAAGCAGCATCATAGGAGCAGGAAAACTTGACGTTTCGGGCCTAAACCCTTCATCAGAAAAATTTTTCTGATGAA
>JAHRHZ010000013.1:35950885-35965214 GCA_024137785.1 Ginglymostoma cirratum
TGCTGCTCCTATGATGCTGCTTGACCTGCTGTGTTCATCCAGCCCCATGCTTGTTATCTCGGATTCTCCAGCATCTGCAGTACCTTTTATCTCTCAGAGCTACAAGTGGAGATAGTTTATAGCTTGGAGGCAAGCTTGTGGATGGTGGTGTCCCTATATATCTGCTGCACTTGTTCTTCTGGATGGTAAAGGCTGCAGGTTTGGAAGGTAATATCTAAGGAGTCTTGGTGTGTTGCTGTACTGAATTTTATAGATGTTACACACTGCTGCTACTGCACATTCATGGCTGAGGGGAGTGAATGTTGAACACATCAGACAGGCTGCTGTGTCCTGGGTGATGTTAAGCTTGTTCAGCGTTACTGGAATTGAACTCATCTGACCAAGTGAAGACTATTCTATTCCATTCTGACTTGTGCCTTGTGGATGTTGGATAGGCTTTGAACAGTCATGAGATTAATTACTTACCACAGAATTCCCAATCTCTGATCTGCTGTTGTAGCCACATATTTATAAGTCTGGTGCAGTTCTGTTCCTGATCAGTGGAATCTCCAGATGTTGATAGTGGAGATTCAGCAAGCATGAATGTCATGGGCTGTTGGTTGGATTCTCTCTCTTTCGAGATGAGAATTGCCTTTCACTTCTGTGATGCAAATATTAATTACGACTTATCAGCCCACATCTGAATGATGTCCAGGTCCTCCTCCATTTAGACAAGGACTTCTTCAGTATCCCAAACTCTGACCATACGATGGAGGGATGTCATCGGTAAAGTAGCTGAAGATGGTCAGACTCAGGACATCTCTTGAGGAACTCCTTACGTTACAAAACTAAACTTTCCTCATTGAGGGTCTCTCTGAGGTCTTAACCCTTATCCAGTTCCACATTTTTTACCTGAAATTTTCTGCTGATTTATTTTGGATTCCAATAATGCCAGGATTTAATCCAGTGACAGCCAGAATGCTAACACATATCTATGTAGCAAAACCTTGGTTTCCTGGGAAAATGTGGTGCTCTGCAGCTGAGACAAATAATTAAGGTCAGGAGTTCATTCAAGTCAATTTATATGCTTTGGCAGAAATATATCAAAAATCTACGCAAGAAGCAGTTTTCATTAATTTTCAACATAGTTCCTAATCTACAAAGTGCAAAAGTAGGAAATAGAAGGCCTTAACCTGCTTGTAATTCTGTCAAATTCTGGATCAGTCCTGTAGTTCCAGCAAAGCAAGAATTTTTTTCTCCGGTTCATACAGCAGCTCTTCCTTAGACTCTAAGTCTAAGGAAGAGGCCAGATGACTAGAGAATTGCAAACATTACACCATTAGGCAGCAATCGCAGACCAGGGAAAACTCTAGAAATAATAATTGGGGTTAGACTTAATAGTCACATGGAAAAATGTTGTTTAATTCATGACAGCCAACATGGTTTTTTGATGAGGTACAAAAAGGATGCATGAGAGTAATGTTGTTGATGTACGTGGTGTACATGGAATTTCAAAAGCAATTCAATACAATTCCACATAATAGACTTGTGGGAAGAGTTTCAGCTCATTAAAAAAATAAGGGGCATTAGCAACAAGTATAAAAAATTGGCTGAGCAGTCGGGACCAAAGACTAGTTGTCAATGGATATTTTTTCCATCTAGCAGATGGTTTGGAATGGAGTTCTTAGGAGTCAGTGTTGGAACCCTTGCTTTTTCCAATATAAATATCATTGATTTGAACCGTGGGGTATGGAGAACAGTTTCAAAGTCTGCACACAATATCAAATTTGGATTGTAAACCAAGGACATCGCAAAATTTCAAAAGGACATTGACAAGTTGGTGCAGCAGGCAGCCAGGTGGCAGATGAAGGTCTATGTAAAGAGGCTTGATATGATGCATTATCTAATAACGGGATATCAGTAGCAGAGAGACCTGGTATGTTTAGTCTCAGAAGAAACGATGGCAATTTAAGACTGAGATAAGGAGGAATGTTTTTTCTCTCTCAGAGGGTTAAGAGTCTTTGGAACTCCTTGCCACATAGACCTGTGGGGGCAGAGTCTTTGTGTATATTTAAAGTTGAGATAGATTAATTCCGCTACCGATCAAGAATCTAAACTTATGGGGGAAAGCTCAGGAATGTGGATATGAGGAATAATGGATCAGCCATGATCTAATCAAATAGCGGATCAGGCTTGAGGGGCTGAATGACATATTCCTGTTCCTATTCCTTATAGCCGGTTTTGCGCATAAGTCATTAAAGGTGGCACGACAGGTGGAGAGAGCAGTTGATAATGCATACAATTTTCAGGGCTTTATTAACAGAAGCCTAGAGTACAGCAGCAAGGGGATTATATTGAAGTTTTGCAAGACACCTGTTAGATCTCAGCTGGCAAACTGTTTACTGATCTGGGTGCCACATGTCAGGAAGTATGTGAATGCATTGGAGACAAAGTACAGAAGACGTTTACAAGAATGGCGCCAGAGATGAGAAACTTCAGCTATTAAGATAGATTGGAGAAGTTTGGACCGTTCTCCTTGGAGAGGTGAGTTCATCAAAGGTTTCAAAATCATTAGGGTCTGAAGGGAATAGTTGGGGAGAAACTACTGCCACTTCTCAGAGGACCATGAATGCGAGGGCACTCCACAAGTAATTGGCCAAAGAAACAAATATGATATGAGAATAAAGTAAGCAGTTAGGATCTTGAATGCACTCCCTATAATGTGATGGAGGTAAGTTCAGCTGAAGCATTCGAGAAAGCCTTAGATGATTATTTGCATAGAAACAATGTGTTGGGTTGTGGGGAGAAGGCAGGAGAGTGGCATTAAACCATCATACCCATTCAGTGAGTGGATACAGACACAATGGGCCAAATGGTCTGCCTTACTACCAAAGCAGTTCTGTTATTTTGTGAATGCTTCATCCAGTGAAGTACCCACATTGACTCTATGTAGTCTCGCTCTACCAAGTGTTGGATTTCCATCTGAGTTCTTGATGACTTTAGCTTCATAGGAACTGCCAACGTTGTCTGAGTTGTACTCCAACCAGTTATTCCAGATATCAACTTCTATTAAACCAGTCTTAATACTCATTTTGACAACACTGCAAAGTTATTTCTTACTCTGAATGCAGCTGGCAATGTAGTTTTTGAACTTAATACCAACAAAGGAGCACCAACCAAAAATACCGATCTTCTCACCAAAAATTGAGTTTGTAACAGCAGAAGTAAGATGCATTTAGTGACTTAGAAATTACCTAAAACAAAGAAAATGAGGGTCAAGATGATTAAAGAGATCATCAACTGTAAAAGATTGAGAGTAAAAGCAAAAATGTTGCTCCTATCTGGTGAAGAACATGAAAAGGCTCTGATGTAAGTGGGGCAGGGTACTTTGGCATTTGTTGTAGCATCCAGTAAAGTATTTCAGTACAAAATTATCAGTAGGGTATTGCCCACCATGTGATTTCACCAGAACATTCAATCTAGCCTGGTTCAACATTAGTGAAGTATATCAAAAGAAGATTTTTTTTTCACTGTGTTCATGTATATTCTACTCTTTTGTTTCAGATATTAACAATAACTCAAAGTTTAATAGTCACAAAGCCTAATCCATTAAGAGGAATTTAAAAGTAATCTATTTTTAATGAATGGAGGACAAATGTGTGTGCATATTATTACTTTGTGATCTGTGGACATTGATAAAAACTTTGCAGATGTTAATAAAATTTGCACATAATAATTCACGAAAGGGCTAATATACTTTTGGGCCTCCATGCTACAAATAATCCAACAGCCCAAGGGGGAAAGACTGATAAGGGTATTTTTAATGTTAGTGAGGGATACTAGTGATTGAGTCCTTATCGCGTGTTCCTGCACATCCTGGTAGGTAACTACAAAGCAGTAGCAGTAGTGGCCTGGAAGTGGTTCCCACTAGAAGTTCTGTGTGTGCTGATTGAATCAAAAATATTAGAAAATATTAACTACATATAAATATTAAAAGACAAAAGGCATGGATTAGAGAAAGTAAGTTGGTATGCTTTGGACTACAATATACCTAATACCTGGCTGAGAAAAAGATAGAAATAATAACTACTTTAGTTAAGTTTTATCAGTCAATGTGAGGCCTTGAACTTTGGGTTATCGTTGTATAATACTAAGTGGTTTCAATTATTTGCAGGGCTCCATTTGATTTTTTAAAATATTCATATTAGTTGCACTTTTAAAACAATTACAACTTTATGCATTTGCAGTAGTTTGCAACATCTCCTTCGTCAGATCTTTTGTTCAGTAAAAACTAAATGCAGAAAAATTTAATTTCCAAGTTAGTAATGTGATATTTAACTTAATGTGATTAAACATTATTATGATCTAACATAATTTTATTTAATTGGTAAGTCCTGCCAATATAAAAATACGCCTTCTTGTCATTCTCCAAAGACAGATAATCCAACCATCTCTCCTTGACATTTAATAGCTGAATTTACACTATCAACATCCTGAGGTTATAATTTTCCAAAAACAGAACTGGGATTTCCATATAAACACTGTGGCTTCAACAGCATGTTAAAAGTTACGAAATCTGATGTGACTAATTCACCTCCTAACTCCCCAAAGCCTGTCCACCATCTACAAATTTCAAATCAGGAGAGTGATAGAATACACTTGTGTATTGTGTCTAGTTTTGGTCTCTTCACTTGAGTAAGCATATAGTGGTACTGGGGGCAGTTCAGGGGAGGTTCACCAGATTGATTCCAGAGATTGAAGGGCTGTCGTATGAGGAATGGTTGAGTAGCTTAGGCTTTTACTTGCTGGAGTTCAGAAGAATGAGGGGGTATCTGATTGAGATATGTAAAATGCTAAAGAAGATTGATAAGGTGGACATTGAACAGATGTTCCCTTTGTGGGACAGTCTAGAACAAGGGGTCAGAGAGTGAGAGGAGGTAGTTCGAAACTGAGACAAGGAGAAACTACTTCTCTCAAAGCATTGTGAATATGTTGAACGCACTGCCCCAGAGTGCAGTGGAGGCAGAATCAATCAACAGATTCAAGAAAGAGATAGATATGTTTCTGATGAAAAGTGGTATATAGGGCTGTGGGGAGCAGGCAAGAGAGTCAAGTTGAGACCTGGGTAAGATCAGCCATGATCATGTTAAATGGTGGAGCAGGCTCAAAGGGCTGAATTGCCTACTCCCACTCTTAATTCCTGTGTTCCTATGTTCCACTTGCCTGGCCACATGTAGCTCCAATAACACTCAAAGGGCTTGACAGTCACTCCCTCAACCACCGATACACCGAGTACTATCTCCAAGAAGCACTGCAGGCACTTCACAAGGCTCTTTCATCAAAGTCTTACCCACAACATTTACCACTGGAACGTAGGCAGAACAAAGAAATAGGTTCCTCAAAGGATTGAGGACGTGACAGCTAAATTTAAAAGAAGAGCCTTAAAGCCAACAATCTCAGAATTACAAACGCAGCCAAAAGCAAACTGGCTTTCAGAGGGAAAAATTAGACAATTAACTGCATGGCTCAAAGTTTGGTGTGGGAGAAATGGATTTTCATTCATGACAAACTGGCACCAGTACTGAAGAAAAGTGGGAACTGTACTGTTGGGATAGTCTTCATTTCAGCCTCACTGCAACCAGTGTTCTAGTGTGTTGCATAACTAGGGTAGTATAGAGAGCTTAATAAAACAATGCGGATGAAGGATCAAGTTAGGAAGATGTAATAAATTGAATACAGAAGACAAGATGAGGGAGAGCAAGGGAACAATAAGGAAAATGATGATCACAGAGCAGCAGGAGAGATAGCGTATGCAAACCTCATTGTGCATCAGCAGCTGATGCTACAGGTTATGAAAACAGAAAAAGAACAGAACTAAGGATTCTGAATCTGAACAAATACTATTTGGTAGCAATTACAGACACATGCAGCAAAATACCAAACAATGGTACCCAAATATCATGGGTACATGATGTTTAGGAATGACAGGAAGCTAGGAAAAGTTGAAAGACAGCTGTGTTAATTGAAGTGACATTTGTACAAAAGAGAGAAATGACCCTCATTTTGGAGTCCAAATGTGGAATCAGTTTGGGTAGAAACGAGAAATAAAGGTAAATTGCTTGTAGGTATAGAAAATTAGTCCTCTAACAGTAACCATGCTGTATGAGGGGCTAAATAGAAAGAAAAAATAGGGACTTGAGAGAAAGGAACAATGATAATCATGGGTGAACTCGATCCACATATAAAGTGGACAAATCAGATTGGCAAAGGTAAACTGGATGTTGTTCATATGAGTGTTTTCACACAATTTCTTGGAGCATCATGTTCCAGGGCCAGAGTAGACTGTCTTAGATCTGGTAACCATGCAATGAGACAGGATTAATTAATAACCTTATGGTGAAGGTGTAAATTGGTAGCCGTGTTCATAATATGACTGAATATAACATTCATTCAAAGGAGAGAAGAGTGGATCTAAAACTTATGTTTTAAATTTAAATTAAATTTTAACTTTAAATAAAGGAACTACAGGGCAAAGACAAAGCTGGCTAAAGTGAACTGGAAAATTAAGTTACGAGATGGTAAGTTGCGATGCAATGGCAGTCATTTCAGGAAATACTTCAGAATACTCAAAAATGGGATACAAGGTCCAGTGAGAAAGAAAGACACCAAGGACAGAGCACATTAGCTGTGGCTAACTATATATGGCTAACCTCTTATATCATCCTCAGTTAGTAACAACAGAGTTTTTCTTTTTTCGCATGAGGCTATATCTTTTTCCAATTAAATTTTGGTGAACTATATTTTAGTGCAGCAGTAATGAGCAAAAGTTTTCTCAAGATCAAAAGGA
The DNA here is from genome assembly GCA_024137785.1 of Ginglymostoma cirratum. Classification (NCBI taxonomy): domain Eukaryota; kingdom Metazoa; phylum Chordata; class Chondrichthyes; order Orectolobiformes; family Ginglymostomatidae; genus Ginglymostoma; species Ginglymostoma cirratum. The sequence goes on from JAHRHZ010000013.1 coordinate 35,957,712, forward strand.
GCAAATTTATTACCCCACTAACTTGAAGTTTAAAAAAAAAGCAAACAAACTCTGAGGCCCTCCGGAGATTCAAGTACGAAGTTAAAAGGAGATAGGTGTCCAATACAAATGGGAGGGAGAAGGATACAGAGAGTTCAGAGTGCTTTGAGTGCATTTGAGACTTTTTTTTTAATCTAAGACCATGATGGGTAATTTGGTTTGTATCAAGAGTAGCTAATTTTGCAGTTATCTGTTAAATTCTTGCTTTCCAAATTTTTCTTTCCAGTCAGTGTTGGTAGGTTGTACTTTTATTATTGAGATGCCCTTCCCAGGGAAAGTCATCTTACTGTGATGGAGAGGCTTGAGTGTTCCTTTGATCCAAAGGGTAATGCTGTCAGGAGTTCTCAACTCCTAGCAGGGCAGCCCACGACCGTAAGATCACATGGGAGGAACCAAAGCAGAATCCAAAACAAGTCCTCGGTGGCTGAAGATACTTGTATAATATCAATGGCTGTGGTTGATGAAGGCTGCAGCAATAGGGAAATCCCAGTCATCAAAGTTACCTTGCCACTCGAAGTGGATCTACCTTTTGTCATGGACCATGTGTCTGCTGATGTGCAATGGCATTCCCATGTTAAAAAATGTCCCACACAAAGCATCTACCCAGAAGAATTCAAGCTCCCACCCACACAACACAAGCCCTGCAGCAATCAGGGAGAGGTGACAGGGACAGGTCTGGAAGTCCCTAGCTTTGGACTGGCATATAGATGGTAGAGTCTAACTTCGCTGTTTTGTCCTTCAACGAGGAATAAGAAGGCATTTTGGCTGGTTTCTTCATGATTAACCAGCCCTCTTCAGGATCCACTCTGCTCACCCCACACAGGGAATAGGCTAGAAAAGGTGCCCTAAAAATAGTCTGTTCTATTACCAACCTGGCTGGAAAACCATATCCCACAGGCTCATCTACCTGTGGTCTGAAAACCAAAGTCAAATCAATATTGCAATCTGGAATGTATAAACCCTCATGGATAATGAGCAAAACAATCACCCAGAAAGAAGAACTGCCCTTGCTGTCAATGAACTTTGGCACTTCAATACTGAGTCTCCTGAAGGGTAGCAATATCAAAGTGCACAGAAAGGACAGCTGAAGGCAGAAGGTAATGGTTACACCTTCTGCTGGAGAGGAAAATGTGACAATCAACCCAGGGTGCATAGAATTGTTTTTGCGATCAAGAACAAACTTGTCACCGAACTCTCAGAGCCCCCTGTTGGCATCAGTGATTGCCTCATAATTCTCCATATACAAATTGCCAAGAACCAGCAGGCAATGGTCGTGAGTGCCTATGCTCTAACCCTTGATGCCATAGATGAGGTCAAAGAAAACATTTCCTCCACCCTGGACACCATATTCATCAACATCCTTAAGGAAGATAAAATTATCCTGCTCGGGGACTTAAATGCCTAGGTTGGTAAAGATCCCTAAGTGTAGAATTGGAACTTGTGGAATGGAAGGAATTAGGAATTGCAACTCCAGAAGGACTCTCCTGTTCACCAAAATGTAGAACACAAGCTGGTCATCACGATCACTGTTCTGCCAAAAAGACAAGTTCATGGAGACATCCACGATCAATGCATTGGCCTATGATCAGCTACATCATTGTTCGATCCTAAGACCCAAGGATGTCCTCATTACCAAAGCTATAACTGACTCAGATTACTGCTGGACAGACCATTTGCTCATCTGCTCCTTGATGTCCACCAGAAGCAGGTGAAGACAAAAAAATCTGTTCAGAAAAATGCTCAATGTTGACCAAGGTCTCCACAAAATTCATTGGTTATTAGACTAGGAAATACCAAGACTTGTTCAACGAGAATGAGTACATCATCCAAGACCTCAAAGACAAGAAGAAGAAAGCTCTCCATACTTGGCAAGACAGTGTCACCAGTGAGGCAAAGAGGAGAACTCATCAAACAGCAAAGGCAGAATTACAAAAAAGAACAAAGGAAATCAAGAACCAGTGCTGGGCTGAGAAAGTGGAAGAGCTGCAATTCCTTGCTGACAAGCATGACACCCAGGATCTCTTCAGTGTCACCTACAGAATATATGGACCCAACACCCTTGACCTCAAACTGGTGCTGAGTAAAGATGGAACCATTTTGAGAGACAGAGAAAACCTTAGCCTCCAATGGAAAGAAGACTTCAGAGAATTCCTAAATGCAATACAATCACTGACAAGGATGTATTTAAGGAAATCCTCCAACTCCCCGTCATAGATGATCTTGGACTCCCACCTAGTGTGGCAGAAAGAGAAAGAGACTTCTCACCTTGCTTGTGGGCTTATCTAGGAATGTACAGTTTAGGAGAGGTAGGCCATTTGGCCCCTTGAGCCTGCTCTGCCGTTCAAAAAGATCTTGACTGTCTGTCTGTGTTTCAAATTCCACATGCCTACCTACTCCCCATAATCTATGATTCCACTGTCTAACAAAAATCCATATCTAGCTTAACAATATTCAAAGATCTTGCCTTCACTACTTACCATTTCAGACTGTTTTCAAAGTCACACAACACTAGAGAAAACATTTCTCATCACGGTCCTAAAAAGATTGTCCTTTTTAAACAATGCCTCCAAGTTCTAGACTCACAAGAGTAACAACTTTTCCATGTTTAACTTGTCAAGACCATTCAGGATCTTATACACTTCACCCATCATTCTTATGAGCATCCAGTGGAAACAACCCCAATCTGTCTGACCTTTCCTTGTAAGACAACCCACTTATTCCAAGTATCAATTTAATAAGTTTTCTCTGAAACATCTGTATACTTGGCTGCCGAAACACTTAAAAGCAATGTTTGATTGTAAAATACTTTGGGACTTCCTTAGAATTTGAAATTACATAAATGCACGTTAATTCTTTGCAGTGAGACCTTTATCTTTATCCAATGTAAAAACCTGAAACTAAATTAGTTTGTAGTTTTTAAAAGGAGAAACTGCCGTTAGAGATCCAGGACTGTATAGCTTTTATCAACATGCAGTATTCTGTGATATCATATAGGAAGCACCTGGCCTCACTCACCACTAATATAACATCACCATGCAGGAAGGAAGTGAATTCTACAGTGTCATTTTCCCCCAAACACATTTTTGGATATCAAACAATTGTCAAAAAACACCAATGAAACTTTTTTTTTCACAATATTATGTGGAACATCAGCCAGAACTTTCAGCTTCAGCAGAAGAGTAAACTGATCAATATCAGGTTGGTTCCAGTCATATGTGGCTAGATTTTCCTTCCCAATTACTTGACAGGAAAATCAGATTGACTAATCCTTATATGACCAATGTGATATTGCCTGTTTTACACAATAAGCCGAAACAAATTGATAATTCAGTCCATCATTTATGTTAGTGAGACATTGATCTCCAGCTAATGATGATAAGCACCTTCAAGTGCCTTGCGACTTAATACCAGTGAGTCCATACTAACGTCTTTGAACTAATGCATCAAAATTGTAGACAGTGAGAGGTTGTTTCCTCTTTTGGGAGAATCTAGGACCAGAGGACAAATTCTGAGAAAGGGATCACGATTTAAGACAGAGACAAGGAAATTTTTTTTCTCCTGAGGGTAGTTAACTTGTGGAATTCTTTATTGCAGAGGGTTTCAACGCTGAGTCATTAAGTATATTCGAGAGCCGGACAGATCTTTAATCAATCAATAAGGGAATCAGAGGTTATGGGGAAAAAGGCAGGAAAGTGAAAGTGGATTATCAGATCAGCCACGATCTCATTGAATGACACAGCAGACTTGATGGCTGAAGGGCCAACATCTTACGGTCTCATTGACATTAAAATAATTCAAATTATGGAATTGTGGAAGAGAGGAGAACAGACTTGAGTTATGCTTACACATTCATGAAACTTCAGAGAGATGATGGTAGGAGATAACTGAATGGTAGAAGAGAACAGATGAGTTAAGGATAGATTTTTCAAAGACAAGTAACCTCAGGGTCTCTGCCCAGAAACTAAAATCCAACCTTAGCAGTTGACTTGTCAAATTATTGTGTTTGATCACCAGATGATTTCCTCTGTGGTGAACTGCCAATTTACTACTATTCCACTTACTTAAGTTTAGCCTAGAGGGGCTTTGTTTTTGTGAGAGTAGCAAATCTGGGTGGAACTGTTCAACTTCCACCATTAAAGGACACCTACATTTCTGCTTTATATTTCCTACAGCTGGTGCTATTTAATTTCATATGTGTGCAACACTAAGTAGGAACAACTTATTACTTCACTATTTGTTCTTTTAAAAACAAGCTCTCAGTTCTTCAGCTATTTCAAATACTTGAATTCAATGACCATTTTTGTACTGAGAATAAATTAAAAAGTTTATTGATTCTATTGCCCAAACCCTGCCACCACCTCTGTCGTACTTATAGAAGATTCAAAACTTGGAAAGGACAACGCATGGAAACGGACATGTTATTTATCCACCATTATTTTGAAGTGCTTTTATAAGATGGTTCACTGAAGATTTTGGGTTTTTTTCACTTTATCCTTCCATTTCCCTCCATATCTTCTTATCATCTTTGGATCTGCAACTGGAACGTTAGTTCTTATTAAGTTCACTGGACAGATTTCAACTTGTGAAATGGTTGGATGGAAGTATAATACAGCAGTAAGATTGATTTGGATGAAAATTTTGTTGCATTCCTGAATGAAATCACAGATTTCCTATCTTCTTAAAATCTCCACTCATCCCTATGTTAAGCAATTCCTTATGTTTGGACAATACATTCTTTGCCTATACTGCTCTAGCAATGATTTATTTGTGCCAGAGTCCATCACCTGACAGATGATTCCCTGGTACTCACATTATGATATGTTTGAGCCAATAATCAAATAACCACACCTCTTCATTTCCTCCATTACTTATTTCCAACTTCAAAATTGTTGTTTCTTTAATATTAATTTTCCTCCTGCAAGATTTCACCACTTCATTCATTCTGTTAAATTCTCCAAAAATTATGGAAGAGTTGACAAGCTACCAGTTCCAAAAGGGCAGCTATGAAGGTGTGTCCATTTCAGACTAGCAAGGTATGAGACAAGGCTCCCTAGCTGACTGTAAGGGGAATTGTTGGGGGAAGCAGTCCTGCCCCACTGTAAGATTTTAAAAAAAAATAAACTTACATTGTGATGATTCTTCCTTAGCTGACATAGAACATAGAACATTACAGCGCAGTACAGGCCCTTCGGCCCTCGATGTTGCGCCGACTCGTGAGACCAATCTGAAGCCCATCTAACCTACACTTTTCCATTATCATCCATATGTTTATCCAACGACCATTTAATTCCCTTAAAGTTGGCAAGTCTACTACTGTTGCAGGCAGGGCATTCCACGCCCTTACTACTCTCTAAGTAAAGAATCTACCTCTGACATCTGTCCTATATCTATCACTCCTCAATTTAAAGCTATGTCCCCTCGTGCTAGCCATCACCATCCGAGGAAAAAGGCTCTCACTGTCCACCCTATCTAATCTTCTGATCTGACAGGCTCCACTGAGCAGATTTGTCTGTGGTGCAACCTCCACTCAGGCAGTAAAAATGGGTTTAGATCCTCAGTTAAGGAATATGAATTAACGTAAAATAATTCAGCTCCAGCTCGAGTCCAGTGGGCAGCTCATGCACGTAGCTATCAGATATTGTAGGGGGCAAAAACAGCAATAAGAAACCGCTTTAATTTTAACTCCCATACCACAATTTTTCTGGTGATTGGAAATCCCCCTCAAGAGTTGGAATATTTGCATTTTAGTTGATACTTCAAAAGGACATCACTGGTGACTACCATCAGTTCCAAAACTATACATTTGCCTCTTTACTGCTGAGAATAACCTGATTTTGAAGTCAGTGGCAAATTAATAATGCTTCTTTAATAATGCTTGCAGCTAGCCAGACTGTGGGCTTTTTAACAGTAATTTATAGTAGTTGAGCATCTGAATCAGCATGGCACTACGTTAAATAGTTATGAATCTTCTCTGAATACCTTATCTTATCATTCAAACAGATGGAAGAATCCTGACCAAAGTATATAGGCTGAATTTTGACAGGGATAGTTGCTGTATACGGTCAGGAAGGAGTGATCACATCGAGAATGAGACACAGCCCAGGTTAGCACGTGGTCCAGGGAATTTAGAGATGTTGTGGGAATAGAACTGGATCAACTGAAGCACAGGATTGGGAGCCCAGCACAAAACAGAGAGTGACATCACGGGAAAACCATAAGTTCATTGGTTGGTAATAGCTACTAACTTGACCATCTATTATAGGTGACTTTCAGATTGAAAGTAATTAGGGGAAATATTTACAGGTTACAAACAAAGACTAGTAGAAATTTTTTAAAAATCAAATAAAAATTAAGTCAATAAAATAGAGATGCAGTGCCAGGCACTGTGTTGTACCTGCGTATGGGAGCTGGTGGACCCCACTGTGGGTCTTAGTGACCACATCTGTAACAAGTGTTGATTGTTCGAGGAACTCTGACTCAGAATTGATGGACTGGAGTCTGAGCTTTGAACACTGCTACACAAGGGGGAAGGACCTGGATACTGTTTTTCAAGAGGCAGTCAAACTCCTTAGATTAACTACTTTGAATTTGGTCAATGTTTGGGGATAAGAGAGTGTGACTATAAGCAACACAGGTAGAGGGATCCAGGAGGTAGTGCTGAAGGAACCTCATCTTTTGAAATTCTTGCTCCTTGTGTGGATGAGAGTGGGTGTCATAGGGAGAATTAGCAAACTGCCTATAGCACAATGGTACAAGGAGCCATTCAAGACAGGGGAAGAAATGAGAAGTCAGGGAAATAGACACTGTTCTCTGTGGCGGAGATCGCCTGCCTGGTGCCCAGGTTCAGGATAGCTCATCTGAACTGCAGAGGAACTTGGTGGGGGGGGGGGGGGGGAAGGTGGGGAAGATCCAGTTGTTGTGGTCCACTTAGGTACATGATATAGGCAGAAAAGGGAAAGAGGTTCTGCTGAGAGAATATGAGTAGCTAGGAACTAAATTAAAAAGCAGAACCAAAAAGGTAATAATCTCTGGATTACTACCTGAGCCACAAGCTAAATGGTACAGGGTCAACAAGAGGTAAATGTGTGGCTCAAAGATTGGTGTGGGAGAAATGGGTTCAAACTCATGGGACATTGGCACCAGTACTGGGAGAGGAGGGATGGGACCAGACTCCTGGCAAATCTCAGAACAAGGGCTGTGGATATGGCTTGAAAATGACAATGTTTGGGGAGGGTGGGGTTTCATTTGCATGGAACATTATGGTAAAAGTTACAGAGGGATGGGGGGATGCTCAGCTGAGGTTAAAGTTTCCAGATCAAGTAACAGGACACACAGTATGGAAAGGCTCAAGAATTTAATTTCAGGCACAGCAGATAAGGGATAACAAGGTGTAGAGCTGGATGAACATGGCAGGCCAAGCAGCATCAGAGGAGCAGGAAGGCTGACGTTTCGGGCCTAGAGAAG
>JAHRHZ010000013.1:35981204-35986204 GCA_024137785.1 Ginglymostoma cirratum
AAACGTTAACTCTGTTTTCTCCTTCACAGATGCTGCCAGACCTGCTGAGCTTTTCCAGCAACTTTGTTTTTGTTCTTGATTTACAGCATCCACAGTTCTTTTGATTTTTATCAATAATTCAAGGTGACAAAACGCTGGGACCAGATGAAATGCATCCAAGTACATTGAAGGAAGTGAGCGTGGAAATTGTAAAAGCATTGGTCGTAATCTTTTAGTCTTCCTCAAAGTCTGGGGAGGAGCCAGATGACTGGAGTAGTGCAGACATTATACCTTTGTTTCAAAAAGGTTGTATGTCTGATTTCAGCGATAAAAGAGCAGTCAGTTTAACTTAAAATGGTGGGGAAGCATCTGGAGAAAATATTCAGAATATAATTAGTAGTCATATGGAAAAAAGTAGGTTGTCTAGGAAGGGTCAGCATGTATTTCTAAAGGAGAAATCATGTTTGACTAACTTACTGCAGTTTTTTGAAGAGGTAACAGAATGTTGATGAGGATAACATTGTTGATGGACTTTCCACAGGGATTTGAAGTTATGACACATGACAGTTGGGAGAAAAACGTTATCATCACGGAATAGTGGTCAATAGATATTTTTCAGGCTGTGAGAAGGTTTGTAGTGGAGTTCCCTAGGAGTCAGTATTAGGACCCTTTTCCTGATGCGTATCAATAATCTTGATGTGTGGGGCAAATTTCAAAGTTTGTGAATGATACAAAACTTTAAAGCATTGTAAACTGTGAGGACAGTATATAACTCCAAAGAACAAGGACAAATTGGCGGAGTGGGCAGATGAAGATCAATGCAGAGAAGTGTAAGGTGATTTATTTTAGTCAGAAGAATAAGAACAGATAATGTATATACAATCGGTTCTGCTATAATGCAAGTTTCTTCAACACGAATTGGCTTTATTGTGATTGAAGAATTTAGATTGCTATTTGTAGAATGTGAACTTCCCTTAGTTGTATTGGCTATAACGTGATTCTGGCCCCATTAGTTTAAATGGTGTGGCTACTACGCGATTTTCTTATAACGAGATTGCATGAAAACAGACCTACCGACTGCAAGGGTATAATATCTCAGGGAGTGCAGGAGTGGAGGGACCTTGGTGCACGTATGCAAATATCACTGAAGGTGACAAGGAAAGGCACTAAGTCCAGTTAATAAAGGATGCAGTATCATGAGCTCTAATAATAGGAATATAGAGTACAAGCGCAAGGAGGCTGTGCTGAACTTCTAAAATACACCTGTTAGGCCTCAACTGGAATATCATGTACAATTCTGGGTATTACACTATAGGAAGGACGTGAACTCATTGGAAAGTTGTAGAAGAGATTTGCAAAAATGGATCTAGGGGTGAGAATATTTAGCATTAGGATAGATTGGAGGGGCTGGGACAGTTTTTCTTGGAGAGAGGCTATGAGGAAGTCTGATAGAAGTTTCAAAATCATAAGAGATCTGGAAAGAGCAGATAAGGAGAAACTGTGATAACACAGCGTAGATCTGGATGAACACAGCAGGCCAAGCAGCATCAGAGGAGCAGGAAAGCTGACGTTTCGGGTCGAGACCCTTCTTCAGAAATGGGTGAGGAGAAGGGGATTCTGAAATAAATAGGGAGAGAGGGGGAGGTGGATAGAAGATGGATAAAGGAGAAGATAGCTAGAGAGGAGACAGACAGGTCAAAGAGGTGGGGTTGGAGCCAGTAAAGGTGAATGTAGGTGGGGAGTTAGGGAGGGGATAGGTCAGTCCAGGGAGGACGGACAGGTCAAAGAGGTGGGATGAGGTTAGTGGGTAGGAGATGGGGGTGGGGCTTGAGGTGGGAAGAATGGTTAGGGAGGTGGGGACGAGCTGGGCTGGTTTTGAGATGCGGTTGGGGAGGGGAGATTTTGAAGCTTGTGAAGTCCACATTAATACCCTTGGGCTGCAGGGTTCCCAAGCGAAATATGAGATGCTGTTCCTGCAGCTTTCGGGTGGCATCATGTGGCAACGCAGGAGGCCCAGGATGGACATGTCATCTAAGGAGTGGGAGGGGGAGTTGAAATGGTTAAACTGTTCCCACTTGTAAAAGGATTGAAAAGGGAGGCACAGATTTCAAGTGATCTGCATATGTCACAAAAGTGATGCACGAAAGAACTTTTTCACACCAGTGGTCTGGTGGGATTCGTGTTATCTGCTGTTCTTCAGAAAGGACTTTTGTGTGCTCAGAAGAAGGTAGAAGAGAGTCGCGTTTCATTGAGATTGTACAACTTAGTTGATAAGATCCTTACACCCAGGGTTTCAGAAGTAGATAGGAACATAGAAACATAGAAGATAGGAGCAGGAGGAGGCCATTCAGTCTTTCAAGCCTGCTCTGTTATTCTTCATGATCATGGCTGATTGTCCAACTCGATAGCCTAATCCCACTTTCTCCCCATAGCCTTTGATCCCATTCGCCCCAACTGCTGTATCCAGTCGCCTCTTGAATACATTCAGTGTTTTGGCATCAACTACTTCCTGTGGTAATGAATTCCACAGGCTCACCACTCTTTAGGTGAAGAAATGTCTCCTTATCTCCATCCTAAATCGTCTATCCTAAATCCTCATACTGTGACTTCTGGTTCTGGAACCATCGGGAACATCCTCCCTGCACCTACCTTGTTCAGCCCTGTTGGAATTTTAAGTTTCTATGAGATTCCTCCCTCATTCATCTGAACTCTAGCGAAAACAATCCCAAACTAGTCAATCTCTCCTCATACGTCAGTCCCGCCATCCCCGCAATCAGCCTGGTTAACCTTCGCTGCATACCCGAGAGCAAGACCATCCTTCTTCAGAAATGGAGACCAAAACTACACACAATATTCCAGGTGCAGCCTCACCAAGACCATGTATAACTACAACAGCACATCCCTGTTCCTTTACTCAAAACCTCTTGTAATGAAGGTCAACATACCATTACCTTTACTGCCTGCTGCACCTGCATGCTTATCTTCAGCGACTAGTGCACAAGGACGCCCAGGTCCTGCTGCACACTCCCCTCTTCCCAATTTACAGCCAGTTAGTAATCTGCCTTCTTGTTTTTGCTGTAAATTGAATAATCTCATATTTATCTAGATTATACTACATCTGCCATTGATTTGTCCACTCACCCAACCTGTCCAAATCAGGCTGAAGGATCTCTGCATCCTTGTCATATTTCATCCTCCCACCCAACTTGGTATCATCTGCAAACTTGGAGATGTTACATTTTGTTTCTTCATCCAAATCATTAATATGTATTGTGAATAGCTGGGGTCCTAGCACCGATCTCTGTGGCACCCCATTAGTTACTGCCTGCCAATTTGAAAAGGACCCATTAATTCCTACTCTTTGTTTCCTCTCTGCCAACTAGTTTCCTATCCATCTAAATACACTTCCTCCAATCCCATGTGCTTTAATTTTGCACGTTAATCTCTTATGTGGGACTTTGTCAAACATCTTCTCAAAGTCCAATTACACTACATCGACTGGCTCCCCCTCGTCAACTGGACTAGTTGCATCTTCATAGAATTCCAACAGATTTATCAAGCATGATTTCCCCTTCATAAATCCATGCTGACTCTGTCTAATCCTGCCACTGCTTTCTGAATGCTCTGCTATAAAATCCCTGAAAACAGATACGAGAATTTTCACCTCTACCGATGTTAGATAATTGCAAACATAGTACAAATAATGATATGTGTTAACTTGGGATGTTCTTTAATTGAGGCAGAAGCTTGATACACTGAAGCACTAATTTATGTAGTATATTGCAAGGTTGATTTCATGCTTTTAATAGAACCCAGCTTCACTGATACAATCTAGTTTATTTCAATTATCTAGCTTATTTTAAATGTGGGGTAATAAAAATTATATTTTGAATAAGCAGTCACTCATATTCATCCTAATGTGAAGCACAAAGTTGTGTGACTAAAGTAAACAAGATTTTGCAGTACTGTATTTAAAATAACCAAATAAAGCCCAAAGCATCTCAGAATGCTAAAGTAAATTCTCCAAACATGTTCCAAAATAAATCAATGTAAGTAACGGGAGACTAAAATCTAGATGTGGACACAGCAACTAAATTCAGAATGTTTGCTACAAAATTCTCAAACTAAAACACGTATTATAGGATGGCACGGTGGCTCAGTAGTTAGCACTGGTGCCTCACAGCACCAGGGACCCGGGCTCAATGCCAGCTTCGGGCTACTGACTGTGTGGAGTTTGTACATTCTCCTAGTGTCTGTGTGGGTTTCCTTCGCGTGCTCCAGTTTCCTCTCATACTCCAAAGATGTGCAGGTTAGGTGGATTCACCATGCTAAATTGTCCATAGTATCCAGGGATCTATAGGCTAGGTGGATTAGCCATGGGAAAAATGCACCGTTACAGGGATAGGATAGGGGTCTGGGTGGGATGCTTTTCGGGGGTGAGGGGGGCATGAACTCGATGGGTCAAATGGCCTGCTTCCAGACTGTAGGGATTCTACGATTTATGAAATTGAAGTCGATAGAAATATTATCATTCATTATCCCTATATCTGTTGCATATTAACTTTGATATTTAAGAGACATTTTTCACTGAAAACTCATTGCAGGTGCCTATAGGGCCTATATACAGCATGGAAACAGACCTTTCAGTCCAACCAATCCACGCCATGGTCCCAAATTAAACTAGCCCAACCTGCCTGCACTTGGCCCATATCCCTCCAAACCTTTCTTATTCATGAACTTGTCTAAATGTCTTTTAAATGTTGTAACTTTACTTGTATTCACCACTTTGTCAGTTCATTCCACACACAGCCACTGCGTAAAAAAGGTGCCTCTCGTATCCTTTTTAAATCTTTTCCTCTCACCTTAAAAAAAATGTCGTCCACTTTTGAACTCCCCCACCTTAGAGAAAAGACACTGGTCATCCACTTTATGTATGCCCCTTGTCATTTTGTAAGCTCCAATAAGGTCACTCTTTAACATCCTGTATAGTATCTGTTACTCCTGTAAATGGTTTTACAAAA
>JAHRHZ010000013.1:35991204-36051628 GCA_024137785.1 Ginglymostoma cirratum
CTTGTCAATAAACAAGTCTAAACAATGACTGAACATTTTAAAATAGTATATTGTTGAATCTCAAATGGACAAATAAACTCAAGGTTACTTCCAACCAGTAAAAGGAAACTCCTTTATATGGGAAAGTACAATAAAAAAAAATTATACCTTTTCTGATTGCCCTAGATCAGAAACTCAAGGGAGTGAGAGTCTAACTTCTGCATCTCCACTTTGCAAACCTCTTTTCATAAAGTTTATGATTGATTACGCATTATTTTTCCCCACATTTGGCCATTTCATAAATTGGCCACCTCAGAGGTTTAAGAGTCAGTCACATTGCTGTGGCTATGAAGCCACATGTAGACCAGAACAGTCAAGGATGACAGATTTCTTTCCTTAAGTGGCATTAGGTGAACCAGAAGGGCTTTTACAACAATTGACGAAAGTTTCATGGCATTAATACAGAGAGACTAGTCATCCGTTCCAAATTTTAAAAATTAATTTAAATTTAATTGCCAACTGTGTTGCAATGAGATATAAACTTGTGTCCCCAGAACACTAGCCCGAGTCCTCTGGATTATTCAGAGTGATATTAGCACTACATTACCATCTCCCATACTAAAGACTTTGCTTGACGTAAGCAAGTTCAAACAATTAATAATTAATTTAGGAGTGAAAAATGAAAACGTGATTTGCAAATAGAATGCAAATCAGGTATGTTTAATATACTGTACCTCCTTAGTTGATTGGCTGCATTTGCCTGTCACTTCTTCAACTGGCACATGTTGCCTCTCACTTGCCGTTTCTCCTGTAATGAAACGTCAACAAGTCTAAGCTAGTCTTTTTTTTCATAATTGGGCTAGGTCTTGCTGATATATTCTAGTTTAGCATAGGAATGATTTGGGAACAAATAGTGAAATTGCCTCAGTGGCAAACTACAGCACAAATAAACACAGAAGGAAATATGAATTCTCACTCTCCTCTACTGTACCATTATTTACACTGAAGAATTCATTTTAGGTGGAATTGTTGGTTCTAGAAGAGAAGAAATACAGCTTCCTTTTATTACAAAAACAAGGGCTGTATTCCTTGTAGTTTAGGTGATTAGGCAATTTGAGCAACATTTTCAAGGCATTCACAGAAATATATGGAGTGGATAGAGACATCCTACTTCCACTAGAAAGGATGTCAAGAGCCTATTCTAATAATGAGAAATAGAACTCTCAGGGATAAAATCAGCAAAACTTTTAAATGAATGGAAAGATGTTAGAACTAGTTGCAGCAAAACATAATTGATGCCATAGCAACTCGAACTTTAAAATCTGAGTTTGATAGATTTTTGCTCAAAGGTATTTAAAGATATGAGGAAAAGGCAGGCTTTAAATCTGTATCATGGATCAGACATGAGGTCAGGCTCATGAGCATACTACCGTTCATATAGCCAAATAAATCTCAAAGTACCTGCTTGGTGTCCCATTTCACGTACAACCCATTCTCCATAAAAATGTGTCAGGATTTTCTGTGCCTTTTAAGGTCAGAGGCAAAAAAACTGGGAAAATTGCATGGAACAGGGACAGGCAGCATGCCTGATTTCTTCCAATTTGTCAGCACTGAGAAAGGTGGCTGATAGTTCGGCTGTGTGGAGCCCAGAGTCCCTTTCTAACTCCCAGGAACTTTACCAACAGTGGAGGTCCCTCTGCAGCATAGGGAACTGTCTGGCAGAGACCCAGTAAGTTCTTGGCGAAAGGATGGTCAAGAGCACCCCATCCACCTTCCTGCAACAGCCACAACTGACTCTAGTGGCATTGGCGTTGTTGGCTCTCAGCAAACATGACACTCCCAACCCGCTTTCCCAGACCCTAATTAACTGGTTATCTGTGAAACAATGTGCCATGATTTGCATGTGCAAGCACAGCAGCGGCTACTGCTTTTTATGGCAGTGTTAAGGCTGCTGAGCTGTCAGACTGCCGACTGTGCTGGCAGCTTTTGGAGACTAAGCCACCATTCTTAATTGTGCAGTGGGGAAAGCAGGTACTCCCTAAATACCTGCCAGGTCCTTCAACCACAGAATCAGTGCCATATTTTCACATCTGATCCCCACCTAGCTCAGGGGTCCCCTGCCACTTAAAACCCCAACCATTAATTTGAATTGTGAAAGTCAGGAAATTTTTAAACTGATCTTTCTTTCCAAGTCAATTTTTCAACTGTGAAGAAATCTTTAACAATTGTGAAACCATCACATACCGAGATGCAAACATAAGCCTCTTTAATAATTATCCTTAAATAATAGCTGCTTAACACTGCAGAAATTATCTTTAGTTGATATTGCACACCATCATTTTATCATACGACATACTTCATTTGCATTGAATGAGATAAAATCTCCAACTGCAAACCCTTGGGGCTCGGAGCCTGATTCTGCTTTAGAAGAAATACACACAAATACAGACTCATGATAATGCTTTTTTGATGTCTAGAAATATAAATGGAAAATAAAAAATACACCGCATTCACAACCAAGCTGACATCAGTGAAATTCGCTGAAATGTTTGGTAATTCTAAATATTTGCAGATTTCGCACAAAATTCCGTGTAATCTATTCCCCACACTTCACATGTTTTCTTGTGATCTGTATTAGTATTAAAGTTATAATGAATGGAAAAACATCACATACTACCAGAAATAAATTGTACTTGTGTAGCATCTTTTATACAATAAAGACTTCTGACATTTCACAAAAGTGCTATAAAGCAAAATTTGAAACAGAGCCAAATAAGACAATATTAGAGTAAATGGCTAAAGTTTGGTCAAAGTTGAAAAAGAATGAAAGGAAGGTTGAAAAGTTTAGAAGCTAACTCCAGGGCTTAGGACTATAGCAGCTGAAAGCATAGCTCCCAATGGTATTCAGTGGGCCCTTACAAAGGCACGAATAGAAGAGTTAAGGATGAACTCAAGTTTACGGAGAATGTACACAAACTGCATTAGGGTTTCAACAGATGCAGTGAAGCAAAACTGGAGATTGGGTTACATTGTGGAGATAGAAAATGGCTGACTTAGCACTGGTACAGGTAAGTTCATTGCAGGATCAATTAAGACACCAAGTTGATGTGGCACTGAAGGGCAAAAGAGTAACGAGGGAGAAAACAGGACCCCTCAAAGATCAACTTGACTGTCTATGTGTGAACCACAGGAGATGAATAAGACACTTATCAAATATTTCACATTGATATTTACTGTGGAGAAGGACATGGAAGCTAGGGAACTTGGAGAAATACACAGTGATGCCTCTGAAAAGAGTTCATATTACAGAAGAGGAGCTGCTGGAGGTCTTAAACTCATAAAGGTAGCTTAATCCTCAAGATCTGATCAGATGTTTCCAAGAAATTCGTGGGAAGCTAAGCAAGTGATTGCTGGGCCGTTTGAGGAGATATTTGTATCATCGACAACTACCAGCGAGATAGCGGAAGACTGCAGGCTGGCTAATGTGGGGCCGTTTTTTAAGAAGGAAAAGCCAATGAACTATAGATCCGTCAGCCTTACGTCAGTGGTGGGTAAGTTTTTGGAGGGGATTCTGAGGGACAGAGTCTACATGTATTTGGAAAGGCAAGGACTGATTAGGGATAGTCAACATGGCTTTGTGCTTGGGAAATTGTTGTGTTTCACTAACTCGACTGAAGTTTTTGAAGAGGTAACAGAAGATTGACGAAGGCAGAGCAGATACAGTAGAGGTCTATATGGACTTCAGCAAAGCGTTTGACTAGGCTCTGCATGGTAGACTGGTTAGTAAGGTTAGATCACATGGGATACAGTGGGAGCTAGCCAACTCGATATAAAATCGGATTGAAGTTAGGAGACAGAGGGTGGTAGTAGAGAGTCACTTTTCAGATTGGAGATCTATGACCAGTGATGTGCCACAAGGATCGGTGCTGAGTCCACTGCTTTTTGTCATTTACATAAAGTGATTTGGATGCGAATATAGAAGGCATGGTTAGTAATTTTGCAGATAACACTAAAATCGGTGGTGTAATGGACAGTGAAGTAGATTATCTCAAAGTACATCAGGACCTTGATCAGATGGGCCAATGGACCAAGGAGTGGCAGATAGAGTTTAATTTAGATAAATATGAAGTATTACATTTCGGCAAGGCAAACCAGGGCAGGACCTATACAGTTAGTGGTAGGGCCCTGGGGAGTGTTACCAAACAAAGAGACCTAGGGGTGCAGGTAGATAAAGTGAAATTGCAGGTAGACAGAGCGGTGAAGGCAGCATTTGGCACGCGTGCCTTCATTTGTCAGAACATTGAGTATAGGAGCTGGAATTTCATGTTTGGGTTGCACATGACATTGGTGAGACCACGTTTAGAATATCTCAAACAATTCTGGTCATCCTTCTGTCAGAAAGATGCTGTTAAATTTGAGGGTACAGAAAAGATTTAAGGACGTTGCCAGGACTGTAGGGTTTGAGTTATAGGGAGAGGCTGAATAGGCTGGACATTTTTTACCCTGGAGCATCAGAGGCTGAGGGGTGACCTTATAGAACCATGAGGGACATGGGTAAGGTGAATAGCAAGGGCAGGGGAGCCCAAAACTAGAGGGCATAGGTTTAAGTTAAGAGGGGAAAGATTTAAAAAGGGACCCAAGGGGTAACTTTTTTTTTAAAAATGCAGAGGTTAATGCATGTGAGGAACGAGCTGCCAGAGGAAGTGGTGGGGGCAGGTACAATTACAACAGTTAAAAGGCATCTGGATGGGTACATGAATAGGAAGTGTTTCGAGGTGTATGGGCCAAATACTGGCAAATAGGACTATGTCAAATTGGGATGTCGAGTCAGCAAAGACAAGTTGGACCAAAGTGTCCATTTCCATGTTGTATGACTCTATAACCGAAGAAAATTGGTTCATTATTCTAACATTTAATTGGGAAGAATTTCTGCTGAGACATCATGTAAACAACCTGATAATTTTGCACAACTGGAGGAGGCAGGAGAGATGGCAGTGAGGTAATATTGGATGTTCTCAGCACATGTATGAAAACTAACAGAATGCCTTCAGATGACGTCGCTAAAGGGCAGCATGTATATGTGAAATACAAGAAAGGAAAAGGACAAATCTGTCAACATAGTCCAATTGTTAGTGACAAATTCCATAGGTTCCTCACACATATTATGGTGGTGAAGTTAAAGTACACATAGGAGATGAGTTAAGGGACCTTACAGTAGAGAAAATAAGTCAGAGTCATTTTTGCATTCTTGGATCATCCTGGAATAGGAGAACTAGCAGGCGTCAGCAGCACCTGACAATGCTTTATGTGGTTGAGGTAGATAGGGCAGTAAATGATGCATTGAAAAGGTATTTTTCAAAATCATTTTTGGAAGTTAGATTTTAAAGTAGACATAGAGGGATGTTGGTCTATTCTGTTAAGCTTTTTTTTTTAAAATGGTAAGACAGGCATTCTGAAATAGTGACCTTTATACATAAATAAGAAGGCATACAACTTCAACCAACTGCTAGCTGATCCCAGTGGTGTTACTGAATAAGATGAGTAAACATATTGGGCAATTATTTTGTTTTGATATCAGAGCAGTCAGGTTTTTCAGTTCAGTTCGGAACTGCCCAGGGTTCAGTTTTGCAGAGAACAGTTTGTTTCTATGAGGAACAGTACAGGAGAACCAGATGCCTCAGCAGGAGTGTTTTGTTGTTTCTTGAGTTTGCAAGCTGGGCCAGCTTGAATAGAATTCTTTAACGTTAGAATTGAGAAAGCTTAGGTCCTGGGAATTGTGAAAAGTCATTCCCACATCCGTGGGAAAGCAGCAGGAATTGGTTAAGTGGAAACCTGAAGAAATAAAGTCGGAGTAATAATTCTCTGGGAATGAATTGCTGAAATGGATGCTTTTGTGAAACAGGTTGAAACTTTGTTTTGATGTTGATGTCAAAATCTTTCCACCTGTGTTATATATCTAGCTTTAAGGTTTATTACATAGAAGAAAAAATCATATGTAGATAACGAACATCTGAAGCCTCATGTGAATGTTTCAATCACTAGCCATCACATTAATTGTAACAATTAAATATATGATCCATTAAGCCAGGCTTTGTTCTGGGATCTGAAATGTTCAGAATTACCACTTGCAGGGATCATAATGACTAAAACAGGCTTTCACTATATCCGTTCAAATCTCAAGGGAGCAAGGTTGAGAGGGGAGATAATAGGAACTGCAGATGCTGGAGAATCCGAGATAAGGTGTAGAGCTAGATGAACACAGCAGGCCAAGCAGCATCACAGGAGCAGGAAAGCTTGACGTTTCGGGCCTAGACCCTTCATCAGAAATGGGGGAGGGAAAGAGAGTTCTGAAATAAATAGGGAGAGAGGGAGAGGCGGATAGAAGATGGATAGAGGAGACGATAGGTGGAGAGGAGATAGACAAGTCAAAGAGGCGGGGATGGAGCCAGTAAAGGTGAGTGTAGGTGGGGAGGTAGGGAGGAGATAGGTCAGTCCAGGGAGGACGGACACGTCAAGGGGGCGGGATGAGGTTAGTAGGTAGGAAATGGGGGTCCGGCTTGAGGTGAGAGGAGGGGATAGGTGAGTGGAAGAACAGGTTAGGGAGGTGGGGACGAGCTGGGCTGGTTTTGGGATGCGGTAGGGGGAGGGGAGATTTTGAAGCTTGTGAAATCCACATTGATACCATTGGGCTGCAGGGTTCCCAAGCTGAATATGAGTTGCTGTTCCTGCAGCCTTCGGGTGGCATCGTTGTGGCACTGCAGGAGGCCCAGGATGGACATGTCGTCTGAGGAATGGGAGGGGGAGTTGAAATGGTTCGCGACTGGGAGGTGCAAAATCTCCCCTCCCCCTACCGCAATAGTTTAGATCACACCTTTGGCATGCAACGAGGAGGAGGGGCACTGGATAAAGAAGGGGCACATGATAAATTCTTATTGCCAGGTACTTATCTAAGATAGTGGCTTTTTTGAACAGTGATAGAAATTATCTCCATGATTTCCTAAACAGGGCTGCTGTTCCAAATTCAGTTTTTTAGTCATTATAAATATGGCATCGGTTTTTTGGAACATTAATGCATATAAGCTTCCACATTCAGAATAAACATGACAACATGATACAAAATATCTGGATATCATATTGCCCATGCATGAAGTTACTTTCACTCTTAACTATACAACTTTAATATGCCAGTAAAACTTACAAGTAGAAATAACAAAAACTAAACATTTTAGTATGTGAGGGAGGTACAGTAATTCAAGCTCACACTATATCTTTCAAATGATCTAGGTATATAAAAATGAAGACACTTTCAAAACAGATCATTAACAGCAAACACAAACCTGCCTACTTCCTGTTTTTTCTCAGTATTAATATTAAATTATAACTCTACCAAGCAATCAATGATTAAACAGCCACAAATGAAAATGCATTAGTTGAGCCAGTTTTTGTGACTAGGTGAGGTGGAACATCAATCTCAGTAGCAAAAACTGAATTATTTGGATGAACAAGGCATGATTAAGAACAAATTTTATTCCATTATGGCTACCTTGGACGAATGCTATACAAATCCATGCACATATGTTTTTGAAAGCATTTTGTATAAAACAGCAACTAGAAATAATAAATGTACTTTTATACATTATCATCATAAACATGGTCAACATTGAATTATTTCAACCATTTTGTCACAATTTTCTTTTAAAATGCTGCAGTACCCATTGAGATTAAGCATGCTGTGTTCTAACAAACAACAGGAAGACAAAGGTGCATATAATTTGAAGTAAATTAAGCACTGCAAGGAATCCCTTGCGATATAATGTTCAATTATTGTAAAACAAAAAGTCCATCAAATCAAACACTCATGAACTATGAGTAACTTCAAAGTGTTATTTTGTTCAATTAACCGTTTTTTGGGAAAAGCAGCAAAATAGGACAAGAGATGAATGTTTTAGATGAAATTTGAACATCCATAAGGCTGAGATCTGGATTATAATGAGGAGCCACACAATAATGTTAAAACAATGCAAATTTATTAATTTGTTTTCAGACTGAGATTTGATGAATTAAAATCATCAAATAAATCAATAGGATTGTTTCTTCAAGGCATCTCCAACCAGTTTTAACTTGTGCTGCTCCATTTCTTCACAAATTAAAACGGATTTGCAAGACACAAAAAGAAAAGACACTGAATCAAATCACCTAAAAAGAAATTTAACTCAAGTGGTAGCATTGTCCCAAGTTAGGATTTTCAAGATGTTGAGCACAATCTAGGTTGACTCATCAACACCAGAGATAGTGTACTACACTTTCAGTCATATGATCTTATGTCACATGCTCAGGGAATTGGAAAACATCCCACGTTATCAAGAATGAGATTGTTGACTTCTACATCAATGTTCACTCTTCAACCAAATGCATAAAAAAAACTGAGCATCTGCAGTTCCTACTATCTCTGCATAAAAAAACTAATTTCTCTCTCTGAAGAAGGGTCTCGACCCGAAACATCAACTTTCCTGCTCCTCTGATGCTGCTCGGCCTGCTGTGTTCATCCAGTTCCACAGCGCTTTCTGTCTAATTTCTCTCTCTCACTTGTTTACAAGATTTTTGTGCACACAGGTATGCTTTGTATTTGCTTACATATTAAATATCTGTAGTTCAAAGCTAATGGCTATGTTTTTGTATGTTCTTAGAATGAAAGGCAGTATTTAAATACAAGTTCAAACTCTCCTCTCTGAATCACTTGATCAATTATCAGTTTGGACTTCAATATGTTACATGCTCCCAACAATTTTATGGGAAATCAGCAGAACCCCAAGTGCTGACTAGTGCTGATTAGAACAGCCTATTTAGATCTTTAGTCCATTTTTTTTTCTTTATTCTTAATGGAATGAGGGCATCGCTGACCAGGCAGCATTTATTGCCCCTCCTTAATTGCCCAGAGGGCAGTTAAGAGTCAACCACATTGCTGTGGGTCTGGAGTCACATGTAGGCCAGACCAGATGAGCGTGGCTGTTTCCTTCCCTAAAGGACATTAGTGAACCAGATGGGTTTTTCCGACAAATCAAATCATGGTCATCATTAAATTCTTAATTCCAGATATTTTATTGAATTCAAGTTCCACCATCTGCCAAGACAGGATTGAACCCAGGTCCCCAGAATGTTATCTAGGTCTCTGGATTAACAGTTCAGCGATAATACCACTAGGCCATCACCTACCGTATATGTTATGAAAGCCAAGAAAAACAAATAGACAGGAAAGAAAAGAAGTTCTCTGGAGTATAAGGTATTTCTGGAGTAAATGTGCCAATTTACATTTTTTGAGAATTCTTAGTTCTTAATTCATGTTTCTGAACACTACATGCAATTTTAGGAATAAAAGTCTTAACTGTAGATAAATAGGGACATCTGACTAAGAAACCATTAATCAAACTTTGATACAAATTCAACTCAAGGAGTGTCTGAGTTTATTGAATAAAATCAGAATTGTTACTGGGAACCCTTGAACAATCGATGACCTATCAATAGACTTGTGATGGATCCAGAGTCTGCACATTACTCAGGAAGAGATTTAAATTTTGAATGCAGTTCCTAGGTAAAAAAATATTCAGGGCAGTTGGACAACAAAAAGTTCTTTGATAGGGGCAGAATATATGGATTCATATGAGTTATACAATCAGAGTTGTGTTCATGGTTAAACAGTTAGATTACTTTTCATTTTGAGGACATCCCAAAATAAGCCACATCAGAGGTGGACTGTGGTGTGAAGTACTATTCTGCTCAAGGTTTCCAAGAGTTACCTCTGAAAGTAGGTAGTTGCAGTTTTGTTTAGGCAGCCCACTAGACTGAAAGAAGCAACTATAGATGATTGTTAGACAGGCTGCACTCTAAGCAGAAACACATCTAACATTATCATTCAAAACACAATGCAACACACCACTTAAACTCAGTTTGAATATCTGAGGGAAAAAGGTCAGGAAGATTTGCCAAGCCTGCAGCTACAGGAAGAAATCTATAATGAGCCTCAGGGAACCCTCATGCCAAAAAGCAATCAGCAGTTAGCTTGGAGCATGTGAGAAGGCAGGGTTTTTTTTCATTTTTCATGGGATGCAGATTAGCACTAGCTAGGCCAGCCTTTGTTGTCCATCCCGGAAATAAGTGGCTACCATGATGAATGTAAACTCATGCCTACTGAACATTAACCTGGGTCTCTAGATTGCTAGTCTAGTGGCAGTTTTTCTACACCACAATCTCCCATGTTGAATATCGGCCTTCAGCAAAAGGCCCAGGCATCCACAGTCATGAGGAAAACTCATGGTAAAAAGCCAAAGTAAAGATTCTTGTAAAATTCATTACTTGGAGAGGAGAAAACAAAGTGAGATGGTAGGGGTGTGGGGCATGGAACAATCTTCAAGATTCTTGTGACGTAAAAAGGAAAAGGAGATTTTTATGGGAGGTAGGGGAAAAAGACAGTAAAACAGAGCAGTACTGAGTTAATAACATAACTAGTTATAAGATGTAGTGTTATGTTAATGGAGTTTGTTATGCTCAACACTTTTTACATAAAACTGTAAATAAGCAAAAAACTTAAATCTAAAAGCCAAACTAACACTAAGCCAAAGCAGGCTGTATTATCAGGGAGATGGGTGGACCTAAAGAAGGTTCCTTACTTTCAATTGATCTGTGTTTTTTTTTTATTGGGAGAAGTTAGTTGTAGTTTGGAGTTGGGAACAGTGATGAAAAAATTCGAAGTGGTTCGAGACAATATAAGTGCAACTATTAGCAAAGTCTAGGCAGTTAGGACTCGAGAGGTTTCAGAGAATGGTGGCTCAGTGCTATGGAAAAACGGTTAGAGCTTAAGAGGTGCTCTGGGAGCCATCAGTAGATCAGTGCAGGTAAGAATGGGGTGAAGTAAGCTCACAATCAGTATTTGTTTGATACAGTTTAGAAAGGTTGGAGGTTAGACAAATTTAGTGGCAGCTCAGTGAAGCCAACTTTTTCATAAAAGCTGAAATTATGACAGTAATTAGTCTTAAGAGAAACTTTGTCTTGGTAAAATAGGGTGAACTACCAAGATGTGAGCCGTCAGCTAGGTCTTTGAAAGTGAAGAATTGGAATGTCTTGTAAAGAAGACTGCGTTTTCCTGAGATTTGGTGACCTACAGTGTCACTAACATCCTGGTATGATTCATCTTGACATTTTGTGGCGTGTTTAACCACCAAGTGCCTGTTAACTCATAGTTACTTCTTACTTATCCTGCATGTTACAATCTAAGTTGAATATCCAGTGTATAGTACTATCTTACCTGTTTAGTATACAAAGTAGTCGCTGTTGCTAATGTTGTTTTGTTGAAGTTTGTGTTACAACTTTTTCCGTGGTTCTTCCATGTATTCTGTTCTTTAATAGATCTGGTGATCTGTCTTGGCCAGTATTCCCATTGCATCGAAATAGAGGATCAGTGATAATCATATTGTATGGTGGAGAAGGCTTGAAGGGCCTAATAGCCTACTCCTGCTATCAATTTCTGTATTTCTATCACAGGAATCATAATTTGCTAGTCTTGTCTGGGATTGTAACAATACTAATGTGAAAACATATGGCATAATTCTATCAATTAGTCATCAAGTGCTTGAATTTCTCTTTAAAGATTAAAGCTCTAACAGGATAGTAACACATTAAGCACAATGACAATATGTCACCAGATGATTTCAATATGAAACCCTTGGATGGTATGTGTGGATGAGAATCAGCATTTGTGAAGTATTTCTATCTAAAGTTTCAAATTAATCTGAAATCTTGAAGTGATAATTACAGATTGTTAAATATAGGGCACAATGCATTGAAATGCTGCAGCTTCAAAACAGTTTGGGAAATGGTAGCTTAAGTAATTTTATTTGTACATTGATTAATCAAAGTTTCTAATTATTATGCTCATGCAAAATGTTCACAAGCATGGGAATAATGCAGATTTATAAATAAACTGACCAAGCAATTTATTCCAATAATTTTTTGTACTACAGAACATGAGTATTGCTGAAAAAAAAAACTCATCGTGTCAAAGCTTTTCATTTTGCACTCATTAGGACAAATCACAAGAAATACTGAAGAAAAAAAATTTATACTGAATGAGGGAGAGTCCTGATTGGTTGACAAGCAGACTCTGATTGATGTTGCCACAGAGCATGTATCACTTAATGATGATTGGAAATTAACTGTCAAGCTCTGTTTAAATTTTAAACAAAGCAGAATCACTTTGATTGGTTCAGACATTGTCCAGAGAAATGAACCCAAGAACGGGTTGTCACCTATTTTGTTGCGTTGTACGAGGCACAGTTGGAGAAGAGTTCTTTCTGTCTGCAAAAGACAGGGCTTGCTACAAATTAGTGTCCACTGAAGATGATGAATCCTTGAAAGCTGATTTAGCTCTCACATTTGCAGGATTCTGAATTATTTATTTGATTTTCACATACAACAATGTCCAGCAGCTTTTCAAAGCCTCAATGCCAACTACACATATAGTATTTAGTGAACATAATAAAAGGGACTGCAATAGTCAAACTTAACAAGTGAGGCTATGTCAGAAAAAGGCATGCCACTCTTAATGGTGGGTCCATATTCGTATTCGTTGGGCCTGTTGCTCAGCATAACTCAACGGCATTACTCAAAAAGCAAGCTGCCGACTGACATATATGATCAGATTTGTTCTTACAACTTATTGCGTCCATGTATATATGGGTTGGCCAAGGCACACAAAAGCAAGCCCCTTTTCGCCCTATCTTATCTATGGTTATTTCTGCACAATATGAACCAGCAAAATGGCTGAGTGAATTGCTGCAATCATTTTTGAGAACATTTTCCATGTGCACAATGGAGGATTCCTTAGCATTTGTGAAGACGAGACAGGACTTGCATGTCAACAACACTGCAATGCCCATGTGTTTGTTTAATATTGCTAGCCTAATCACCAATGCACCTCTCAAAGAAGCCATTGACATTTGCACTACAGCACCATAATCATAGCAATCTATTCCACTCATTATTGTGTGAACCAGCATTCACTGAACTTACAAGCTCAACAATTTATTCAGTTGAGCCCAGTTTTGATGATTCCATATATGCCCAAATAGATGGTGTTGCCATGGGAACCCTACTAGGCCAAGCAGTTGCAAACATCTTTTATTGGATTCCATGAGAAATGTGTCTTTGATGCAATGACATCTAGCTTCTTAACCTTTGCATCTCTCTAATCTGTAAATATATTTGTTGTATTTGAATCCAGATCTGAATGCATCTGTAAATATATTTGTTGTATTTGAATCCAGATCTGAATGCATCCTGCACTTAATCTTTCTTAAAGTAGATCAAATAAACTCTATAGTTGAGAAAAATTGAGAAGTTGAGAAACCGGCCATCCAGCCAAAAAGATATTCTACTCAATACACAAATGAGTAATATGGTCTACTAATTTAGGTGCTGGTGTCATGCTGAGAACATCGATTGTACATCCTAAAACTGATGCATTATATCAAATATTGCAAACTTATTATATGGCACCTATGAGATCAGGAGTGTACTGGTTGATCAAGAAGTCCACATAGTCAATGTTAAAAACACACACTAAGAACAAGAAATGTAATGCAGGGGGTAGACACAGTTATATTTTCTTCACAGCATAAGTCACTTAAATAATAATGCTACTTTGCCTTAAACAAAAATTACCAGCAGAGAGCCTTCTCGCTGGCACACTCAGCTGACCACTCAGACATTGCAGAGATCGCGATAACACAGTAAACTTCCAGTATTTCATGTATATAATTTTTAAAGATTTAACAAGAGTACAGGATCATAAAGGTGCCAATTAAAAAAAGGTTGCTGTAACACATCCTTTCAGCTGTTTGCAACAAGTAATGTACGGAAAATCCATGCTCATAAACCTCTCAACAATTTCTAACATAACATATGATTCTTCAAGGGGCAACACTTGCTCAATAATCCTGAATTTGAAGAATTCTGAAGAAGAATTTTGAAGAATTATGCTGAGATCAATTTAGGATTGTCAGTCAAAGTTGCATTGTAGTGTATATGCCTATACCAGAAGCTACATATATGACTGCAAAGCCCCCATTCTTTGCAGACAGAAAGAACACTTAATGCAAATTAGTGAATTAATCCAATTTATTTTGAACAAAAATAACAGGAGAAGTTCGTAATAGTTATAGCATTTCCCTGAACGTATTGAATATTTCATCTTGGAATTGCAGTGCACCATTCTTAAACTTCACAAAATCGAAATATGACATCACAACATCCCTTAATTTGCTGAAAACCAATAAAAAATGTTAATGGTGTGCACATGTAGAACGGCAGGAAGGAGAAAGGTTGTATAAGCAAAATGTTGATAGTATTAAGCGCAAGTCAACTAGATTTATATAAAAACATTTTAACCAACAACTTGATTTAATAAAGGAAAGCAGGCATGCTATTTTTCCCTAAGAATTTATGCATGGAATTTAACAAAACATATCAGAAAGAAAAACTCTTGAACATTGGACAAATGATTTACAGTTAAGTTATTAATCAATAACAATGTCAACTTCCAGTTGAAACTAACTGCTGCATTGTCCTGTCATGTAACCTCTGCTAGAAAATGTCTTTGCACTCCTACTGAGCAAAGAGAGGCTTTTTGCATAAGTAAAGACATGAAAGCAGAAGTTTAGATTACTGGTGATTTTTTTTTCTCTGAAACTAGATTAAACTTGTGCAGCTGCAGCTTTCACTAACCAAATAGTTGTTCAATCAACCATGAGGAATGTACAAGGACAGCAACTGTAAGTTTTTCTGCCTGATAAACTATAATAAAAACAAATAACATGCTGCTTCTCAATGGTTCTAACGTCCATGTGCTATACGCAAAAATAAAAAAGGAAATCTGATCAAATTTCCCCTTTCAGTCAGCTTTTCCATAATGGGCAATTCAAAGTGTCGCAAACTGCATTAATTATCTACAAAAATTCCAGCACTGCACCAAAATAATTCATACACTAACCAAGACTGCAGTGGTTCCTGCCTAAAGTTTTGTAGTGACCTGATTTAGGATTATGCAATGTATTTTCTTCACCAAGGGTGAGCAGGCTTACTACTGATACTCTGCTTCTGCAGGTTCAGTGTTTCAAGTGCCAAATATTACAGCATCATAATGAAAATGCAAGGAAGTTTGAATCTCTCGCCATATAGGCCATAAAATGGTTAAGGTCTCTTGATACAAAGTAACTAAAAATTAAGTAAAAAATGGGAAAAAAAAATTTTTGGAAGGTGAAGATGAAATGCTTGATGCGAATATACCACATTATCGATTACACCATTAAACTGCAGATCAGTTAAGTTTGATTGTATCAAAAAAAGCAACAGTAAAACAATTATTCATGTACTACAAAGTTTGTTTACTCCTGAAAAAGTGAAAGTTTGTATTTAGTTGTACTACTGTTGCATTCTGTGTTCCAAGATCAATTTCATGCTGTTTACATTCATTTCTTTCCTCCTTTACTGTTACTTCTTGAGCTCTCTTCTTTGATTTCTTTGCTATCTCCCAGTATCTTATTTTAAATTATTAATTCTGTGAATGAGAGTCTTGCTGACAAGGCCTGCTTTTAATGTCCATCACTAGTTGCCTTCAATCGTGGGTTGGTCCAACTGTTTAAGGTTACTAATTCTCCTAGTGTTGCCCAAGAGGACTACTTAAACCTTTCACTCAGGTTTTTCTTCCCTTGTGTGACCGACAAAAGGCATTCTTTATTTTAACTCTTAAGTACCAATATTTAATATAAAACATACATTTGTTGCAACATTCCATACATTCATCTCTTTTACTTTATCACTTCAACATTTACTTACTTCATCAAACTTCAACTCACTTCATTCAACTTCACTTTACCTTAATTTAACACGACATAACTCACATGTAACTCTGACTTTAACTTGAAGTTTGGCTTGAAAAAATACTACCCCAATTTGAGTGAAGTGGCCAACTTATCTCTCTGTGTAGGTCTTGTCTTATGGTTCTTTGTCTTCTCTGAAGATAACTTCAGGGCACAAGTTTCTTCAGAAAATCCTTTGTTCTGCTAACTTTTATCCCAAAAAGAGTGCTCTTGCCATAAAGTCTTCTGGCACTCAGCCAAAAAATTGACCAAATCCTGATCACGTTGTTCGATCCCACCCAATAGAGCTCACTGGTAAACAACTCCCAAATGTTTACACCAAGTCATTAGCAGCCACATTCCATGCTCCATTTAAGTTAATAGTGGTGCCAGTCTGTCTAGAGACCACCATAACACTTGCCTCACGTGGTCAACACAGGAGGCTGCAGGTCACTACGTCCTGGCTGCAGTTTTAACTGAGTCAGAGTTTAAACTAGCTTGGCCAAAATTTCCAGCATGCTTGACTGTAGCTCTTAACTAGTCTCGTAGCTATTTCTACTACTGGCCACCTAACCACACTAGATTGCCCAAGTGTTCTGGAATGGGGTACAGATACCTCAGCTATTACTGCTAGCAATCTGGGAGGAGTAAAGCACTTTACATTTTACTCCACCCTGTAGCTCTTTGAGATCAACCCTTTCCTCCACGCCAATGCCGAGAAGAAATGGGACTGGCTCCCATGCTCAGAAGCAAGTATTCAGGGAAGTATTCAGTAGAAGTGGAGGTGGGAGTTTAAGGCCTGATTGGGGAAAGGTGACGAGAAGATTGGGAGATGGGGAAGGGTCAGTAGATTTGTCCAGCCTCTATAAACCTTAACTTACCTAAAACTCTGCTGTCTATATCTATCCCTTTTGCTCTAAGTTGATTCCCATTCCCATTCCCATCACCTTCCTGTTTTCAAATGCATCCATGGTCTTATTCCTCCACATGCATAACCTCCTCCACGTTCCTTTAAGATTTCAGTGCTCCTTCAATTCTGATCTCTGTGCATCCCCGATTTTAATAACTCTGCCACAACAACAAAGCCTTTAGCTGCCTCGGACTTACATTCTAGAATTTCCTTCATAAATCTCGCCACTATCCTTCTCTGCTCCTTTAGGAGGATCATTAAAAGCTAGCATTTTAACTAAACTTTTGCTTACCTTGCCAAATACCTCCTTTTTGGGCTTATATCAAATATTGTTTGCCTATGCCTGTAGACATGAATGTTTTATTAGAATTAAAGTGCTGTATCAATGCAAGAGTTGTTATTGTGGAGGTCTTGTTGGCCTTAGGAAGCGATACTGAAGAATGGTGGGTTGCAGAGATTTGGGGCTGGGTACTTTAAGTAACAGGCTCAAGTTTGGAGGTAAGGGGCAACTGGGAACCAAGGTAAGGCCAGGATTAGATTAAAAATTAGAATAATATGGTGGCTGATTTTGAAATGGTTGCAATGGACCAAAGGGCCTTTTTCTGTGCTGTAGATCACTATCCTAAGTGAACACTAGCATGTGTTTTTTAGAGATGGGAGCTCTAGCAGAAGTAACAGTATGTGGAAACGGCTTCTCTGACATCAGTAAATGAGTTCACTGAAATCTATGGACCTTACTGTGGGTAAACAGGTGAAACATTTTTTCCACTGGTGGGCAAATGTGGAACAAGGAAGACTAAGGTTTCTCACTGAACAAAAAAATACAAAAGCTAAGGGAAGGAGAAATCTTCTTTAACTGGGAATCTTAGGCCATGAGATGATTCACTACAAATAGAAATTGAGGCAGAAACTAAAACATCATTTTAAATTTAGCAATATATTCTTCCTTTGCAAATATTTCTTGTATAGTAATTTGGGGAGGGTGGTAATTTGGGTGGCTACTGAAGAATACACTAGAATAAACTTTATTGCCTTCTCCTCTGCTTAAATTTATGTTATTCCATGAAAATTCCCATTTATTGAATGCAATTTTAAAAGAAAACTCCATGGAAACAGCCTAAGTCACTTGAATTCATATCAAAAATTCACTGTGTTACCATACGCCCTGTAATCCAAATTCCTTGTTGAATTGTCTGTTTTGTGGTTAATTCCTAGAAATTAAATGAATGCTATTTTCTTAGGTAAATAAACCACAGTTGCATTGTAACATAGATATAAAATCTAGAACTCATTTGCCTTTCTGGATGATTATACAAATTGTTGTATGAATGAAATATAGTTTACCCGTAATAAACAGTAATTGAGCCTGCAGGTTTTATATCTCTTTGCAAGTTGATGGGATGGTAGAGTTCAGATCTGTACATCATGTGAGTGTACAGCTGTCTTGCTGTGTATATGAAGTATTTCTAAAGGTCTCGGAAAAGGTCATTTCATTTCTTTAATATAAAAGAAAGACTTGTGGATGCTGGCAATTTGAAACAAAAACAAAGTTCTGGAGAAATTCAGCAGGTCTGGCAGCACCTGTGGAGAGAAAACCAGAGTTAACGTTTCAAGACCCAGTGACTCTTCATTAGAACTGAAAGCAGTTGGAAAATGATGTTATTTACCCTGACGACAGGGGCGATGAGGGATGAGTCAAATAGATGGAAATGGTGCCCAAAGAGTGAGAGACAAAACAGAGACAGAGATGTAAAAAAAAAGGAAAGCAGACAAAGAGATCGCTGATAATAAGACAGGAAAAATGTAAATGCTAACTGGGTGCCAACAGTAAGTATGAACAATGGAAAATGAATTTGCTGGGCTTGGAACAATCGATACAGAACAGGGCCTGGTAGTAGGGGCACGGAGAAATGAACATGAATGAAGGTGTTTTATGCTCTGAAATCATTAAACTCATTGTCAGGACCTGAGGGCTGTCAGGTACCTTGACAGATGAGGTGTTGTTTCTCCAGCTTATGTTGAGCCACACTGGAGCACTGACAGCAGGCCTGAGAAAGAAACACTGACATGGGAATATGGTGGTGTGCTGAAGTGGCTGGCAACTAGTAGCTTGGGGTCATTTTTACAGATAAAGCAGAGGTATTCTGCAAAGCAGTCACCCAGTCTGCATTTCATCCCCCCAGCACAGGCAAGATCACATTGTGAGCAGCAAACAGAGTAGGCTAGATTGAACAAGGTGAAGGTAAATCAGTGCTTCTCCTGGAAGGTGTGTTTGGGGCTTTGGATAGTGTGGAAAAAGGATGTAAACAGGGGTCCGCTACTTACATTATTACAGCTACAATAAGCTAATGCTAATCAAGTCACAAGCAAGTGTTTTAGCATGTTTTGAGCATACAAGTGTAATCAATTAGGTACTTTAACTCAAAATAATGCTTCAGCAGCGAAAATAAAATTCTGTGCAATGATGAATACAGGTTGGTTATCTCTCTTCGGAAGTACAATAATTTTACACCATTCAATGCAATAGCTCAACCGCTTGATTCTGGTTTCCCATTTCTGACTTGGGGCTTACTTTGAAAGCCCCAATAGCTCAACCGCTTGATTCTGGTTTCCCATTTCTGACTTGGGGCTTACTTTGAAAGCTACAACTAATGTTTTCTTTTGATTAGATTTCCACTTCAAAGAGTTTCTATTTTTATTGTGGTTCCTCTTGTAATTTCTCTTTTTCTAACCTTAACGATTAAGCACAGAATTACTTATTTGGAAAGAGATATAAAAGTTATTCAATATTACATTCAACAAGTTATTAGTTTCGCCCACTCAAATCATCTTTTTTCAATATAGTTGTTTAAGATGAGAACATGATAACAGCAACATAAAGTATTGTAATGCTGCAATTTTCTTTAACATCTGTAAACATTCCCAGAAGAAACATTATTTATGTAAAAGTAAAACAAACAGCAGACAATGTTCTTGGCAGAAATTGAGATGGAAGGGATGATTTCTAAACATATAAATTTCACCATCCATGCGTTGGCTTGCCTTTTCAGGTACCCTGCAAATGGTAACACAATAAAACATCATGGAACTGCTAGCGCAACTTCTGTCTCATTTATGACAAAAATACCTTTGAAACAGAAAAAGAACAATAGTGTATAAGGATCTTATACGTTTTCTAAAGGGGCATCTCATGCTTTGAAACTCCAAAGGGTAAAGGCTCAACCTACTCAAATCGCTCTTCATGATTCTCTGCACCTTCTCAACCTTCTCTGGACTGCTGCCAATGTCAGTATATCCTTCCTTAGATGAGGGGATCAAAACTGTTCACATTAGTCCAGATGTGACCTGATTAGTGCTTTTGATTAGTTTTAGCAAGACTTCCTTGTTGTTATACTCCATTTCCTTTGAAATGAGCAACTTGTCTTATTCTTCTTCTGCATGTTCTATTATTTCATCAGTTGGACATTTTAACGTAGCATAATTTACTTACAATAATCAAATGACTGATAGAATGGTATAACACAAGGCTGTTCTGTATCTCAAAGAAAACATAGCAGACAGGATAAACAAAACTATGAAACAGGTGGAGGAAAAATTCAATTATAAATAGTTACTGACAGGTATAGTTGTACTAATAACAATAGGCTATTATGTTAGTTTTCTACCATATTTGTCAAAAACATATAAAAGAAATTGATCAAAATAATTTCGCTATAGTAATTAATTCAAAGTTCATTAAAATGAAAATTAAGTGACTACCACATATTGAGAGACAAAATTATCATTGGATCACAGTATAATATACATAAGTGGTTATTGTTATTCAGCAAATCTGCAATATAGAAACAACAGCTTTCTGCAATTTATAAAGTTGATTACGTATTTGCGAAGCTTTTAAAAATAAACATCAGTTATATTTGATTGCATTCTACTTTTGTCATAACTCACCTCCTCCATTTTGTCACAACTGAGTCATACACAGCTAGACTGATTTCTTTGGAGAATGTGTCAGTGTTCCTCTCAAATCTGCTGCTGAGGCATAACTGGAACCCAAACCCAAAAATAACTAGCCTTCTTTTCTGATGAAGGGTCTAGGCCCAAAACGTCAAGTTTTCCTGCTCCTATGATGCTGCTTGGCCTATGTTCATCCAGCCCCACGCTTTGTTATCTCGGATTCTCCAGCATCTGCAGTACCTTTTATCTCTAGCCTTCTTTATCCGTTATTCTCTTCAAGAAGGAACAATTATTTTCCCACCAACACAAAAGCACAGCTAAGATGGACAATTCAGCAGTAGGACTAGTCATATCAGCCCTACAAGTCCTGCCATGGCATTTCCAAATATTGCACATACCATTCTAATGTATATCCTTCCATATATTAAGTAGAACCTGTTCAGAATCCAGGCACAATATCAAATTCTTTCTGGCACTGCAAGCAGTTGTATAAATTGATCCAAATTTTATTTGGGTAAGAAACACTAAGGTTTCTGCCTGTCTTTTTCTAATCATGAAAGATTAAAACATTTTGAAGGCTTTTCAATGTAAATTGGCTCATAGGCTGTACCTAAAGTAAGCATCAGGTTTCCACATACTTTAAATCCCAAGTCTGGCCATTATACTACCAGGAAACAAAATAATAAAACTTAATTATTTAAGGTGAATTGATCTTTTCATCAATGGCATGTCAACATACTCAAACGTTTAAGCCTCCCTGGCAGGATTTATTGTGATTATAATATTGGCATTTTTTGATTCTCAAAAAGCCTTTAACTTTTGGATCTCAATTCAAACTGCACAAACTGCTTCCTGGGAGGTTAAAGATGAACAAAGGCAGCAGATTTAAGGAATTGCAGAGGGTTTGTTTTGTTCTGCTTTACTTTTAATAAGCTTGTTCAAAATTCAGACAGCCTCAGTATTGGGACTCAGATCATTCCTAAATAAAAATTTTGTTTTACAACCAAGCATGTATGGGAAGTCTATAAATCTAATTTTGCATATATAGTATTCGTCTAGCAAACATATCTGTCTAGACAGCCTTCTTACGTGATGGATATTAACAATGTTATTTCTGAAGGATAAAAGGTTTAAGTATGCTTTCTTACTCTGGTCAGCTTATTAGAGATAGAGAACTGAAAGATAATTTATGAAAAGATGGTGGAGAAACTTATAACCCTGATTTAGAGGTTTTTTTAATGGATTATAGGCCAGATGTGAATTTTGTAAAACCAGACTCAATACCAGTACATTTGAAACAGAATAAAGCACAGCAAAATTCATTTTGGACTTAATTTAGAATAGATTTTATTCCTGCATGCTCTGAAAAGTTGTTTTTCTTTTAATAGCATTTTCTGCTAAATGCTGCTGTTATCTGATTACGTATTTATTTGAAACTAGGTTGAGAGGCAAACCAGCCACAGTCAAATTAATTGGAGAGTCAGTTTAAGAGGATGAAAGGCTAATTCCTGTCAATAATGTTCATCATGCCCTTTCCCTTACTTCTCGTTTTCCTCACCCTCTTTCCTTTAGCCTATTTACCCATATTCCTCATCTTCACATAAATTTTCCTTCCACAACTTCAACCATTTACCCTTCCTCTTCTCCAAGCGATCTTTTTGCCATTTCACTGCCTTCGTTGACCTCTAAACCAGCATCTCAGTTACAACAGGCACAATTTCACACCCCTGAGCAAGAAAAACATAACTTCAAATCCCATAGTAAATATATTGCATATAATCTTCTAAAATTCCTTAGATTTTGGAAGGGTTCCACCAGATTGGAAAAGAGAAACACACGGCAGAATCTTATGGGGGTCTGAGCAACATAGGCTATTGCAAGATGAGTGGCAGAATCAAGCAATAAGTACTGCAAGGCTCATCTCGACAACAAAATCATCTCATTCCATCTTTTAAGCTTTGCACCAGTGGCATGGCAAGATTCTCAATAGGCAACAGTGAGTTGCCAACTAATGGGGATTATTCCGTGTTAAATGCTTATTAAGAGTCAATATTTAGACTCCCATCTCACCACACTTTTCAAACAAGCTCAAAATTGGGACAACTCAACAGGGAAACCAGAGTGATGACCTTGCAGATTCAGCTCACTGCTTGCTCTGACTGACATCTATGTTGGAAACTGAGCACCAAATCTCAGGCCCGCTCTGTAAAAACCAGCCACATGCATCCCACATCCAAATACACTGGCATCCAACATGTGCCAACCTTTAAAAATAGGCATGACACATCTCTAATATACTTACAGAATGCTTCTGTATTTCAATGGCACACCGGCAGCAATCACTGTAATGCTGCAGCGAGGACACCATGCTCAGGGTATGCACTCACCTCATTGACTGGACCAGGCAGCATCTTCAGGCTCTTTGTTTGCTCTTAGAGCATTCATTCACACTGAGCCTACCTGGACGCTCACAACACCCAGCCTTGCATTGGCTTTCCTTGACTTTTTGAGCTCTGCCCTCAAAAGATACCAGACTCTCATTACTGATGTCTTGCTGTGCCATTTAGCACAGACACAAAGCCAGGCAGCTTGTTGCAGCTATCCGCAGACCTAAGTCAGTAAAGCAAGAGCAGCTTCTGATACAAGTCCAAACCCTGCTTTGGCAGTCAGAGCCAAGATTCACTCATCATAAAGAGCCAAATGTTGGACAGCCCACCTTATGCCCTATTGGGTGGTTTTCCTCATGGAACAAAAGAGGCAGGTTTCGTGGGAGATGTAAATGGGTGGCACAGCTATTACTACTGGTGCAGGTGGGGAGGTGTCCTGAGCAAGTGAGTCAGCACCACAGCATATGCAAGATTAGTGGCATCAGTGGTCAGGATGGACGAGCATGCATGGCAAACATGTTGCAGGTATTAGTTTGTGTGTAGGGGAACATAAACCTTAGTGGGAAATGGGTACAGTGGCAGATTTCCATTGAGTATGAAGTATCAGAAAGCTGGTGAAACTTCTGGCAAAGTGGAGTAGGACAATAACTATGTCCCTATACCGCTGGGCATTCCTCCAGACAGCTGCATGTGGTTTAACCTGGGTTGCAACCTTGGACCAGGCTAGCACGGTCTGGTGTTGTGGCCTGCATTGTTGATAACGGAGATGGAGGAAGCTTCATGTCAGCGCCATCTCACCCAACAGGACCTCCAGGTCACTGCCCGTAAAGTGGGGTGCCAATTTCCTCCTGTCTATCATATCCAGGACAAATGTCAGGAGTTATACAGGGCAGCTCCTGACTAAGTACCTGACTGGGTGCACAACAAGCTTTTAAAGATGGCACAGGCACAAGTGATGCTGTTGAATTCTGGAATATTTGCTGAATGTAGAGTTGGGTTCCAGGGACCAAGAGTGGTAAGATGGGGCTTATCTTGGATGTGAGAAATATCATTGTAGCGTGGTACATAATCAAGTGAAGTGAATTCGGTAAGATACAGCAAGAGAATGCACTAGGCCTCACTAGAAAATCTCCCCAAACAACAGATTCAACCCACTGAAACAGCAAGTGTAATACCTTTACTGAAGGAAAGAGATGGGAGAGGCAGAAATCAGGAAACCATAAGCTAGTCAACCTAACATGCACCTTAGGGGCAGTGCTAGAATCCATCATGAAGAAGTTTACAGCAGGATATTTAAAAATCATGATTTGATCAGATAAAGGCAACTGGACTTTCAGAAATTAAATTCATGCCCAATTAATTTGTGTGTCCAGATGAAGTAACATTCACAGTGGATAGAGGGAAACCCACAGATGTGCTGTACGTGGATTTCCAAATGGCATTTGATAAGGTGTAACATAAAAAATTATTGCACAAGATTAGAATACATGATGTTAAGAAGTAGCATAATAGCACGGATCAATAATTTATTAGCAGCAGCAAATATGGGATTATAATGTTGGTTAAATGTGAACGTGTCCATATTGGGAGGTCGATAATTGGACAGATGCTGCAGAATATTGTGGTGGTGGGGGATTGGGGATGCAGGAACCTTTCTCTCATTTTAAAAATGTGGGAATGGACTTGAGGCACTTTAACCTACAGGAATACAGATTAAGTCCTGGAACACAGTATTAAAGTTGGTTAGCTCTTTCTCAGGTGACAAGGATAAGATAAGCCAAATGACTATCTTTGCTGTAAATCTTTCAATGTTATGCTATATTTACATTCTCCTGCCTTGACAGTGCCACAGTACCTCAGTTATGATTTTTACAGCTTAACCTGTCCTGTATGTTTTAATCAACTCTACTACAATTTGTGAAACAAGTATGTTTAGCAATTTAATCAGTCAGACATCCCATCATGCATTTCACTAAGGTCACTAAGCCCTTGAGTCTATTCTGCCATACAATAAGTTCATGGCAAATCCGATTCTGACAACAAATCCACATACCTGCCTAGTCCTGATAGATCCTTTTCATAAGGATGAAAGTTTAAGGTATTAAGGGATATGGGCAAAAGGCAGGTATATGGAGTTAGGCCACAGATCAGCCAATGATCTCGCTAAATGGCAGAACAGGCTTCAGGGACAGAATGGTGTCCTCTTGTTCCTATGTTCCTATCATTGGAGGTTAGGTAATGTAACCTCGCTATTTTTAAAAAAAAAAGTAGAAAACAGGAAATTATAAACCAGTTAGCTCGACATAAGTGGTAATGTTTAAGTCCATTATAAAAGATTTAATAGAAGAGCAGTTGGAAAGCATGGGTTTACAAAAAGGAAATCATGCTTACAAACCCACTGGAATGCTTTATGGACATAACCAGTGGAGTTGCTAAAGGGAAGGCAGAGAATGTGGTTTACTTGGACTTTAAGGAGGTTTTTGATAAGGTCCCACAGAAGAGGTCAGCATGCAACATTCAAGTATACAGGATTGGGGGACACACATTGAGATAGATAGAAAACTCGTTGGCAGACAGGAAATAAAGTAGGAATAAAAGTGTTGTGTTTCGACTGGTGGTCAGGGCTAGTGGGGTACTGCAGAGATCAGTGCTTGCGCCCCAGTTATTCACAAAATGTATTAATGACTTAGATGAAGGAACTAAATATATTATCTCTATGTTTGCAGATGACGCAAAGCTGGGTGGGAGGGTGAACCAGGTGGAGGATGCAGAGATGCTTCAGTGGGATTTAGACAAGTTGAGTGAGTGGGCAAATGCTTTATAGATGAACTATATTGTGGATAAATGTGAGGTTATCCACTTTTATAGCACAACTGGAAGGCAGATTATCTAAATGGCAGTAGATTGGGAAAGGGGGAGATGAAACAAGATCTGGGTGTACTTGTACACCAGTCACTGAAAGTAAGCATGCAGGTGCAGGCCATGAAGAAGGTAAATGGTACATTGGCCTTCCTAGCAAGAAGATTTGAGTAGTGCAGTAGGGTTGTCTTGCTGCAGTTGTACACGCCCTAGAGAGACCACACCCAGAGTTGTGCATGCAGTTTTGATCTCCTTCTGTGAGGAAGGATGCCCTGGCTATGGAAGGAGTGATACCAAAGGTTAACCAGACTGATTCCTGGAAGTGGCAGGTCTGATATTTGAAGAAAGACAGGATCGGTTAGTATTACTTTCACAGGAGTGAAGGTGGTCCTACAGAAACCAATAAAATGCTAAAAGAGCTAGACAAGATAAATGCCGGGAACGTGTTTCCCATGGTGACAGAGTCCAAACCAAGGGGTGACACTCTAAGGATATATGGTAGGTCATTTAGATGGAGATGAAGTAATTTTTTTTCAACCAGAGGATGGTAAGTCTGCAGAACTCTCTGCCACAGAAACAGACTGAGGCCAAAACATAGAATGTTTAAGGTCTTAGACATAGTTCTTAGAGCTAAAGGGATCATAGGAATGGACAGAAATAGGAACAGGGTATGGAGGTGGATAATTAGCGATCATCATGTTGAAAGGCAGAGCAAGCTGAAAGGACTGAATGGCCTATTCCTGCTCCTATTTTCTATTTGCATTACGTTTAGAAACATAATCTGCTAAATGTAAGATCATGACCATAAGACATAGGAGCACAAATTAGGCCACTCAGTCCCTTGAGTCTGCTCAGCCAATCAATCATGGCTGAAAAGTTTCTCAACCCCATTCTCCCGCTTTCTCCCTGTAACCCTTGATCCCCTTGACAATCAAGAACCTATCTCAACGTAAATATACTCAATGACCTGGCCTCCACAGCCTTCTCCAGCAATGAGTTCCATAGATTCACTACTCTCTGGCTGAAGACATTTCTCCTTATGTCCATACTAAAGGGTCTTGCCTTTACTCTAAGGCTGTGCTGTCAGGTCCTAGTCTCACTTGCCAATGGAAATATCTTCCCAACGTCCACTCTGTCCAGGCCATTCAGCATTCTGTAAGTTTCAATTAGATGCCCCCTCATCCTTTTAAACTCATTACGTATAGACTCTCAGTCCCCAGACATTCCTCACATGTTAAGCCTTTAACCCTGGGATCATTCTCATGTACATCATTTCCTAATCATCTTTACTGTTTTTACTCAATTTACCCTACAATAAACACGCCTTTGACCTCACTTCTGCCATTAACGGTTATAAAAAAATTTGGACCCCTCTTGCTGTTATTTACAAAAGGAATCCAAAACTTCCCATTATTTTTGTTTCACTGAATGAAAATTATTTTTGGGTAAAGTTGCTATTGTCCTGACGAACTGATCCCAACATAACAGGAGAGCCACTAGTATCACACAAACTATAATGAGAACTCCCATAACGCAGAAGGAACATCATCTTGTTATGAACTAAATACTGACTTTCCAGAGATCTAATACAACAGTGGTAGACTGCTACCTATTGAGCTATACATGATTGTCTTGTGACTCAGGTGGAACACTGAATTTTGTCTCACATTTTTATCTAGCTCACCCATAGATTTTTAATTAGAACAACAAAATACAAAGAATAGAACAGCACAAGAACACGCCATTCAGCTCACCAAGCCTGCAAAGACATGAGCCTTTCTAAACTAAAAACCATTTGCCTCCATGCTGTCCATATCCCTCTATTCCCTGCCTATTCATGTATCTGCCAAACTACCTCTTAAATGTTGCTACTGTATCTGCTTCTACCACCTCCTCTGGCAGTGCATTCCAGGCACTTACTATCCTTTGTGTAAACATGTCTCTAGCATCTCCTTTAAACTTTCCCTATTTAACCTTAAATCTGTGCCCCCTTGTAACAGACATTTCTACCCTTAAAAAAATACTGACTACCTATTCTATTCATGCCTCTCATAATTTTGCAAACTTCTATCAGGTTGCCTCTCAGCCTGCAACATACAAGTGAATACAAACCAAGTTTGCCCAACCTTTCCTCATAGCTAGTACCCTCCAATCCAGGCAACATCCTGTGAAACCTTTTCTATACCCTCTCCGAAACCTCCATGTGCTTCTGGCAGTGTGGCGACTGGAATTGTTCGCAATATTCCAGATACGGCATAACTAAAGTTTGATACAGCTGCATCAAGAGTTGTCAATTTTTATACTTTATGCCCCAACCAACAAAGTCAAGCATACTATATGCCACTTGACACCTTATCCACTTGTGTTGCCACTTTCAAGAAACAATGGACTTGTATGCCTAAATCCCTCAGCATGTTTGGGAAACTGAGAAACAAGTATGTAGGGAGATCTCTGATATATGCAAGCATAATAAAGGTTGTAATAATTTGGGCTTTCAATTTTCCAAACTATGATTGGGGCTACCGTAGTGTTAAAGGTTTGGATGATGAAGAATTTGTCAAACGTGTTCAAGAAAATTTTCTTTATCAGTATGTGGATGCTCCTACTAGAGAAGGACCAAAACTTGACCTTCTTTTGGGCAATAAGGCAGGACAGGTGCCTGAAGTAAAAGTAGGGGAACACTTTGCGTCTAGAAATCATAATTCTATTACTTTCAAAATGGTTATGGAAAAGCAGAAGCCTCCCAGTAAAGAGATAGCAAGAACTGTCGATGCTGGATTCAGAGACAACACAGTGTGGAACTGGAGGCACACAGCAGGTCAGGCAGCATCAGCGGAGTAGGAAAGTCGACATTTCGGGTCAGGACCCTTCTTCAGAACTCAGGCCATGCAGTGGGATTATAAGTCATTCGAAGATACCGAGAACTGCAGATGCTGGAGACATTGGTGAGGCCTCTTCTGGAGTACTGTCTCCAGTCTGGTCGCCCTGTGTTTGGAAAGATATTATTAAGCTAGACAGCTTTCAGAAGAGATTTGCCAGGATGTTGCTGAGTATGGAAGGTTTGAGTTCTAAAGAAAGGCTGGATTGACTGGGACTTTTTTCACTGGAGCGTAGGAAGGTTAGAGGAGACCTTAGAGAAATGTATAAAACCATGAGGGGTATAGACATATAAACAGGGTTAAGGTATGTGTCTTTTCCCTAGGATGGGGGATTTCAAGAATAGGGGGCACATTTTTAAGGTCAGAGGAGAGAAACTTAAAAAAGACACGAGGGACTTTTTTTTAAAATACAGACGGTGGATGGTGTTTGGAACGAACCTCCTGAGGAAGTGGTGGATGTGGGCACATTTACAACGTTTAAAAGACACTTGGATAAGTCCATGAATAGGAAAGGTTTGAAAGGATATGGGCCAGGAGCAGGCATGTGGGGCAAGTTTAGTTTGGGATTATGTTCAACATGGACTGGTTGGACTGAAGGGTGTGTTTCTGTGTTGTATGACTCGATGACTCTATGTTGATGCTTCTAAGGGCTCTGCTATTTACAGTGTACTTCCCTCCTGCATTAGATCTTCCAATACACATCACTTTATATTTGTTCAGAATAAACTTCATCTTCCGTTTCTCCACCCAAACCTCCAGCCTATTGATATCATGTTGTATCCTCTGGCAATCCTCCTTACTATCTACAGCTCCACCATTCTTTGCGTTATTTGCAGACCTAATGATCAGACCACCTATATTCTCCTCCAATCATTTACATATAAAATGCAAACAACAGGGACACCACTGGTCACAGACCTCCAGTCAGAAAAACACTCTTCTACCACTACTTTGTCTTCTTTGATTTGACCAAGCCAGTCCTTTATCAATCTTACCAGCTCACTGTGGATACCATGTGACTTCACCTTTTGCATCAGCCTACCATGAGGCACCTTATCAAAGACCTCGCTAAAGCCCATATGGAAAACATCCACCACCCTGCCCTCAATCTTTGTCACTTCCTTAAAAAAATCAAAGTTGTGAGACCTTGCCCACACAAACATACTGCATATCACTAATAACTCAACATTTTTCCCCAAATGTGAGTAAATGCTGTCCCAAAAGAATCTCCTCCAGTAACTTCCCTATTACTGACGCAAGGCTCATTGGCCTGTAATTTCCCATGTTATCATCATTGCCCTTCTTTAACAAAAGAACAACATTGGCTATTCTCCAAACTGCTGGGGCCTCTCGTGACTGGAGAGAACACAAAAATTTCATGCAAGGCCGCAACAATTTGCTCCCACTCCTCTTTCAGTATTATGGGATAGATCCCATTAGATCCTGGGGACTTGTCAACCTTAATGCTTTTCAAAACATCCAACATATCTTTTTTCACAGAGCTGGCTGGTTATCATACATGTATATGGGGTCTAATTGCATTACAAGTTGAAAACTGGGCCTCTAGGAATTCCCGTGCATGTCTATGGTTGATGTCTATGATGGTCACATTGTCTCAGTTAAATTGATGGCCTTCATCGTCTGAGTGCACTGAGATGAGGGAAAGTTTGTCGTGTCGGACAATGAAGGTCATCAGTTTAACTGGGCCGACGTGACCATCGTAGCTCAAGCGCTGTTCTACTCGCATGTCCAACACAACAAACTTCCTCTCATCTCAGTGCACTTAGACAATGAAGGCCATCAGCTTAACTAGGACAATGTGACCATCATAGCTCAAGCCAACCACAGGCATGCACGGGAATTCCTTGAGGTCCGGTTTTCAACACATAATACGATCAACAAACATGTGGAATTAGACCCCATATACAAACCCATGCAGAACAGAACTGGAAATGACACAACCCAACTTAACAGACCAGATCATATAAATTCCAAGTGAGTAGAACAACTTCACTTCATCGGAGGCTGCACTGATGATGTTACCTAGCATGGTGACAAAACATCTGTATGATAACCAGCCAGCTCGGCGAGCAAGCCAACAATCTCATCCGCAAATTGAGCTACAAATCTTTGCAAGAACCTTAAATATCTTTTTCCATATCAACATGACCTAGAACACCAACATATCCCTCTCTAAACTCACCATCCACCTTGTCCTGCTCCTTTGGGAATACTGATGCAAAGAATTTTTTAAAGACCTCACCCATTTCCTCCAGCTTCACACAAATTCCTTCTTTTGTACTTGATTAGACCCACCCTTTTCCTGGCTACCTCCTTGCTTCTTGAATATGTCTAAAATGCCTAGGGATTTTCCTTAATCCTGTTCGCTAAGGACATTTCATGGCCCATTTTAGCCTTTAATTACAACATATCAAGTATATTTTGTTCAACAAAAAAACTACAGCTGAGTCACAACTCATTAATCAGAATGAAATCAAATCCAGGCATCACAATATTGAAGTAAACCTTTTCTATCCACCATTGATTTTTTTTAAGCAAGGAGCCCATAGACATCAGTTTCCCCAGAATGTTTACCTTCAAGACAGATGGTCATTTCTATAGTTCATTCAACTGTGCAGAAATAGATTGTAGTAAAGTGAAAAATGTTCTATTAAGTAAATTCCTTTATAACAAATGTACAGTTACTAAGTTTTAAATTATCAGTAATCCAGCTGCAAATCCACTTCTGCTTCCAAGGCTATGATCTGGAATTGCAAGATTGCCCAAACCACTGCCATAGGAATCAGACATTC
Source organism: Ginglymostoma cirratum (assembly GCA_024137785.1). Taxonomy (NCBI): domain Eukaryota; kingdom Metazoa; phylum Chordata; class Chondrichthyes; order Orectolobiformes; family Ginglymostomatidae; genus Ginglymostoma; species Ginglymostoma cirratum. Next base: position 36,022,894 of record JAHRHZ010000013.1, read on the forward strand.
TATTTTCTCTCCGAAGAATTTTTGTTGCATTTTCTCATCTCGTTTCATTTAGAAAATGTAGAAGTACAATCAATTGCAAGCTGATAACATACAAGATGAAAAAGTAATTCACGTCAACCTGAAATCCATCCCACTTGAGAAAACTGCTCTACAGAACAAGTTACTTCCACAATTGAAATCGCAGTACTAATTTTCAACACAATAATGATCAATTAACATCATATAAGTTAACAGAAGCAGACAATAAAGGAAAGAAAATGTGGGCAGTAATGAGCTGCATTGAAACAACATTCACAGAGCACACTACTTACAGTGTATTTCATGCTGGAGCTGCTGCCATAAAATTGGGACAGATTGATTTCACAACAGTAGTATGACAGAAATAACCTCACTTAGGCATTATTGCTATTACTGGCCTTTATACTAAAATTACAGTATTTCTTCACTTTACCGTACAGATACATATTGGGTGTCTAGGGGTGGTTGGTTGTGCCACTGAATACAAAGATTTGTTTGTTGCTGAACTGTTCACCTGCAGTGAACTTTTTCAGTCAACTTATCACTGATGCAAATTTATGATTGATTGGGCCACACATTTCTTGTTTGGTCCAATAAATTAGGAAAATGAGTCAGAGGAATATCATACTGGAATATTTTGAAGATGCTAATAAACAGGGAATTGGGACTAATGTCTTTCAAGTGCAACTGACCAACCTGTCTACCTTCTGCCATGTAAAATTTTATTATTAAGAGGAAAAAGGGAATGTAGAAATACCAAGCTTGGCAGCAAAGGAAAACTGAACCCACTCATGCTTACCCTCTAATTAAATATAAAGACCTCATGAAAATGAGGAACAGTGTAGGAATTCTAACCTCATATGTTGCTGCACTGTTCTCCAGACTTTTCTAACCATTCCCTTCAAAGAAAATGAAAAATCGGTACGATGTAGAATGGTTACCTAACTTGATATCACCCATTTTATGCCAAAATTTAAAATCATTTCCAGCAGGGAGTGGTGGCTGAATGCTAGATACTGCTAAGCAAGACTGGTCTGGCATTCCTGAAGATTCTCAAAATCACTTATACCCTAGCTTTCCATAGCACATTAATTCTCAGTTGGTACAGAGGAAATCAGAAACCTGAGTCATTTACATGATGCTCCTCCCAGCATCACTCTGTCTACAGGAACTCTTTAAACCAAGAATCAGCCTGCAATTAACCTCCAGGTCTGGCCTCTTAAACTAACTAAAGCTCGTTAGGTCCATTCTTTTCCTTTTACCACAAGCTGTTTCAGAAACTCCACAAGACATCTTCAACTCACTATTCCCAATTCACAGCTCCAAACGAAAATTGATAAATGAATAAAAATAATGAAAAAAAAAATTCAGTGAGCGTTCTGACACAAGTAATATCAAGGCAGACAGCAAGAACTTCTTTAAATATATAAAAGGAAGAGAGAATCCAATGTAAACATAAGCCCCTTAGAGAACGAAGCAGATAAAATAATATGAGAACCAGAAAATAGCTTAGAAGACAGGAAATAAATACAACAGTAAATGTCCTAGGTCTAACCATCTTTGGCTGCTTCAATGATCTCCTTATGGCTTACATGGACAGGCAACAAATCCTGACCTAGCTAGTGATGCCCATGCCCACAAGGTAGTAATAAAAAAAATTAGAGGAAGTTAGAGAAAAATTACTAGGGCAACAATCGGGCTAAGGACCGATACGTCCCCAGGTTCCCTCCCAATGCCATCAGAAGTGGCAGTGTTTGCCAATGATTGCATAATGTTCGGCACAATTTTGTGACTCTTGAAATACTGAATAGACAGAACCAAATTCAGCAAGATCTGGACAATACCCAGGCTTGGCCCAAAAGGTGGCAAGCAACATTCACATTGCATACAAAAAACAAAGTTGCTGGAAAAGCTCAGCAGGTCTGGCAGCATCTGTGAAGGAAAAAACAGAGTTAATATTTTGGGTCCGGTGACCCCTCCCCAGAACCCGAAACGTTAGTTCTGTTTTTTCCTTCACAGATGCTGCCAGACCTGCTGAGCTTTTCCAGCAATTTTGTTCTTGTTCCTGATTTACAGCATCTGCAGTTCTTTCGGTTTTTATTCACATAAATGTCAGGCAGTGACCATTTTGAATAAGAGAAAATCTAACCATCACCCCTTGACATTCAATGGTGTTGTCACCACTGAATCTCCCCACTGTCAACATTCTGGATTCATGGAAAAGAAACCAAGCTCGACTACCCATGTAGATAGTGGTTTTATGACCAGGCAGAGGCTAGGAACCATGCAGCAAGTAACTCATGTCTCAATTCACTAGAGCCAGTCCACCATCTAGAAGGCACAGGTCAGGAATTTAATGGAATACCGTCAATTGCCTGGATGAATGCGAGTCCAACAACACTCAAGGAGCTTGACACCATCCAGGACAAAGCAGCCCACATCCACTCCCTCCACCACTGACATTCAGTAGCAGCAGTGTGTACTATCTACAAGATGCACTGCAAAAGTTCACCAGATGCTTAGACAGCACTGTCCAAACTGATTACCACTTCTATCTAAACGGCAGCAGATACATGGGAGCATCACCTCTAAGCCAGCTGACTTGGAAACATATTGCTGTTCCTTCAGTGGCATTGGCTGAAAATCCTGAAGGTGCCTCCCTATTGGCGTTATGGGCTTACCTACACCACATGGATTACAGTGATTCAAAAAGGCAGCTCAGTACAACCTCAAGGGCAACCAGTACAGGCAATAAATGCTGGCCAAGCCGGTAATGCCCACATCCCACAAATGAATAAAGAAAAAACAACTGTCACTAAAGAAAAAAAACGCTAAGGCAACTAATTGAGCTAAAGACTGACAGATCCCCTGGATATTAAGGAGAAATACCGACAAAGATAGTGGATCACCAGTAGTAATCATCCAAGAATCCACAGATTTGGAAAACTGCTTTATTTAAAAAGGGAAGGAGACAAAAAAAGGTAACTATAGAAAAAAAGAGGTAACTTTTCTGAAGAAGGGTCTAGACCCGAAACGTCAGCTTTCCTGCTCCTCTGATGCTGCTTGGCCTGCTGTGTTCATCTAGCTCTACACCTTATTATCTCAGATTCTCCAGCATCGGCAGTTCCTACCCTCTCTGGAACTGTAGATCATTAGCTTAACACCTTTATTGGGAATACATTCAAGTCAATTATAAAAGATGAAATGCATTTAAAAATATATAAGATTAAACACAGTCAGCATGGTTTTACAAAGGGGAATACATGCCTAACAAATTTCTTAGAATTCTTTGGGGAGATAACAAGCAGGATTGATAAAGAAAAGAAATGGCTGTAACATATTTGGATTTTCAGAAGATGGTTGGTATGAGGATTAGCTAACTAATAGAAGATAGAATGTTGCGATACAGAAAGCATCCTCAGGTTAGCAACTTGTAACTGGTGGAGTGCCACAGGTATCAGTGCTAGGGCCACAATTATTTACAATAAGTGTTAATGACTTTGATGAGCAACGTGAATGTACTGTAGCAGATTTTGTGGATGACAAAAATAGGTGGGAAGGCAAGTGATCAGGATGACAATAAATCTGAAGAGGGATATAGACAGGTTAAGTGAGTAGGCAAAAACAATGCCAAATGGAATACAGCATGGGAAATGTGAGTTTAATTTATTTGTCAGGAAACCATAGACTGGTCAAATCAGCAAAGATTTTAGGCTAAACATGATTTTGGATGGTTTACAAAATGTTAAAAAGAGAACAAAGATTATTGAAATGGACAGATCACTCACAAACAGGCAAAACAAATGACTGTTAGCATACTTAAAAAACACAGCTCTCCAGTACAAAGGATCTCATATATTAAACAGTTACGTGATTTAAATCAATAAAGGCGGCCTTTTTTTTTTACAGCAGTGAGCTAAAAAGAGGCATACATGACCACCGTTTGTAGAGTGCTTTGAGATGTCTAAGGTACTTTTTCCAAGAGCAGTCACAGTTGTAATGTAGTAAAAACATCAGTTAATTTATGCACAACAAATTCCCACAAACAGCAATGCAATAATGACTAGATAATCTGCTTTTGTGATGTTGATTAAAAGCTCAGTATTGACTGGGGCACCAATGATAACATCCCTGCTTTTCATCAAAATAGAATGATGAGAGTTGTACACCCATCAGAGAGGGAAAGAGATAAATGGAACACTACCTGAATGTCTCACCCAATCTCCTTGGTCAAATTATCGTAAGGAGATAGCCTGGACCCTAACTTCTTTATTTATTTAAAGGCAAGTTTAAAAGTGCTGTGTTTGAGTTATGATTCAAGTGGTCCACCACTAGGCTTTAATCAAAACACTATTCTTACAACACAGTTAAAATACAAAAAGAACAATTGGCATAACTTTACCTCTACTGAAATACTTAACAAGAGAATGCATTATTTAATACTTATCAAACATTCCAATATAGGCAGCACCCCACAAACAAACTTTGGCAAAAATGCAATTCAGCACAACAATTATAATTCTCACGTGCGACCTCTCTCCAGTCCCGAAGAAAGATACTGTCACTTTTGATTTTTAAGAGGAACCCTCACTGTCTAAGACTCCTCTCTAGTAGCCAGGAACTCGAGCTTTTTGATCACCAGCCAGACTCAGTAGCTGAAAACAAAACTTGTAAAAAAAAAAAAACTTCCTGGGTCTGTGTGAGCCTTGATCCAGTTCTCTCATGATTATTTTGTCTCATTAGAAAAAAAGCACCCAGGGAGAACTCAAAAGTTGTTTGGCACCACTGTCACAACACCCTTCTGTGAGGGAAACAGTACAGAACACCTCTCTCTCTCTCTCAGTCTCATCATACATCTTCGATTGCTTCATCATTGACCCACCCTCCATCATAAGGTCGTAAGTGAGAATGTTTGCTGATGACTGTACAAAGTTCTGCACCATTCATGACTCCTCAGATACTGATGCAGTCCATGCCTAGGTGTTGCAAGACCTGGACAATTTTCAAGTTTGAAGTGACAAGTGGCAAATAACATTCAAAATAAAACAGAACCCACTTGTCACCCTTTGACATTCAAATGGTATCACCATCACTGAAATCCCACTTGCGACAGACTAGGAATTATCATTGACCAGAAACTGAACTGGACAAGTTATACAAATACTGTAGCTACAAGAGCAGGTCAGAGGCTAGAAATCGTACAGCGTGCAATTTACCTCCTGACTCCCCATTTATTAGGACTGCAATGGAAAACTCTCCCCTTGCCTGGCTGAGTTCAGCTCCAACAACACTCAAGAAGTTTGACATCATTAAGGACAAAACTGCCTATTTAACAGGCACCACATTCACAGTCGCGCAGTCCAGCTACAACAAACAGTGTGCTACCTATAAGAGGCACTGCAGAAATTCACCAAAGGTTTCTTAGACTACACTTTCAAAATCCATGACCATCATCACTTAGAAGGACAAAAACAGCAGATACTTGGGAATGCTACCCCTGATAGCTGCCATCCAAGCCACTCCTCACCAAACTTAGAAATGTATCACAATTCCTTCAGTGTTGCTGGGAAAAAATCCTGTAACTGTCTTCTCATCGACATTGTAAGTCTTCCTACAACAAGTGGACTGCAGCAGTTCAAGAAAGCAGCTCACTACCTCCTTCTTAAGAGCACCTAGGGGTGGACAATAAATGCTGGTCCAGCCAGCGACCTCTACAGCCCATGAATGAATTTGAAAAAGAGCACCTTTGATACTGCAGCATTCCCTCAGTAACATGTTGGTAGATCAGCCTTGATTTTTGTATTCACGTTCTGGCTGATGCTAAATAATCAATTTCTTGGGAAAGGAACCTTGCTATCTACCATTCAATTAAAGAAGTGTTACTTCAGTATTTGATTAGGCAAGCTACTGACATGAGTAATTACCTAATTATGCTGAGTGAATTTCCAGCTGCATATTTCAAATAAGGAGTCAGCTATGAAGCAAAAGCAGCCAGTATGAATAAACATGAAACAATTAAACAATGCTGCCACTGCGAAAGTCACAGAATATTTTGGTAATACTGTAGTCAGTGAGGCATTTCCATATTTATCAAAGCAGTAATCACCACTTATGATTTTGTTAGCTATAGTATAACAGGTCTTTCATTGCACAAATTTGGATTCTATAACCCATACTGTGCTAACCAATGAGTTGGAAACAGGACTTAAGGCAGGACTCTCATCCGACAGACTAGTTTCCTCAGCAAGCAGGGTATCATGGGCAAATCACCACAAGTTACCTTTAATTCAGTTGCTTGAGCAACTAGAAAGAGAATAGGGCCTTTTAAAGATCAACAAGGTCATCTATGTGTTGAACCTCAGGAGATGAGAGAGATACTAAATGAATATTTTGCCTCAGTTTTTACTGTGGAGAAAGAAATGGAGCCTGGAGAACTGGAAGAAATAAATATTGATGCTTTGAAAATAGTTGACATTACAGAAGAGGAATTGCTGGAGGTCTTAGAATACATAAAAGTAGAGAAATCTCTGGGACATGACCAAGTCTATCCCAGATATTATGGGAAGTTAGGGAAGAAATTGCAGGGCCCCTACTAGAAATATTTGTATCATCTATAACCACAGGCGAGATGCCAGAGAACTGGAGAGTAGCTAATACCATGCCTTTGTTTAAGAAAGGTTGAAAGGAGAAGCCTGGAAACTGTAGACCTTTGAGCCTGACATTGTCGGAGGTGATTCCGAAAGAGGGGATTCACATGCATTTCGAGAGGCAAGGATTGATTGGGGATAGTCAGTATAGTTTCGTGAGAGGGAAATCATGTCTCAGAAACTTCATTGAGTTTTTGAGGAAGCAACCAAAAAGATTAATGAGAGCAATAGACGTTGTTTAGTTGGACTTTAGTGAAGCCTTTGACAAGGTTGTGTATGGTAGTCTAATTAATAAAGATAGATCACGTGGGATTCAGGGTGAGCTTGCCAATTGGATACAACATTGGCTTGATAGTAGGAGACAAAGGGTGGTGGTGGAGGGTTATTTTTCAGACTAGAGGCCTGTGACCAGCGGTGTTTACAGGAATTGGTAATAGATCCACTTTTGTTTGTCATTTATACGAATGATTTGGGGGAGAATATAGAAGGCAATATAGTTAGTTTGTGGACAACATCAAACTTGGTGGTATAGTAGACAGTGAAGAAGGTGATTTAAGATTGCAAAGAGATCTTCATCAATTGGGACAATGGGCTGAGGATTGGCGGATGGAGTTTACTTTGAATAAAAGTGAGGTTTGCATTGCGATAAAACGAACAAGGGCAGGACTTATACAATTAAAGGTAGGGCCCTGGGTAGTGTTGTCAAAATAGAGACCTAGGGGTTCAGGTACATAATTCTTTGAAATTTGATTCACAGGTAGACATGGCGGTTAAGGCGGCATTTAGCACGCTTGCCTTCATTGCTTACACCATTGAATATAGGAGTTGGGACGTCATGTTGAGATGGTACAGGACGTTGGCGAGGCCTCTCTACTGTGTGAAGTTCTGGTCACCCTGCTATAGGAAGGATATTATTAAATTGGATAGGGTTCAGTAAAGATTTACTTGAATGTTGCTGGGAATGGAGGGTTTGAGATTTAAAAATAAGCTGGATAACCTGGAACTTTTTCACTAAAGTGTAGGAGGTTGAGGGGTGACTTTATAGAGGTTTATAAAATCATGAAGGGCATAGATAAGGTGAATGGCAAGGATGTTTTCCTTAGGGTGGGTGAGTTCAAAACCAGAGGGCATACTTTTCAGGTAAGAGGAAAATATATTAAAGAGGCACAGACAAGTTCGACCAAAGAGTCTGCTTCCATGCTGTGTAACTCTGACTACCAGTGAACTTCATCTGGTTTGGATAGGTTTAATTAAGTGGTCTTCCAATGTGTATGAAATCTCTGTTATCATCTGAGTTTGTTTTCCTGTCGTTTTTTTCAATCAAACAATTATTTTGTTTGAGAGAGATAGTAGGAACTGCCGATGCTGGAAAATCTGAGATAACCAGGTGTAGAGTTGGATGAACACAGCAGGCCAAGCAGTATCAAAGGAGCAGGAAAGCTGACGTTTCGGGTCTGGACCCTTCTTCAGAAATGGGGGAGGGGAAGGGGACTCTGCAATAAATAGAGAGAAGGGGAGGCGATGATGGAAGGTGGATAGAGGAGCACCTATCCTCTAGGAGAGAAGACGGATAGGTCAAGGAGGTTGGAATTAGGTGGGCTGGTCTTGGGATGAGGTCAGGGGTGGGGAGATTTTGAAGCTTCTGAAGTCCACATTGAGACCATTGGGCTGCAGGGTTCCCAAGCGGAATATGAGGTGCTGTTCCTCCAGCCTTCGGGTGGCATCGTTGTGGCACTGGAGGAGGCCCAGGATGGACACGGCGTCCAAGGAGTGAGAAGGGGAGTTCAAGTGGTTCGCGACCAGGAGGTGTAGTCGTTTGTCACGAACCGAGCATAGGTGTTCCACAAAGCGGTCTCCAAGCCTCCGTTTGGTTTCCCTGATGTACAGGAGGCCACACTGGGAACAGTGGGTACAATATACCACATTAGCAGATGTGCAGGTGAACATCTGTTTAATGTGGAAGGTTGTCTTGGGGCCTTGGATGGAGGTGAGGGGGGAGGTGTAGGGGCAGGTATAGCAGTTCCTGCGGTTGCAGGGGTGGTGGGGCTAGTGGGGAGTGTGGAGCGGACGAGGGAGTCACAGAGACAGCGGTCTCTCCAGAAGGCAGATAAGGGTGGGGAAGGAAAAATGTCCTTGGTAGTGGGGTCAGATTGCAGGTGGCGGAAGATGATGCGTTGAATCTGGGGGCTGATGGGGTGATACGTGAAGATGAGGGGAATTCTGTCTTTGTTGTTGTTGTGGGGATGGGGTGTGAGGGCCGAGTTGTGAGAAACGCAAGAGATGCAGTCGAGGGCATTTTCGACCACTGTGGTGGGGAAATTGTGGTCCTTGATGTCCAGGAGTGGAATGCCTCATCTTGGGAGCAGATGCAGCGGAGGAGAAGGAATTGGGAATAGGGATGGCATTCCTGCAGGAAGGTGGGTGAGAGGAGGTGTATTCTAGGTAGCTGTGGGAGTCGGTGGGTTTGACATAGATATCAGTCTCCAGGTGGTTACCAGAGATGGAGACAGAGGCGTCCAGGAAGGAGAGAGAGGTATCAAAGATGGTCCAGGTGAACTTAAAGTTGGGGTGGAAGGTGTTAGTTAACAGTTCATCCACTATACTAACATCTTGCACCCCGATGATATCTACCTACATCTTATTCAAGATGTAGGTCCAGAAGAAGGGTGTAAAACCGAAACGTCGACTTTCCTGCTCCTCTGATGCTGCCTTACTTGCTGTGCTCCTCCAGCTCCACACTGTACTGACCCTGACTCCAGCATCTGCAGTTCTTGCTATCTACCTTATTCACTTCTCCTGCACTCTCAGTATTTAACTCTGGTATCTTAGTTGTAGTTAAAGCATCAACTCGATCTGGGCATTTTCCTTTCGAGTTTTCTTCTCAGACTCATTCTCATGAACTCAGTCCCATGGGCTTATCTTGCAGCTCACAAACATTCTGAACGATCATATTACAATGGAAACACTTAGGCTGTCAAATCTCATGAGCACCGTCAGTACCTTTCTTTCTGATCTAGGGAGCAAATCTTGGTGTATTTCCAGCACTTTACTCCGTACTTTGGCCACATGCTTTTCATTTACTCTCCCTCTTTCTCTTCCTTTCAAACTTATCAAGATGACAAGACAAAAACATTTATGGATCAGTTCATGATTAATCAGCCTTAATGGCAGTTTCAGCCCTTCAATTTTCAACTTTTCAATTTTTACCTGCATAATTCTTAACTTAATTTCTTATTCTTTCTCTCTCTCTCTCGCTTCTGGTTTCTGCTTTCTCGCCTTTTAATTCCAGTGCCCTATTTCTTTTGTCTTTTGGAATTTCATCTCTAGCTTGTTCAGCTTTTCTTCATGTTCAAGCTGCTTTAACCATAAGTCAATACTAAGTGGATTCTGACGGTTATGGAGTGCCAAGTACCTCCTGTATGTCATAGAAATCTACAACACATAAAAAGGCCCTTTGGCTCACTACATTTGTGCCAGTCAAAAACTACCACCTAATTCTTATAGTTTCCACTAAACCCAGATGTTGTGCTAGCTCTTCAATTATTTCTGCCTTTTTAGCTCTGGCAGACAGTTTCACTTCCAACATGTTTGCCAATTCAATGAATAAAATGTGATGTCTTTAGTCAGGGATAGCTCTGCCACCTGCAGGAAGGCTGTAGCAATTTCCAGTGCCCTTTTTTATTCTCACAAAATCTGGTATTTCCTTTAATCCTTAATCCTTTATCCTCTACTAACTCCACAGCCAAATATTCATTGACTTTGTTCCAAAATAATCCTGGCAAAATCCGCTAATCTCTTACAATGACCAATTTAGGAAAGCGCACGGATGCTCAATTCCCACAACTCCTGGGATCACCACAGAAGTTAAAGATTTAATCAAATTACTTAAAATTCCCAGTCTTCCTGTCTGATGAACTTGGGTTAATAGAAAATGCATACCAGGTTTCTGTACTTAACAAGAAACTACTATTTCTAATCACAGGCATGCAAAATATGAATTATCAACTTATAAGTCCATAATATAAACTCTACCCCTTCATAAACATACATGCAGACAGACATGGAGAGGAAAAAAAACCTTAAATGTTATGGGTGTAAAAAACAAACTTATGGGAACACAGGTCATTCGAACCATTCCACAAAAATTCAATGAGGTGTCCTTTTGTTTCTACCATGCCCTTCTGATCTCCGATTTTCTTCATTCCAAACACCTTCAGTTCTTACTGAAGACATGGGGAAGCTGGCATGCTAATTGCTCAGTCATTTGTTCGAGGCAATAGCTTATAGGCAAATGGTAAGTACAAATGTTCTCCAATTCTTCATTACTTTTCTACGGTAGGAGAGGATTGTCTTTTTTAGGATCTGGAGACTTACTGCTACTGTTTTGTTCACATGCTGGCTCAAACCAATCAATGCTATGGTCATACCGATGACACTTCACTCTCCTGATTGGAAAAAGCTGCCTCGAACACCATGATGCTGATGAGTCTCCAGCATTGATCCTTCACTGCCTAACAATGCAACAAAATTAATACAGTTCAGTGAGTTCCAGCAACTCTGTTTAAAACATCTTCCACGGTCCTTAGTTCAAAGCAGCATCCTTTTCCCACGTTAGTCCACAATCCAAAAAGTAATGAAAAGTAAAAATATGTGGTCTTCGAAATGAGAAAAACATGTAGCTCCTAGGATTTTTCTTTGATTTTATCATGCTTGGAGGAATGATGGCCTGCATGAAGAGTCCTTAAGTTGAAATTGGAGATCATGAAAGAATGGATAATGGTCTCAGCAAAGGTGGCATCTGAAGTGGTGCTGCCGAGGTTGGGGTGTGCTGTGTTGTGAAATGGAATAATCTTGCTGAGCCATAATTTGTGAATTTTAAAAGTCAGAATTTTATAAATAGTTTGGCTCAACTTGAGAATGGCGGGTGGCCGACTGGAGTCAGTGGCGACAAAGAACATTTATGGTGAAAGTGAAGACAATGACTTCTATCTGATGTTGAGCTGAGATTACTGTTGTTCTCCAGAATTTGATAATGTCTTATAGCTTAGAGAAGTTGACAGTGAAGACAGGATGGATCAGGATCAGCTTCCATGTGAATTTTAACCTTATGACTGCAGAAAGGAATCCCAAAAATAGCATGTAGGTCAAGAGGAGCAAATAGCCAGAGTAGATTTTGGGTTCGGAACCCAGAAGTAATAGTGCAGCACGGGGAAGAAAAGCCAAATATTTTGACTTGCCCTAATGTGTCGAAAATGGAACCATACTAGTGGAGTCTTACGGCTGACTGAGTACACCTATCTGAAAGCAAAAACAGAGATCAAAGAGGATGAGAAAGGAGGTAGGAACATGTCTCATGATGAGGGCATAAAGAAGCTATTAAGGGAGAGAGATAAAAGGTACTGCAGATGCTGGAGAATCTGAGATAACAAGCATGGGGCTGGATGAACACAGCAGGTCAAGCAGCATCACAGGAGCAGGAAAACTTGACGTTTCGGGCCTAAACCCTTCATCAGGGAGAGAGATATTTTAAGTGGAAAAGCCAAAGATTAGATAAATTAGCATATTATGGGAAAATGTGAAATGGTCTATTTTGGCATGAAGTGCAAAGAAGCATAGTATCTAAAATGGTGAGGGATTGCAGAGCTACAAGTTGCATAAGACTCTGGTTATCCTGGTGCATGAATTACAAAGGGTATACAGGTACAGCAAGTGGTAAGGAAAGCTGATTGAATGTCCTTGACTAATCCAAGGCGAATTGATTACAAATATTGGTAATTTATCCTTCAATTAGAAGAAATTCAGAGATTTACCGAACTAATGCCTGGAAGAGGCAGTTGCCGTGTGATGAAAGTTGGAATAGGCTAGGGTTATGTCCGCTAAAGTTTAAAAGGGAGAGAGAAAAGTTAATTGGAACATTTTAGATCCTGAGGAGTCATTCACAGGGTGAATGTGGAAAGAATGTTTCCTGCAAAATCTAGAACTACAAGTCACTATTTAAAAATAAAGGGTCACCTGTTTAAAGCAGACACAGAGATTTTTGTTTTTCCACAGAGGTCATAAATCTTTGAAACTCTTTCATATATGATGGAAGCAGAGCCTTTGAATATTTTTTAAAGTAGAGGTAGATAGGTACTTCATAACCAATAGGATGACACGCTATCAGAGATAGGTGAAAATGTACAGTGATCAGATCAGCTATGATCTTATGAAATGGCACAGCAGGCTTCAGGGAATAGACGGCCTCCTCCTCCTAAACCATATGTTCATAAGACTTGTATGGCACAGAAACAAATTCTTCGGCCCACCTCGTCCACGCTGACCAGATATCCTAAATTAATCTAGTCCCATTTGCCAGCATTGGCCCACGTACCTCAAAACCCTTCCTATTCATGTACCTATCCAGATACCTTTTAAGTGTTGTGATAGTACCAGCCTCCAGCACTTCCTCTGGCAACTTGTTCCATATATGCACTACTTTCTGCGTGAAGAAGTTACCCCTTACATCCTTTTAAATCTTTCCCTTCTAACCTGAAATCTATGCCCTCTAGTTTTAGATTCCCTTATCCTGGGGGAAAAAAAAGATCATAGCTATTCACATTTTTCCCTCCCCACCCTTATCTGCCTTCCAGGGGGACCGCTCTCTCCGTAACTCCCTTGCCACTCCACACTCCCCACTAGCCCCACCACCCCTGGCACTTTTCCCTGCAACCGAAGGAAGTGCTACACATTCCCCTAGACCTCCCCACTCACCCCCATCCCAGGCCCCAAGAAAACCTTCCACATTAAACAGATATTCACCTGCACATCTGCTAGTGTGGTATATTGTATCTGCTGTTCCCGATGTGGCCTCTTCTACATCAGGGAAACCAAGCGGAGGCTTGGAGACCACTTTGTGGAACACCTATGCTCGGTTCGCGACAAACAACTGCACCTCCCAGTCGTGAACCACCACTTCAACTCCCCCTCCGACTCCTTGGTGGGCAGATCCATCCTGGGCCTCCTCCAGTGCCACAATGATGCCACCTGAAGGTTGCAGGAACAGCACCACATATTTCACTTGGGAACCCTGCAGCCCAAAAGTCTCAAATGTGGACTTTACTAGCTTCAAAATCGCCCCACCCCCGAGCTCATCCCAATACCAGCCCAGCTCGTCCCCACATTCTTGACCTATCCATCTTTTCTCCCACCGATCCGCTCTTCTCACCTCAACCCCCACCCCCATCTCCTATCTACCAGCCTCATTTCCGCCTCCTTGACTTGTCCATCTTCCCTTCACTGACCAACCCCCATCCTAACTCCCCACCTACACTCATCTTTACTGGCTTCATCCCTGCCACCTTGACTTGTCTGTCTCCTCTCTACCTATATGCTCCTTTATCCACCTTCCATCCGCCTCCCCCCGCTCTCTCTATTTGTTTCAGAATCCCCTTCCCCTCCCCTATTTCTGAAGAAGGGTCCAGACCTGAAACGTCAGCTTTCATGCTCCTCTGAAGCTGCTTGGCCTGCTGTGTTCATCCAGCTCTACACCTCGTTATCTCAGATTCTCCAGCATCGGCAGCTCGTACTATCTCTCTCATAGCTATTCACCTTATCTGTGCCCCTCATGATTTTATAAACCTCTATAACATCACCCCTCAGCCTCTGAAACTCCAGGGGAAATATCCCAGTCTATTCAGCTTCTCCCAATAGCTCAAACCCTCCAATCCCAGCAACATCCTTGTAAATCTTTTCCGTTAAACTTGAAAGGGGTCAATGTCATGTTCCTTCCAAACCTGATAATCAATCTAGAATCTAGCTGATTTACAGAAAAGTAAATGCACACTCGAAAATAGATTTATTCTCAATTCCGCAGTTGGAAGATTGTAATATTAGAAAGTAATGAAGCACTACCAGTCCTAAGAGTTATTTATTGAAGGTTACTGGGAAATGCCATTAACCTCAGGGGCTGGAGATATTCATTAGTGTCAAACTAAATGGAGTACACCAACGTCAAGTCATTCCATTTGAGTTAAAAACCATCCCACCTACATACTAAAAACATATGAATAAAGTCCTAACTGAAGTACCTGTGTCGATTATTTAGGCAATGTCATAATATACAGTAACACACAGGAAGAGCATGTAAGGAACCATTCTCCTTCATTTTCATGAGCCGCATGTCTCAAATTTATCACATTTAAAGTCTGCACCTTATCTGCAATCCCCTTTATGGCCTTTCTCAATCCTAGCACTGCATTGTCAACTAGCTCTCTTATCCCCTTATCAAGTTCTTTGTTTCAAAGTCCAAGTTTCCATAGATAGTCTCTCATATTCCTTTTCCAACAGTGACTGAGAATTTAACAGCTCAAATCGATCAACATAGCATGTTTAGGATGAGATGACAATTTTGCAAAAAAAAAGTTCATAGGAAATTTCCTATGAACAAGTGAAAATGACACTTGGAGTTGACAACTGTTTATTTTGCATAGACAAGGACAAGCTGACAGCTTATAAGAAATACATTCCAGCTAAAGGTATTTCTAGGGTCACACTATTTCTAGTTTGAAACAAGTGGAAAAAGATCCAAAGACTACTAACTGAATTTTGAGTATCCACAAGTTCTAATTAGAGGAAAATAAACAAAAAAATTGATATTTAAGTGAGTCATATTTTACTTCAGTGGAACCAAGGCAAATAGCTGAAGTTGAGATCAATCATGATCCAACAGAACGTAGAAGTAGTTCAAGGTGTTGAAAAATCTATATTACTTCTTATTTTCCTCTTTCATTTCATCTCTGTACACAGTGATTTTTTTTTTAAAGTTCACTCATGGGATGTAGGCATTACTGGCTGGCTCAGCACTTATTTCCCATCCATAGTTGGCCTTGGGTACAACTGAATTGCCAGGTCATTTCAGAGGGCAGCTAAGAGTCAATTACATTGCAATGGGTCTAGAGTCATATGTAGGCTAGACTAGGTAAGGATAGCTATTGTCTTCCTAAGAGAAGCACCATCTGCTGTGGTGCGATTTGAAACTGGCTGCTCAGAACATCAAGTATATCTCTGGATTACAAGTCAAACACCACCACTAATTAGGTCATTGCCTCCTCGATAATCTTTAGAGAAACAATCTGCACCGAGAGCACCAACTAATCTCGCCCTTTAAAGATACGCTGATCTGTTGTGCATTTTCCTTTAGTTTTATGAACAGTAATTGTTTACTGGTTCCTCACATTATAGAAACGGAAAATTTACAACACAAAGGTCATGCAGCCCATCATGTTTGCACTATTACAGCGCTGACTTAATTATGTTTTCGACCCCAAGGTTTCTGACTTAATGAAATAGTTGAACACAATTGACAGCCATGACATGACTTCATTACATGGAGTTTCTTTTCGTGCATCAGACATATTCCTGTACAGGAACTGACTGCTATGCCTTCCTATGTAACAATAGTTATAATCCATTATTTGTAAAATGCTTTGAAATATTGAGAACGTGATCAGCTAATATAAAAGCAAAAGCTCTTTCTTAAATCCTCATTTCTCTACCTTATACAACTACTACTTTTCTCCCCTCAGCAAACTCTACATCCAGTTACAAGAGGCAAAAAAAAATCAATGCTTCTGTTACATCATGGTTTGTTTTTTTTTGTCTGCCACATGGCGTAAAAGATCAGATTAATCGAGTTCAAAATTTATTCCTTTGAATGTCCAGGTGCTGAGAGAAATCTATGGAAAGGATTCTGAGGTTTATAGTATCGTCATTGTTTTAATGATGCTGAAAAACGTTCACCTGCCAGATAAATACTGTCTCTTCGTCAGAGTTTGTGTTTCCTAACTCTACAGCAGGGAAGTAATAACCTTCACCTTAGAGCTCTATACGCTTCCTTCGCTTTTTTCCTCTTTTGTGTTGCTTTTCATTCTTCTCTCTTCTGGCTTCGGACCCGGCGCAGACCTGGCGAGGCAGCTTCCTATGGCAGCCTCTGGCTTGGCATAACAGACTCTCGGCTCACGGCTCACGTGGCTTCAGGTGGACTTCCTGTCTCGAGGTGATTCGCTGAAGTGTGGTCCCACCGTGGCTAACCACTCAAGACTGTAACGTTTGAACTTTCAGTATTATTTCTTTATTTTCTACTTAAAACTAAGAAGGTGTTACTGCAGTGTTTAACTTTTTAAACTTTGTTCTTTCTTTCCACTGTGATCTTAAAATTCTGTACCTAAGCACTTGTACCGAAGATGGCACCTTATGCGACAACGTTATATACTTTCACTGTACCCCTGTACACATGACAATAAAATCAAATCTAAAATCTAAATTCTGGACCTGATCACTGACTAAGAAACGCTAATGAATAATTCAGAGAATTTGAGGAAGAAAGAAAAAAAAGTTGCATTTAAGTTCCATTTTCTACATCCTCAGGACATTCCGAAGTGATTGCTTGATTGATTACATTTTGAAGTCAGTCAATTTGTATTGTCAGAAAACACCTTCTTTTAAAGGAAATCATATCTTGCTCACTGAGTTAGAAATGTTCCAGAGGATCTTTCTACCCTTTTTCTTCAATTCTATCTTCAACAAACTAAGTTAGTCCTGAAATATAAAGACTTTTAAAAAATTCTTTCTTGAACTTATATCTGAAAAGTGGTATCTCACAAGCATCTTGTCTAAATATCTATTTGTTGCGAGAGAGCCATGACATTCAGTGGCATCAGCTTGTATACCTCAGCGTTCGACATAACTACGCTCAACCAGGTGTCCCAGGTCTATTTAATCGTCAAGCTCCAGAAGCTCTTTGGAGGATTCCTGGCTGTCTTAGCTGTTCTGTAAGAAATGGTGGAGAGCAAATAGTTTGCATCTCCATGGGGAATGTATATCTCTATGGCTTTCAACTAAACTGTTGAAAAGAATCAGACACAGGAGTCTTTGAAATTCTGGACTGTCCAAATTGTTCCCCAAGGGAAGAGGAAGATTCATCCAGGTGTAAAGTGTTGGCAACTGTATCCATAAGACCGTAAGACATAGGAGTGGAAGTGAGGCCATTCGGCCCATTGAGTCCACTCCGCCATTTAATCATGGCTGATGGGCATTTCAACTCCACTTACCCGCACTCTCCCCGTAGCCCTTGATTCCTTGTGAGATCAAGAATTTATCAATCTCTGCCTTGAAGGCATTCAACATCCTGGCCTCCACTGCGCTCCGTGGCAATGAATTCCACAGGCCCACCACTCTCTGGCTGAAGAAATGTCTCCTCATTTCCATTCTAAATTGACCCCCTCTAATTCTAAGGCTGTGCCCACGGGTCCTAGTATCCCCGCCTAACGGAAACAACTTCCCAGCATCCACCCTTTCTAAGCCATGCATTATCTTGTAAGTTTCTATTAGATCTCCCCTCAACCTTCTAAACTCTAATGAATACAATCCCAGGATCCTCAGCCGTTCATCGTATGTTAGGCCTACCAGTCCAGGGATCATCCGTGTGAATCTCCGCTGGACACGCTCCAGTGCCAGTATGTCCTTCCTGAGGTGTGGGGCCCAAAATTGGACACAGTATTCTAAATGGGGCCTAACTAGAGCTTTATAAAGTCTCAGAAGCACATCACTGCTTTTATATTCCAACCCTCTTGAGATAAATGACAACATTCCATTCGCTTTCTTAATCACGGACTCAACCTGCAAGTTAACTTTTAGAGAATCCCGTACTAGCACTCCCAGATCCCTTTGTACTTCGGCTTTATGAATTTTCTCACCGTTCAGAAAATAGTCCATGCCTGTATTCTTTTCTCCAAAGTGCAAGACCTCGCATTTGCTCACGTTGAATTTCATCAGCCATTTCCTGGACCACTCTCCTAAACTGTCTAAATCATTCTGCAGCCTCCCTACCTCCTCTGTACTACCTGCCTGTCCACCCAACTTCGTATCATCAGCAAACTTTGCCAGAATGCTCCCAGTCCCTTCATCCAGATCATTAATATATAAAGTGAACAGCTGCGGCCCCAACACAGAACCCTGCGGGACACCACTGGTCACTGGTTGCCATTCCGAAAAAGAGCCTTTTATCCCAACTCTCTGCCTTCTGTCAGACAGCCAATCCTCAATCCATACCAGTAACTCACCTTGAACACCATGGGCCCTCATCTTACTCAGCAGCCTCCTGTGAGGCACCTTATCAAAGGACTTTTGGAAGTCCAGATAGATAACATCCACTGGGTTTCCCTGGTCTAACCTACTTGTTACCTCTTCAAAGAATTCTCACAGGTTTGTCAGACACGACCTCCCCTTACTAAATCCAGGAAAACTCAGGCAGAATGGAACAATTGACACAATGAATCAACATAGCTTGGTGGGGAAGAGGTCGATGGCTGCTGGAGAGCTGAGAGTGACTTTTGGATGGTTCTTTTAATTGGGCTGCTTTGCCAGAAGCTTAGCATGGAGTATAAACTTTTCACAAGACACATTTTGATTGAGCTAATTTGCATTTTCAACATTTTCTTTAGGTTGACATATTGGGCCAGATTTTGAGGAGTAGCAATTTCACACAGACTTATTAAAAAACAAAAGGAACTCCTCACTTCCGAGAGGAGATTCTGCTCAAAATTAATAAGTCGTACTTCCATTCTGACAGCTCTTTCATAATGTAGAATTGTCACGGAAAGGCAAACTAGGCCTCCTTTTCACAGCAGCCAATTACTGTATTTTGAAATTCAGAAAGGTCCTGACGGCCCATTTAACAGCCATTGTCAAAAGGTACGTATAGAAGGTAAGTGTAATGTTAGAGTGATGTAAGGGTAAGGTGTTAGGTGGGGGGGTTGGGTCCTACGGTGCTGTGAGGTGAAGGTAGGGTACCAACTAAGTGTTTATTGTGGGCTTGAGAAATTGGGTCCAGAAGAATGTGGGGCGGTGGGTTTGGATCTGGGGAGGTCAGGACCGGGAAGGGAGGGAGAAATTGGGTTGGATCTGGTACAGGAATTGTGGGTGTTGGGCTGGGTCCAGTGGCTAGATGCAGGAGGGGTAACAGTTGAGGGGATCAGGTTAGGTCTAATGGTGGTGGTGGTGGTGGTTGAGGGGGGGAAGGGGGTTGGAATCCAATGTGGCAGTTGCAGCAGGTCAGGTCCGGAGGGTCACAGATCACTGTGCAACAAGTTTTGGGTGAGTGGTGTAGTTGGGTGTCGGAGAGCCAAGTATGGGTAGTATAATACTTACTCAAGAGTGAGACCATGCATTCAATAGACTACTCTTTCCTGAATAACTAATTTACACAATTTCATCAGAATCATCCAAAGTCTCAGATATTTACAGAGTTTCAGAAGGTTCCAGGTTTAGAGAAACTGCCCAGTGGAAATTTGAATTCCCTGGGCAATTCCTTCAGATCTGTTTCAGATCCTGCAGGGTCCCAATCCACAGCACTGGCAATAATGACCGTGCAGCAGAATATCTGTCCCATTATTCCCCTGGTAATAAACGCTTGATCTATTTTAATTATAGTTTATTATTGCTGAATGTCTGGCTTACAATGCAAAGTGATGCAAACAGCGTGGCTTCAATTCCAATACCAGCTGAGGTTACCAGGAAGGACTCTCGTTTTCAACATCACCGTTTGGTGGAGGTGTTGTGACCCTCCGGTTAAATCACCACCAGTTGTCTCTCTCGAATGAAAGGGCTGTCATATGGTCCAGTAGGATTATGGCAACATTTTGTTTTAAAAACAAGGATTGCATTATTGATTATTTATTAAACCGGTGTGCCATGCCAAGTTTTAGGGTGCTGCAGTTCTGTCCTTAAGCTGATTGGAAGAAGTTCATGAAGAGTAATTAATGTTTTTTATTTATATGCTGAAACCACATTTCTAACCATTAAATAAAAAACAAAATAAAAAAAGCTACAAATTGTCATCTCAGAAGAAAAATTGATCTAAACCATATTATATTTCCATTTTATGTACTCCTTTTTATCGCAAAGAAAGAAACAGAAGTTCCTTAAAACAACCTCTTTTACTATCTATGCAATGTAGAATTTACTTTAAATATCAGATTACAAGATGCAGTAATAAAAATGCATATTATGTTTGTGTTTTGTTATGCTTTATATAATGTTCTATTTTATTAGATTTTAAGTGTTTGTAATGCATACTTCAATCAATGCAAATTTAGGACTTTCACAAAATCATTCTGTACATTGACACAAGAGAAACTCATATCAACCCAGCCACTTTGGAAATATGGAGCATGCTTCAACTGAAGTCCTTTTCATCATGCAGTTTGGGGGCTGGTTGTTGGAGTATTCTGACAAATCTTCATTCACTAACACATTGAAACGTTTTTGGATATTTCAATAACTTTTAAGCATATTAGTAAACAAGTGTAGGAGGTAGAGTGGTAGCATTAGGTAGTATAGTTAATATGAAAGTTAGACCATTTACCTGTTCTCTAGAAAAGTAAAAAGGTTCACAGTGCCTCTCAACAAATCATTGCTGGTTCAATAAAGTCCCTAATCAACTAGAGTCTAGTGTCAACTTTGATATACCTTCCCATCTAGTATACCTGCAAGTTAAATTCTACTTCAGAACCCAAAATTATCTGAAGCTAAAACATGCACATCATGAGTCAAACTATTTTTGCATGCCATTATTGACTAGCCTTACAAAGTGCACAAACAATTACTATTGAGAAACAGGCTGGCTCATTGAAATGTACTGTTTCAAAATGAACAGAAGGCATGTTTGAAACTATTTAATTATTGTGCTGAATTAACAATCACAAACATGGACGTTTGTTTAATAGTCTTGCCATTTTCATCTGAATATTTTTGATGTAACTATTTGTGGTTCTAAAATTAAAAACAGAAAGAACTGTGGATGCTGTAAATCGGAAACAAAAACAGGAATTGCTGCAAAAGCTCAGCAGGTCTGACAGCATCTGTGAAGAGAAATCAGAGTTCACGTTTTGGGTCCAGTGACCCTTCCTCAGAACTGATAACTAGGAAAACGTTAGTTTATATGCAAAAGATAGGATGGTGGGGAGCGGGTAAGGAGTAAGTGATAGGTGGGGATAGAGCACAGAGACAGAAAACAGTTGGACAGACAGAAGTGGATAACAATCTGGCTGGGAGAGTGAATAGCCATTAATGGAGACTGTTCGTGGCTAACGATAGAATCATAGACTCCCTACAGTGTAGAAATAGGCCATTCGGCCCAACATTCCACACCGCTTCTCTGAAGAGCATCCCACCCAGACCCATTCCCCTACATTTCCTATGTCTTACCCACCTAACCTAAACATCCTCAGGCACTGTGGGCAATTAAGCCTAGCCAATCCATCTACCCTGCACATCTTTGGACTGTGGGAGGAAACCCACGCAGACACAGGGAGAATGTGCAAACTCCATACAGACAGTCGCCCGAGGCTGGAATCAAGCCTGGGTCCCTGGCACTGTGAGGCACCAGTGCTAACCACTGAGCCACCTGCCACCCTCAATAGGTAGTGTGTAAAGGCAGACTATGTGATAACAAGGCCTGGTGTTTGGGATTGGAAGCTAGGACATGGGAAGAGTTCAGGCCCTAAAATTATCAAACTCAATTAGTCTGGAGGGCTTCAGGGTCCCCAAGCGGAAAGTGAGGTGTTGTTCTTCCAGCTTGCTCAGAGCTTCACCGGAATACTGCAGCAAACCTGAGACAGATGTTGGCCGGGGAACAGAATGGTGTAAAGTGGCAGGTAACTGGAAGCTCAGTCTTTTCTGTGGGCAGAACGTAGACATTTTGCGAAGTGGTCACCCAGTCTATGCTTCATTTCCCCCCCAATGTAGAGGAGACCACATTGTGAGCAGCGAATGCAGTAGACTAGATTGTGTGGAAGGTATGTTTGGGCCCTTGAGAAGTTGTTGAGGATGCACTAGGCAAATCATTTCAGCCTGCTCCTGCCACATAGAAGTCATCTCTTCCTACCTTGAATTGGTCTCTTCTCCCCCATCTAGTCCCTGCCCACTTACGTTGGTGATTCTTCTGATGTTTAAAGACAGTTTTAGAATTTCCAGTTTGCTGCCTCCAGTCACCTCCTCTTTACCATGGACATGCAATCCTTTTACATGTCCATCCCCCACCAGGATAGTCTCAGGGCTCTCCGTTTTTTCGTGCAGCAGAGGCCTAAACCACCCCTATCCACCAACACCCTCCTCTGCTTGGCAGAGCTGGTCTTCACCCTCAACAATTTCTCTTAACTCCTACCATTTTCTTTATGTCAGAGAGGTAGCCATGGGTACCCGATGGGCATAACCAGGGCCAGTCTCTGTGGGATACGTGGAACATTCTCTGTTCCAGTCCTATTCTAGCCCCTACCCACAACTCTTCAATATATTGATGGCATCAGTGTTGCTTCCCTCTCCTCATCCGGAGATGAGAAAGTTCATCAAATTTCGCTTCTAATTTCCACCTGGTTGCTCTGACTCCTCCCTTCCTCAACATGTGTTTCCATTTCTGGGGAATAGACTGACCACTAACATCCACTATAAACCCACCGACTCCCACAGCTATCTGGACTGTACATCCTGCCTCCTGTAAAGACTCCATTGCATTCTCCCAGTCCATCTGTCTCAGTCGCATATGTTCCAATGAGGCCAAATTTGACAAGGGAGCCTCTGAAACGTCTGCCTTTTTCCTCAACGGAGGATTCCCTAGTACTGTTGTTGACAGGGCCTTCATCCAGGTCCCACATTTCCGCCCTCAACCCTTCTGTTCCCTCCCACGACAGGGATAGGGTTCCCTTTGTCCTTACCTACCAGCCCACCAGCATCCACATCCAGAAGACTACCAGCCACCATTTCCACCACCTCCACTTCCCTCCCTTGTCAGCCTTCCACAGGGACTGTTCGCTCCAGGACACCCTGGTCCACTGTTTCTTTGTTCCCAACATCCCCACATCACCTTCCCCTACAACCACTGAAGGTGTAAAACCTGTCCATTTACCTTCTCCCTCGTCAGTATCCAAGGGCCCAAACTTACCTTCCAGGTGAAGCAGCACTTCACACAATCTAGTCTACTGCATTCACTGCTCAGAATGTGGTCTCCTCTACATTGGTGAAACGAAGCATAGACTGGGTGACTGCTTTGCAGAACGTTCTGCCGGCAAAAAACTCTGAGCTTCCATTTGCTTGCTGCTTGAACACACCACCCTGTTTCCTTGCCAATATCTCTGTCTCAAGCTTGCTGCAGGGTTCCAGCAAAGCTCAGCACAAGCTGGGAGAACAACACCTCATTTTCCATGTGGGGACCCTGTAGCCCTCAAGACTCAATAATCGAGTTCAATAATTTTAGGGCCTGAACTCTCCCACAGCCTAGCCTCCAACATCACACACCAGGCCTTGTTATCACAGTCTGCCGTTACACACTACCTATTGTTAGCCACTAACCGTATCCATTAATGGCTATTCACTCTCCTAGCCAGATTGTTATCCACTCCTTTGTCTGTCCAACTGTCTTCTCTCTCTCCCCCTCTCGGCTCTATCCCCACCTATCATTTACTCCTTACCCGATCCCCACCACCCTATCTTTTGCATGTAAACGGACATTTTCCTAGCTATCATCAGTTCTGAGGAAGGGTCACTGGACTTGAAACGTTAACTCTGATTTCTCTTCACAGATGCTGCCAGACCTGCTGAGCTTTTCCAGCAACTGTTTTTGTAACTTGCGGTGGTTAGAGTGTGTTAAAACTGATGGGTGTTTCATTTTCCAGGAGTCAAAAAAAAAGTTTCACATGTGGAATAAGGAATAAAGCTGACTTTAAAAGATAGGTTAATGTGCTCTACATATCAAGCGATTGAGCATAATAAGCATTGCTACTTACCCAAAATAACAAAACCATCTACCTCCTCATCTTGTGCACTTTTCTTGGATGACTCCGTGCTCTTCTGAATTCCAAAAAACTTCAGCATTTCACTCTACAAGGCTGAAAGACAAATCCATAAACATTGAACTGAAAGACAAGCACTACTATAAAATGAAGAATTATTTGTCTTTCAATCATAGGTTATCCTTCCTTGCAAAGTAGTAAAAGCACACAATTAATAACTTTATTTGTTAAAGAGAGAGGCTAAGTTGACTACTTTAAGACTTTTTAAAAATCCTGTCATGGGATTTGACCATAATCAGCAAAGTCAGTATTTGCTATCCACCTCCAAAGATGGAATCTACTAGAATACTAATATTTGGTTTGAGTTTTTGTTTCAAGACAATGACCAAAGTTGTGTTGGCAGCTCTGCACCACACTCAGTAAAAGCAACAGATATTCTGCATGGGAAGATATATTCACAAAACTCCAGATAAACAATTTTCAAAAGCTAACTAAAAAAAAAACAAACTGGAGGTCTTCTTTAATTTCTGGGTTTCAAAACCATGCAATCAAATCTAAAAATATTGCACACACTTAGAATCATAGAATCCCTACAGTGTGGAAGCTGGCCATTCGGCTCATTGTGTTCACATAAACCGTCCAAAGAGCATCCCATTCAGATCCATCCCTGACCCTATCCCTGTATTTCCCATGGCTAATCCACATAACCTACACATCCCTGGGCACTATAGGCAATTTAGTATGGTCAGTCTACCATATCTGCATACTTTTGAACGGTGGGAAAAAACTGGAGTACCTGGAGGAAACCCACGTAGACAGAGGGAAAAGTGTGCAAACTCCACACAGATAGTCATCGAGTTGTACAGCATGGAAACAGACCTTTCAGTCCAACTCATCTCTGCTGACTAGGTATCCTAAATGAATCTAGTCCCATTTGCCAGCATTTGGCCCATATCCCTTTAAACCCTTCCTATTCATATACCCATCCAGATGGCTGTTACAGGTTATAATTGTATCAACTTCCACCACTTCCTCCAGCAGCTCATTCCATACTTGCATCACCCTCCATGTGGGAATGTTGTCCCCAAGGTCCTTTTTATATCTTTTCCCTCTCACTTTTGGACTCCCCTACCCTGGGGAAAAGGCCTTGGCTATTCACCCTATTCATGCCCTCATGATTTTATAAATCTCTACAAGATCATCTCTCAGCCCATGATTCTCCAGGGTAAATAGCCCTAGCCTATTCAGCTTCTCTCTGTAGCTCAAGATCTCCAACCCTGGCAACATCCTTGTAAATCTTTTCTGATCCATTTCAAGTTCACAACGTCCTTCCTAAAGCAGAGAGACCAGAACTGAACACCGTATTCCAGAAGTGGCCTAAGCAATGTCTTGGACAGCCGCAACACGACCACTCAACCCCTATACTCAATGCACTGGCCAATAAAGGCAAGCATACCAAATGCCTTCTTCACTATCCTATCTACCTGCGCACTCCAAGGTCTCTGTTCAGCAACACTCACCAGGACCTTACTATTAAGTGGATAAGTCTTGCCCTGATTTGTCTTTCCAAAATGCAGCACCTCATATTTATCTAAATTAAACTCCATCTGCCATTCCTCAGCCCATCTGATCAAAGTTCCACTGTACACCAAGGTAACCTTCTTCACTGTCCACGATGCCACCACCAATTTTGGCATCTTCTGCAAGCTTAATAACCATGCCTCCTTATGTTCACATCCAAATCATTTATATAAAGACAAAAAGCAGTGGACCCATCACCCATTCTTGCGGCACACCGTTGGTCATGTCCCTCCAGTCTGAAAAGCAACCCTCCACCACCACACACTGTCTCCTATCTTCAAGCCATTTCTGCATCCAAATGGCTCATTCTCCCTTTGTTCCATGTGATCTAACCTTGCTAGCCAGTCTACCATGTGGAATCTTGTCAACCACTTTAGTGAAGTCCATATAAATCAAGTCCACCATTCCGCCTTCAATCCTCTTTTTGAAGTAGTAACAGAAGAAAACTCAATCAAGTTGGAGACACACAATTTCCCACACACAAAGGCATGTTACTATCTCTAATTAGTCCTTGCCTTTCCAAATGCAAGTAAATCCTGTCCCTCAGGATCTCCTTCAACAGCTTACCCATCACTGATACAAGGCTCACCGGTCTATAGTTCCCTGGCTTTTCCTTACCGCCTTTCTTAAATAGCTGCACCATGTTGGCCAACCTCTAGTCTTCTGGCACCGCACCTGTTGCTATCAATGTTACTAACCACCCAAAAAGGTGGAATCAAACCATGGTCCCTAGCACTGTGAGGCAGCATGCTAACCACTGAGCCACCATGCTGCAGTAATGGTATCATCTGTACAAAGCTGATGTTACAGGTTAAATTTCTTTCATGTAAACTTCAATTATAACATTATATTATTGGTAAGTGGCTCTTAAGTATGGAAACATTTTGCTTATTAGGCTTTCTCCTCATTTGAATTGAATGATTATTCACTGTAAAATGCAAGTGACCATACAGCAAAATACAGTGAAGAGCTTCAACTGTCGCCACAATCCAGCGCCATTTTGAATACTTTAAGCAGTCAAGATATAACCAAAAGAGAGTCTATATTCATTTCACCATCTCCACCACAGGTCGAGTCAGCTCACCAGCGACACCTGCACCGCCATTTCTTCTCCACCACCTATGCCAGATGCACCAACATAGGAGTCACCACGGTTTAGGATCATTTCTTCGCCGCTGGGTCCAACTTGCTGAGGTCACCACCAAGTCCCACGCTAAATCCACACTTGCCTTGCAACCAGGCGTCCTCTGCTCTACTGCCACCATGATGCTGATAACAAGGAGTCCCTGCTCTGGGCCTACCATGACCGCAACCAGGGGTCTCTGGCTCCACATGAGGCGGCTCTGGCTCAAACATGAGGTTCTACCCATCCCCAATGTTACAAAAGCTAAGTCTGACCACATCATGAAACTCTCCAAACAAGTTGGACCATACTGTTCCAGTTGCACCTTGTGGAGATATTGATGCACAAAAACACTTTTGACCACAAGTCCATCAAAGCAGTGGTCAACACACAATATCCTTGAAGCCCTGCAGGAAAATCCTGTGGAATGCTCTCCAAGACTGTCAAAGTCATTTGGCAGAATGCCTCGTCACCTGAACCTACAAAAAAAAAAACACAAAGATTTAACTGGGCTGGTGGTGAGAAAGGTCATTCCCATTTCAATGTCCAGGACTACATACCGAGGGACAAGTTAAAGTTTGGGCAGCCATCGCACAGGTGAAACGGGAAAAGATTGTTGTCTAAGGCCTAAGGCCCAAGGCCTAAGGCCCATCAGACATAATACGAGGAGGGGTTGGAAACTCCAAAATCTCTTGGGCAGCCTGCCCCCACTAAGGATGTATGTTATAAAGCACAAATACCAAAAAAAAATACTGAGCCAGAGAGTGAAACACTGTGTAGATGAATTTATATATATTGCACTTTCTACAATTTTGAATTTGAAACAATTTGACCTCAGGGTGCATACTTGACATGGATGTGTTTTGTAAATTGTTATTTAAAAAAAATCACTTAAAATCAAATCACAGAACATATTGCCTTTGAATATATTGAAGTTTCATGCAAATCTTGTAATATTCAAACCAAAATGCTTCTGCATACACGTTTTATGAATAAAGTACTCTTTGGGAAAAATAAGATTTTGGAAATGTCACATCATACTGGAAAGTAACACCTCTGCTTGAGAAGCTAGATTAGCAAAAAAAAAACCAGAAAATGATCAGCCAGTTAACTTGATATGCACTTTGTTAAAAGTGTTAAAACAAATCATTAAGGAAGCTGGGCACTAAGAAAAGCTCATTGTATCTCCAAGGAGTCAGAATGATTTTGTGAAAAGGAAGTCATGTTCAACCAACTGACTGAAGCGCTTTTGAAGGAGTAAGATGTGGTATGGACAAAGAGGAGCCCCTTGATGAAATATACATACATTTCCAGAAGGTATTTGATAAGGTACAATGTGAAAGATTATTGTGTAATTTAGCTCAGATGAGAGGACAGGGCAATACATTAGTAAGCATTGAAGATTTCCTGGCTGGCTGGCAGAAAACTGAGTATACATAAATGGAGATAACAAGCATGGGGCTGGATGAACACAGCAGGTCAAGCAGCATCATAGGAGCAGGAAAACTTGACGTTTCGGGCCTAAACCCTTCAACAGAAAAATC
>JAHRHZ010000013.1:36056628-36099034 GCA_024137785.1 Ginglymostoma cirratum
TAACAAGGTATAGAGCTGGATGAACACAGCAGGCCAAGCAGCATCAGTGGAGTAGGAAAGCTGACATTTTGGGTCTGGACTCTTCTTCAAAAGATTTCTGAAGAAGGGTCCAGACCCGAAACATCAGCTTTCTTGCTCCTCTGATGCTGCTTGGCCTGCTGTGTTCATCCAGCTCTACATCTTGTTATCTCGGCACTGTTGATATGTCACCAAGTGCAAGTAAAGTTCTCCCTTTAATTCTGACTATGTGCATTGTCCAAAGATGTTGCCAGACGTGAGTTTCTTCAGCATTTAATCTCCGATGTTGGGCATCTTCATTGTTTTGCTTTTGTATTGTTATAGAGAAAGAAAAAGTTTTTAAAAATTTTGCAACAGTTCCCATCAGTTTTATTGCAACATTGATAAATAAGTAAAATACTTAAAAACAGAAGTCCGGGAGAAACTTAACAAGTCTGACATCTTTGGAACTGAAGAGAGGTGGAAAATTCATGGATTTTATGCTGTTGCAAAATGCAGAAGGGCAAATGGAACAGAACAGTAGATCAGGCCACCACTAGGGAGATAGAACAAACTTTTGATTTCCTATGACACTTCCCTTCTATATTTCTCCACTATAGGCATTTACATCAGAGTGCTACAAACATTTTGGTGCTGGTGCTGCTGCTAGGAGTTATAGATCCTAACAGTACGGAAGGAAGGTGGAGAAAGAAACTGTAAAATTGCTCAACAATCTTGTACATTTGCAATTGATGCATTATTGAACTGAACATGAGAAGGATAGTAAACTAAAGAGTTAAACTGCTGCAGAAAAAAATGATTAATCCAAAACATAGTTGTAGACATGCATCTCTGCTTTAAATCTTTGCTGCATATGTGTATTTGTGAGCAATAGAATTAAGTTTTCACAATACTGCAGTACACAATTTAGACGTGGATTATTCTATTCTCAGAAAACTTTCGCAAACCAGTTACACATTCAGGTCTTCATTTAGTCTTTGACAGAGATGATTTCTATGCTCAATAATTCTTAACATGATCTGACAACAGTTACCCAAACATAATGACCTGAATTTTCCAGTCAGCAGCAAATTATTGTTCGAAATTACACCTGCTGTTGGAGTTTAGGTGGGTGTTTGCAAGGCAATATAACATTAATTAGGGATCGTTCAATAGAGAATTAGTGAACCTGCGTGAATGGAGGATGCAAGAGTGAGACCCTTCGGTCAATCACATCGAAGAAACTGATATATGCAGAACAGGTGGCAAATTAAGACAATGGAAAACAAGATGGGATTGACAGGAGTGAGGTAGAAAGAAAAAGTTTTTAAAAATTAAAATAGAACTTCCAACAGTAATTTAAAATTTGCAGGAATAAGAATTCAGGCTTGTACAAGTAAATTTTCAGTGACTTTTTTTTTTTGGCAGTAATTAAGACTTAGCACACTACCTTTTAAAAAAAAAAAAGTGTCTATCCAGTGGGTAACTATTGCAACTTTACATCCTTCTGTCAAAGGGGAGGCGATGGCCTAGTGGTATTACTGCTAGACTATTAATCCAGAGACACACATAGTGTTCTGGGAACCCAGGTTCAAATCCCACCATGGCAAAAGGTGGAATTTGAATTCAATAAAAATATCTGGAATTAAAAATCTAATGATGATGACCGTGAATCCGTTGTAGATTGTTGGGAAAAACCCATCTGGTTCTCTAATGCCCTTTAGGGAAGGAACACTGCCATCCTTACCTGGTCTGGCCTACATGTGTTCCTAGACCCACAGCAATGTGGTTGACTCTTAACTGCCCTCTGGGCAATTAGGGATGGACAATAAATGCTGCCTACCCGGTGACGTTCTCATCCTGTGAATGAATAAAGGAAAGAGTTACCTGGATAGTGTAGCTTCTGGAGAAGCAGGGTGAAATTGGACAGCAAGTTCTTGATTTCTATGTTTTAAGGCAATGTGCAGAAATCAGAAGTTGCTGATGATTTTTTCCATAACTGTGAGCATTATTTTTCTTAGTAAAAACATCAATAACTGGAATAAATGGGGCATATCCAATGGATGAGGTCAAAGCTTGCAGTCCTGCAGCATTGTTCACCACCATTCGTGACTCAATGAAATAACTAACAGAAGGAGTGGGTTCCACAAATAAAATGATCCAATGTTAGCAAATATCAACATGTAAGCGAAATACATATCTCAATTGTTTGCAGCCATCTTCAACCAAAAGTGAAAAATGGGTCATCAGTCTCAGACTCTTCCTGGTGTCCCCAGCTAGGTACATGAATTTTCAGTCAATTTGGTTAATTCCATCTTATACTAAGAAACGGTTGAACACAGTGGATACAGCAAAGGCTGTAAGCCATATAATATCCCTGCAGTTCAAATTGATCCAGTAGAGCCAGAACAGTGGCATCAATCCAACAATATGAAAAATTGTACCTCTTTGTCACAAAAGAATAAATATAATCTGGCCGATCATTACCTCATTAGTCCATTCTTGGCGACAGAAAGTTTCATCAGCAGTGAGCCCATGAGAGAAACGTGCAATGCAAAAACCTGTTTACTGTTGTCCAAAGGAATTCCAGATCTCATGAAAGCATTTATCCAAAAGATATAGCTTCAAGAGGCAAGGTGAAACCAACTGTCCTTGACATCATGCAGCATTAAGGAGCCCTAGTAAAACTGAAGCCAAAGGAAGAAGTGTAGTTGTTTGGGGTCAGTCATTATAGACCCAGTATATATTGTTGCAGGAGTTCCTTGGGATAGATATTTTTAAATCTACCTTTTCAGGGATGTTATGATGCGCCTTTGGAGCAAGTGGGACCTGAACCTGAGCCTTCTAATCCTGAGGCAGGAATACTACCACCACATTGAAAAGCCACAGGATAGATATTTTCTGATCAACCTGTTCAGAGATGGTGTTTAACACCTCCAGAGCAGGTGCGATCTGAACCCGGGTTTCCTGGATCAGAGGGATGGACACTACCACTTCACCACAAAAGCCCCCAGTTCCTCAGTGTGCTATCCAAGACCAAAAACCTTCAATTGCTTCACAAAAGACCTTACTTCATTCAATCAGAAGTGGATAGGCTTGCTGAAGATTCCACAATGCAAATTAAAATGAACAAGTTCCCATGTACAGGTAGTCATCATTTAAAGCTGTTGTTTCACTTCTGAAAATCACAAGTTTCCAAGTGAAAGTACATTAATTGAAGCATTACTTCTCATAGGAATCACTTTAAAGTCAAAGTTAGAGCCTTGTGAACATTTTGTTTTCCTGGAAACATGCACAGTTTGAAATATTGTACCATATATTGGTATTTATAGCTGAAGTAACTTGCCAAATTAAACTAATCACTAAATATAAAATAAACAGCCTTTTTTAAGAAAACTTTTCCAATTTATTGGGCTCCATCTAATGTCAGACATTGGTCATTGCGGGTAATCAGCTTGTCAGAACTACCTGAGTCAACCGACTGCTGCCACTAGATGGAGTTGAGGACTTCAGTGCAGAGCGAGAGAGCAGCTGAAGAATAGATCCATGACAAAGGTGACAAAAAAACAAGAGGGTAAGGGCAGGCTCAGGAGTTGGGCTGCAATTGGGGTTGGAGCCAGGCCAGAGCAAGAAATTATGGACCAGACCAAACCCTCTCAAAATATATTAAGGAGATAGCCTAGACCCTAAGGTTTTCTTATTTTAAAGGTAAGTGTAAGATGTTGCGTACCGAACACAATTTGATTTGTCAAACTACTTGACTTTAAGCAAAACACACTTAATTTTTACACTACAGTTAAAATACAGACAAAATAAAAATAAAAGAATTGCCTTAACTGTAACTCTATCTAAATGTTTAACAAAACAATAATATATAGTAACTATTACTAATGTTCCAATATAGTAACATCCCATAAACACACCTTTGGTAAAGACAAAGTCAGTAAGATAGATTGTCTCACATGCAATTCTGGTAACAGGAAGAGAACCCTAGCTTTTAGCTATAAGAGAGAGAGAAATAAGAGCTTCCACATCCACCTTCAAGATCCCAGCAACTGCAGAAAGCTAAAACTAAAAATCCCGGTTCTGTGGGAGTTTGACCCCACTCATTCAAGCTGCTTCTGTTCTAACTTTTAAAACAAAACACAAGGCCTCACAAGCTACTTACTTTATTAGACTTGAGCAGATTGCCAATTACCTTTTGTCTCAACCTTCCTTCGTTTAAAAAATGGACAGAATATACCTCTTAAAGCCATTGTACCATCACA
This sequence comes from Ginglymostoma cirratum, assembly GCA_024137785.1. Taxonomy (NCBI): domain Eukaryota; kingdom Metazoa; phylum Chordata; class Chondrichthyes; order Orectolobiformes; family Ginglymostomatidae; genus Ginglymostoma; species Ginglymostoma cirratum. The sequence continues at coordinate 36,060,894 of JAHRHZ010000013.1, forward strand.
GGAAGGAGCAGCTGAAGTCCCTGGTTGCAATGGGCATGAGGAACTTTAGGAACGGAGGGTGTGAACTGGAGTGGAGCAACATCCTCTCTAACCTGCTCAACCACTGGGAGGCTCCATGCTTGCTGATCAGTCTGCCGGTGTTTCCAGAACTTGATGCTACACATGGACCTTAGAGGACTACCCAGCAGCAAAAACAAATTGCAGGGAGCTTTGGCTTTGAAGTGGTAGGGGTGAGGGATTTCAGGACTGAGATCTGGAAAGAATTATAGGCAAATATCTTCTGTGTGTTGCTGCTTGCAATGGCAAAGACATTAAAGCAAACCATTAAATGAATATATCTGCACTATTTACTCAACAACATTAAAACAAAACAATATTGAGTGAGTCAGCTTTCAGTGGGGACTTGCTGTACTGAGGCAGTCTGAGCTCGCAGACGACTGAATCAGGATGTAATTCAGCCTGTGTTGATGAGTGGCAAGTAATGTCAGGCAGTGACAATTTTCAATAAGCGAGAATAAAATTGTCCCCCTTGGCATTCAACAGCATTACAACATCAACTTCCCTACCATCAACATGCTGGATTCAGATTTCCAAGAGAAAATTGGACAAGCTACAAAAACACTGAGGCTGGGAATTGTGCAGTTAGTAACTTCCCTCATGATTACCCTAAGTCTGCCCACTATATGCAAGGCACAATTCAGGAATGTAATGGAATACTTACTGCTTGCCTGGCAGAGTGCAGCTGCAGTAACATCCAAGGCAAAGGAGTCTGATTGACTGGCACCCCAACCACCACTTTGAACATTCACTTCCAGCAACACTGGTGCATTGTGGAGCACTGTGTACCTTTATTTCACCAGAAGTTTATAGGGGTCTGGAGGTCAATTCTTGGAAGGATTGTAGAGGAAGATATCCTCATTGTATTTAAAGAATACTTGTGTATATATATTGAACTGTTGAAACCTATAGATGATGAACCAAGTGATGCAAAGTGGAATTGGGCTGGATCACACGTTTCTAGTTTGACACAGACACAATGGCTGAAGACCACCTTCTGTATTATAAAGTTTCTGATTCTCCTGTATATGAACAAATGCAAAGTCTATTTTAACTATTTTTAATGCTGTTTTGTAGCTTGATGAGGAGTTGAGTGGAGTCATTGAAGTGGTTGGAAAAATCACACCAAAAGCCACCATCCAGGCTGCATATTATGCTCCTTTCCGAGAGGACAAAAACAGTTTTGGTATGTACGGCAACGTGAATTTGTTGTGAAATCTTTCCGAAAGCTATCATTTAATCAATTTATATAGGTTGTTTTTTTTTTAACTTGTCCTGTAAGACTTTACACATTTTAAGAAGATTGGGGGAAGTGGGGCTTATTGATGTCCTATTGATGTTATTGTCACAATAATCAGTGTTAAAGCTTTGTTTTGTTGAAACACTTCTTTGTCTGCAGATTTTTCATTGTGACTAATATCATTGCTTTGCATTGTTTTCTTCACTTTTATTTTGCTTAGTTCTGAGGCTTACTAAGCCTGTTGTTTTCTATTTATACTGTAGGAAATTTACCATTTGGGAATTTGAATTTTTTAAAGTAGAGATAACAGAATTAAGTTTCAGTTCGTGTAGGTTTTTGTGGAGGTCAGAATGTCATTTTGAACATTGAAGCAAATACAGTTTCCAAGAAAGCATGTGACTTCAGTCAAGTGCCTAGTTGTGTTCCTGTGATGTTAATTGAAGAAGTGTTTACAAAGTGGAACCTTTAATGATATCCAAAGACATCAGATCAGGGGCCAATTGTTTTTTTGAGTTCAGTTCAGAACCGTTTCACTCTAGCAAGTTTGAGATGTTTACACGTTGAAAGTTTTGTACAAGTTTTCAAACTGTCAGAACTGAAAAGAGGTTTAGTCCATCAGAGCAGAAAAGAATTCTTGGCAGTCAAAGCTGGAAAGAGTAAGTCAAATAAGAAATTAGACTCAAAATAGGAATAATACTTAAGCTTTGAGTATTAGGAAAGGATATTGCTGAGGAAAATAGTTGAATTGTCCTTTTTGCTGACGATTTTTATTTTCATTTTGTATAATAAATTTGTATTCTTTTGATAAAAATATTGTGAACATGTTCTGTTACAAACCATCAAGGGGATTAATTGCAAAAGTGAAACTTACAACATATTATGCCAGGTTTTACTTTGGAATCTGACATTTCCAGCACTACCATCATCTGGGATTATAATGATAATAACAACACAAAGTTGCAATAACTTAAGAGTCCTGTGAATTTTTTAAAAATGTTGTCAGTGTTCCCCAAACAAGACCAGTTTAATAAAGCTGCTGGGTAAGTGGCCCTAAACCCGAGTGTAGAGATGATGCCAGACATTGTTGGAGAGGTTCAGGTGAGCATGCTTTCTTCTGTTCAGAGGAAGTTGCTGGCCCCTCAAACATCAGTACTCAATACTAATGGCGATCCTTTGTCCTACATATGTCAGAGTTATTCGTTCTGTTTGTAAAATGACATGGCCTGCTAAATCCACCAGATAACTTGGTAGTAATATATAATCTAAGATACTATGCTCTGGACTAGCTCCCTCTGTTTTTTTTTATGTTTTCCACCTTGATGTAAACTTTTACTATGCTTCTACTATGCATTTTAAATCTGCTTTGCATTTTGCACCTCAGGCTTTGAACCTTAAAGAAATACAATGCCCTTATGTGACTTGCCGTTGAAAGATCCATGGTGGAAATGCTGGAACAAACTGTAACATGTAAAGCTTTTACAGAAAAAGAACATTTAATCCACATTAGGAACTGAGATAAAGTATAAATTTAAGGGAGTAGAAGAGGGATTTGTTAATGGGTTCTCTAATGTGTCTCCCACAACTCTGTATTTCACCGGTCAACACTTTGGGATTTATGTAGCACAGCATGATGTAAGATGGCCTCATCAGCAAACTTATCAAGCCTATCCAATTGTTCATTTTGCAAGCTTGATGCACAAATAGGGTAGAATGCATCAGAGCTATCCTGCAAGACACTGGCTCTAAACCCCACCTCCCCCTCCGTTACATTGATGACTGTATCGGCACCACCTCGTGCTCCCATGAGGAGCTCGAACAGTTCATCCACTTCAACAACACCTTCCGCCCCAACCTTAAGTTCACCTGGACCATCTCTAACACCTCTCTCACCTTCCTGGACCTCCCTGTTTCCATCTCGGGTAACCACCGAGAAACCGATATCCATTTCAAGCCCACCGACTCCCACAGCTACCGAGAATACACCTCCTCCCACCCACCTTCCTGCAAAAACGGCATCCCCTGTTCCCAATTCCTTCACCTCCGCCACATCTGCTCCCAGGATGAGGCATTCCACTCCTGAACATCTCCAATGTCTTCATTTTTCAAGGACCGCAACTCCCCCCACCCCCAACTCAGTGGTCAAGAACACCCTCGACCGTGTCTCCTGCATTTCCTGCAACTCATCCCTCACATCCCCTCCCCGCAATAACAACCAAAACAGAATCCCCCTCGTCCTCATGTACCACCCCACCAACCTCCGGATCCAATGCATCATCCTCCAACACTTCCGCCATCTGCAATCCGACCCCACCACCAAAGACATTTTTCCCTCCCCACCCTTATCTGCTTTCCGGAGGGACCACTCTCTCCGGGACTCCCTTGTCCACTGCACGGTCCCTTCCAGCCCCACCACACCCGGCACTTTTCCCTGCAACTGCAGGAAGTGCTACACCTGCCCCCACACCTCCTCCCTCACCCCCATCCCAGGCCCCAAGAAGACTTCCCACATCAAGCAGATGTACACCTGCAAATCTGCTAATGTGGTATACTGTATCTGCTGTTCCCGTTGTGGCCACATCTACATCGGGGAACCCAAGCGGAGGCTTGGGGACCGCTTTGCGGAACACCTAAGCTCGGTTCGCATTAAACAACTGCACCTCCCAGTTGTGAACCATTTCAACTCTCCCTCCCATTCCTCAGACGACATGTCCATCCTGGGCCTCTTGCAGTGCCACAACGATGCCACCCGAAGGCTGCAGGAACAGCACCTCATATTCTGCTTGGGAACCCTGCAGCCCAATGGTATCAATGTGGACTTCACAAGCTTCAAAATCTCCCCTCCCCCTACCGCATCCCAAAACCAGCCCAGCTTGTCCCCACCTCCTTAACCTGTCCTTTCCCTCCTCAAGCCCCACCACCATCTCCTACCTACCAGCCTCATCCTGCCCCCTTGACCTGTCCGTCCTCCCTGGACTGACCTATCCCCTCCCTAACTCCCCACCTACACTCACCTTTACTGGCTCCATCCCCGCCTCTTTGACCTGTCTGTCCCCTCTCCACCTGTCTCCGCCTCCCCCTCTCTCTCTCTCTTTGTTTTAGAACCCCCTTCCCTTCCCCCATTTCTGAAGAAGGGTCAAGGCCCAAAACGTCAGCTTTCCTGCTCCTCTGATGCTGCTTGGCCTGCTGTGTTCATCCAGCTCTACACCTTGTTATCTCAGATTCTCCAGCATCTGCAGTTCCTACTATCTCTATCCTGCAAGGTAATGGATGTCCTGATCAGTTCACTGTGTATCACAAACTTGCAGTGGGCCAAAGTCTGTTGTTATGGACCAGACCAAACCCCCTTCAGATATATCAAGGAGATAGCCCAGACCTTAACTTTTTTTTATTTAAAGGCAAGCTGTGTTCCAGATGTAATTTGATTGGTTACACTACAATACTTTAAGCAAAACACACTTTGTCCTTTACAGTTAAAATACAAACAAAAGAAAGAAGAATTGGTCTAACTTTAACTCTGTTGGAAAACTTAACTTGATAATAAATTATTTAACTACTAAACAGCAAATGTTCCAATATAGTAACATCATAAACATACCCTTGGTAAAGGCCAATCCAGTAAAATACATTGTCTCACATGTAATGTTTCTCCAGTCCAGGAAGATAGAACATCAAGAGAAAATTCTGGCAGAGAGCGAGAAAACTCAGCATTTTGCTGTAGAAGAGCGAGATGTATTGCAGCTTCAAAACCCCAACAACTACTCAATGCTAAACTAAAATTCCTGATTCTGTGGGAGCCTGATTCCACCTGTTCATGCTGCTTTTATCGTTCCAACATTTTTTAAAAATACCCAAGGCCTCACAAGCTGTTTTCCTTATTGGTTTGGAATAGACGCTCATCGCCTCTGTCTCAACTTCTCTTCATAAAAGAGAAACCAGGACAAAGTATATTTCTTAAAGCCAAAGTGTCATCACAAGTCTCCTCTTAGAAAAAAATATACAAAGGTGGACTCATTTTTAAAAACCTTTAGCCTTGCGCTATTAGTACACTAAAATACATACACTTTGTATATACTTTAATCATACAAACATTCAATACTACAATCTACTTCAATCCATTTCTTCAACCACCGAACACCTTCATCTTCCTTCACAGTTGTAACAACACACCAGCAATTACATTCTCTCATTCTGCCACATGTATAATTTTCAAACTAAATGGCTATAACAACAAATCCATCTAAACAGTCTGGTACTTTTATCTTTATATTTTTCCAAAATCACTAAGGGGTTTTTATCAGTATGTACAATTATCAGAGACACATTACTGGCAACGTAAATGTTGAAATGTTGCAATGCCAGCACCAAACTCAAGGTGTCCTCAATTGTGGAATATTTCTATTGATGAATATTCAACATTTTGGAAAAATATCCAGTGGGTTTTTCTGTCATCTTCTTGCGGTGCTTATCACAGTTCTCAGGCTGTCAAATGCCTTCTGCCATTCCTCCATCCACTGAAATTTTCTGCACTTCTTCAACAAGTCAGACAGTGGAGCAACCGCTCGACTAAAATTTGGTACGAATTTTTGATTTTAAAAAAAATACTCGGTCTCAAGAATTGTAGTACTTCCCTCTTCATCAATTGTGTGGGAAATTTCCCAACAACCTTTGTTTTCACATCCTGTGGTGCCATTTGTCTATGTCCAGTGATATGGCCTAGGAACGTGACGAGCTTTTGAAAAATCACTCGTAGCCAAGTTTATCACTAAGCCTGCTTTCTGAAGTTGATTGAACAATTCCAATAGATACTCCAAATGTTTCTTCCATGTGTGGCTAAATATTACCAGATCGTCTGTGTACACCACACAGTTGGGTAATCCTGAAATGACTTTATTGGTTAGTCTTTGAAATGTAACTAGTGTATTTTACATACTAAATGTCATAACTTTAAACTTGGTGACATTTTGTCACCATTCTAGGTGACATCATCAGTGGAGCCTCCAATGAATCGATATTATTCTATTCCGCTTGGTGTTTATACTGTCTGGTCCATTATGGTGAGTAACTTCATCTGAGACTCCACTGATGATGTCACCTAGCATGGTGACGAAACATCTGAACAAGATCAAGCCAGTTCAGCAAGCAAGTCAATGATGCCACCCGAACACTGCAGGAACAGCAAATCATATTCAGCCTGGAAACCCTGCAGCCCAATGGTATCAATGTGGATTTCACAAGCTTCAAAATCTCCCCTTCCCCAACCGCATCTCAAAACCAGCCCAGCTCGTCCCCGCCTCCCTAACCTGTTCTTCCTCTCACCTATCCCCTCCTCCCATCTCAAGCCCCACCCCATCTCCTATCTACTAACATCATCCCGCCCCCTTGACCTGCCCGTCCTCCCTGGACTGACCTATGTCCTCCCTACTCCCCCACCTACACTCACCTTTACTGGCTCCATCCCCGCCTCTTTGACTTGTCTGCCTCCTCTCCACCTATCCTCTCCTCTATCCATCTTCTATCCGCCTCCCCCTCTCTCCCTATTTATTTCAGGACCCTCTTCCCTGCCCCCATTTCTGATGAAGGGTCTAGGCCTGAAACGTCAAGCTTTCCTGCTTCTGTGATGCTGCTTGGCCTGCTGTGTTCATCCAGCTCCACACCTTGTAATCTCACTTGTAAAGTCCGTTTGGTGTCATGAAAGCCAAAAGTTTCATCGCTCTCTCGGATAAAGGTACTTGCTACTATCCTTTGAGTAAGTCCAGTTTTGAAATATAAGTTGCTTGTCCAGCTGTCTCAAATAGACTTTCAGCCATGGAGTAGGATATGCATCAGATTTCATAACTACAATTTTGCAGTAATCAATACATAAATGTTGGGTCCCATCTGGTGTTGCACCATCTCTATGGGTGAGCTCCATTTGCTGCAACTCACTTCGCTTATGTTGTCTTTGAGCATGCTTTCAATCTCTCCTTCAACCTGTCCCAATTTTAGAGGGTTAACTCCATAAGGATGTTGCTTAATTGGAACAGCATTTTCTATCTCAACATCATGCAGAATCAAGTTAGTACTTCCTAGTTTATTCCCACGTATCTCTCCATATGATTGTAATAACTCTTTCAGCTCACTTTGATTTTCCTGTGGAATGTAACTCAAAAAGTTATCCCAATTTTTGAGAACTTCCTCATTGTCAAATTGAGTTTGGCAAGTATCAAATTCAAATTTATCTGGATGAAATGACCAGTTGTGACTATAACGACATTAGAACAAGCAATAACTATAAAGGTTTTTATAGAGGGGGGAAAAATATTATCCTCATTGGTTAACTGGGACAATTTATAATTTCTCATGTAAAATAATTCTAAAAACCTTCATGTTGCACTTTAACATATATACATTATGTGTGGATTATGTACTGCGTGAATTAAAGACTAAAGGTTTTTCAGCATCTGTGTTTGTTATGAGACAATGAACTGAAGCAATATTTGAATCAATGTACAGAAAACGTACAAGTTTATTTTGTAGTGGTAAAGTTTCAATAAGAACATGAACACTAACAGACTATCGAGTCTGCTCTGCCATTTATGATGCTCGTGGCTGATTTCCTCAGCCTCGATTCCACTTTCCTGCCCACTCTCCATGACCTTTCAACCCATTTCTAATTAAAAATTTGTCCAGCACCTCCTCAAGTTTACTCAGTGGCAGTGGACTCCATAGATTCACAATCCTTTGAGAGAAATAAGTTCTCCTAATCTCAGTTTTCAATCTGCTATGCCTTATCTTAAAATTATGACCTCTCATTCTGGATTTCTCTACAAGAAAATATTTTCATCTCCTTTGTCACTTCTCCATTTTAAATACCTCCAATAGCTCTCCTCTCAGCCCATCTTTTCCATGTTGACCCAGAGACACCCAGATGCCCTTTCTAATCTTACTCCACAAGTCCCATCGCCCTGCAACTTTTGGCACTTAAGGTGCAGATTCAAGGACTTGTTAAAAGAATTTAGGGTCTTTGCCTCCACCACCAACTCGGGCAGCGAATTCCAGACATCCACCACCCAATGTCTAAAAAAGTGTTTCCTCACGTCCCCTCTAATCCTCCTGCCACTTCGCTTGAATCTGTGACTCTTGGTTTTTGAACTCTCTGCCAAGGAAGAATGGGTTCCTCCTCTCTATCTCTACCCCTTAGAATTTTGTCTTGCTCAATCATATCACCCCTCAGCCTCTCTGTTCCAAGGAAAACAACCGGCTCTGACCAGTATCTTATACAATTTCATCATTATATCCCTACTTTTGTATTCTGTACCTCTGCCAATGATGGAGAGCATTCCATATATCATCTTTACAACCTCTCAAAACCACTCATCTCTGGAATCAATCTCATGATTCTCTGAACTGCTTCCAGTGCAATTACTTCCCTCCTCAAGTAAGGGACCAAAATTATATGCAGTATTTCAAGCGCAGTCTCACTAATTTACAGTTGTAGCAATACTTCCCTTTTATACTGTCTTCCTTTAGTAATAAATGTCACATTTCCATTTGCCTTCCTTATTACCTGTTGTGCCTACATATCAGTTTTCCACGATATATGCAGATCCTTCTGCACTAAAGGTCTCTGCAGTTTCTCTCCGTTTAGATTAAAAAGTTGCCTTTCTACTCCTCTGACCAAAATGAATAACATCACACTTATCCATATTAAATTTCACCTGCCAAGTTTTCCCTATTCACCTAACCTATCCGTATCTCAGAGTCATAGTCATACAGCAAGGAAACAGATTCTTTGGTCCAACTCATCCATGCCAACCATATTTCCTAAACTAAACTGGCCCCACTTGCTTGCATTTGGCCCATATCTCTCTAAACCTTTCCTATTCATGTAGCTGTCCAAATGTATTTTAAATGTTGTGACTGTACCTGTATCTACTACCACTTCTTCTGGCAGACCATTTCACATATGAACCACACTTTGTGAAGTTAGCCTCAGATCTTTTCTAAGTTTTCCTTCTCTCACCTTAAAAATATGCCCTCTGGTTTTGAATTCCCCCACCCCAAGGAAAAGACCATCTATGCCCCTCATGATTTTATAAACCTCTAAAGTCACCCCCAAACTCCAGCCTCTCCTTACAACTCAAACCCTGTAATCTTGGCAACGTCTTGCAAATCTCTTCTGAACCCTCCAGTAATATCCTTTCTACAGCAGGGCAGACAGAATCGTACACAGTACTCCAAAAGTGGCCTTACCAATGTCTTTTACAAACTCAACATGACCACCACTGAGGAATTGGGACTAAGCTTTGAAGGCAAGCATGCTAAATGCCTTCTTAATCACCCTGTCTACCTGTTATGCAACATTCAAAGAAGTATGTACCAGAGCCCCTAGGCCTCTTTTTCGACACCACCAAACAGAGCTGTAACCGTATAATTCTTGCCCTTGTTTGTCTTACCAAAATGCAGTATATTACATTTATCCAAATTAAACTCCATCTGCCGTTCCACAGCCCATTGGGCCAGTAGATAAACTTCCATTGTAATCTTAGATAACCTTCACTGTCACGAACAAAAGAAAGAAGAACGGGTATAAATTTAACTCTATTGGAAAACTTAACAGAATAATAGATTATTTGACTACTAAACAGCAACAGTTCTAATATAATAACATCCCATAAACACACCCTTAGCAAAGACATATTCAGTAAAATAGTTACAGAGATAGTAGGAACTGTTGATGCTGGACAATCTGAGATAACAAGATGTAGAGCTGGATGAACACAGCAGGCCAAGCAGCATCAGAGGAGCAGGAAAGCTGATGTTTTGGGTCTGGACCCTTCAGAAGAGTTCTGAAGATTTCAAACATATCTGAAGAAGAGAGCAGACCCGAAACGTCAGCTTTCCTGCTCCTCTGATGCTGCTTGGTCTGCTGTGTTCATCCAGCTCTACACTTTGTTATTTCAGTAAAATAGATTGTTTTACATGCAATATTTCTCCAGCCCAGGAAAAAATTCTGGCGGAGAGAAATGTATGACAGCTTCCACAACCAAACTTCAAAAGCCCCCCAATAGCTATTTGTAAATTTCTTATTGTGGCCTACTTTCTCACCTGTTTTAGTGTCATTGGCAAATTTGGTTATCATACTTTCTGTACCTATATCCAAGTCATTAATATTGCTTGTAAGTAGTTGGGCCTGAGGACCCTGAGGCAGCCCACTCATTACATCTTGTCAACCAGAAAAACATCCATTTACTCCTAACCCTATGTACTCCTTACCTTGTATATTGATCTTTTATGCAGCTCCTTAGCAAATGTCTTCTGCAAGTCCAGATATATCTACAGGATCCCTGTTATGAACCTTTCTTCTTACATTTTCAAAGGACCCTATCAAACATGATTTACCCTTCATAAAACCATGCTGACTCTGATGGATTGCATTTTGACTTTCCTTAATAATGGATTCTAACAATTTCCCAGTGACATGTTAAACTCTGAGATCTATAGTTCCCTACTGTCTGCCTTTCCTTTTTGAATAAGGGTGTTATATTACCATTTTCTAAACCACTGGAACCATTCCTGCATCTAGAGAATTTTGGAATATTGTAACAAATGGAGCCACTAACTTTGTTGCCACTGACTTTAAAATGTTAGGATTTAGGCCCTGGGAACTTGATGTTCTAAAAGGACAATTTGTAAAAAAAATTTTATGCTTCTTTATAGTTAATGAGGCAGCTTGAAATGCTTATTTTCTGCCTTCAACATCTGAGGTTGTTAGGTATTCTCTTAACTGGATTGTTTACATATCCTGGTGGTACATGTTGCACATGAATTAATATGATTGGCACCAGTGAAAACTTGATATGGCAAAGGGCTGTATTGCATTGTCCAGTGTAAATTATGTAAAATATTTAGGCTTCTACTTTTTAACAAATGCATGCCAATGGCATGGTACCTTGAGAGGCAATATAGGATGGTACAGTACCAAAGAGCAGGTATTTACATAGTTACATTATGCTCTCCACTATCATCAACAAAAAAAGTACAATACTGCAGGTGTGGGAAATTTTAAATAAAAACAAGTGCTGGAGGTATTCAGCATGCGTGGAGAGAAACCAAGTTAGCACTGAGTCCAAAGACACTTCTTTAATTCTTATGAGAGTCTTTGAACTTGAAACACTAACTCTGTTTCTCTCTCCATAGATTCTGCATGGGTTTCTGCTGGGTGCTCTGGTTTCTTCTCACAGTCCAAAGATGTGCAGGCTAGGCGGATTAGTCATGGGAAATGCAGGGTCCTAGGGTAAGGGAGTGGGAGGCCTGTTGGAGGGTCTGTGTGGACTTGATGAGCCGAATGACCTGGTTCCACACTGTAGGGATGGTTGAGAGGTTGTATAGCACACTTTGGAACTTCCTGAAGCTGTGGTTAGATGCAAATGTAAATGCAAATGAAAGTTTTTTTTATTTCATCTTGAGCAGCTGGTCACTGAATTGAAATACAATGTTTTTTTCTGTGCACTTCAATTCAGGTGTAGCCATTTAGGCTCTACAGTTTGCCACACTAACTTGTTTCCTCGCTTTATTTTTCAGATCTCCACCTTTACAATGAAGCCCTGAATATCATTCATGAGTTTCCACAGTACTATCCGTTTGGTGTTACAGGAAGTGGTTGATTTGACATTGCCATTTGGGAGACAAGATCTCAACTACCCAATTGAACTTATCATTTTTACTGAATAGAGTTGTCAATATAGTAACCTCGGTCTCTGGAATCTGTTACCTTTAAAATGAAAGAAAAGGTGTGATGGAGTCATTTATAGAATACTGCAAAACTTATTTTCAAAGGTATGCATTTGTTGAAAGATAATTTTACATGGATATTTAAAGTCAAGGGAGTTCAGCACTTCAGAAATTGATATTTTTTTTCCATAAGTGGAGCTTATAAATCATAGTACTTCACCTGCGAGAAAAGTGAGTAAAATGTAAACATTTAAAGCTTGTTCAAGATTCATAAAGGATGGCAATGTAAAATATACTGGCTTACTAATGGTTTGTTGTAGTCCAATTTAAAACAAAAGCTTTTTGGAAAAAAGCTTTATTGGTGACATTTGAGTTAAAACATTGTGACCAGATTACTATCAATGAATGTACTCATTTGTTTGAACTTCAGTAACGATTAACTTTTTTGGTATTTCTGAAATGCTGCTTTATGATTATAGAGTTTTCAGGGCAGGATGTGAAATAAAGCCAAGTACTCTGTCTCATTGCTGAGTTGGGGACCATAATGAGTTTATTATACTGTACAAATGCTTATTAGTTTGCTTTCTTTGAGTGGTACAGATTTCAGCATGTGTTATTTGGTACTATTGACTTGAGTATTGCTGAAAAGAGACTTTTTGGCAAAAGTTTGTGTCTTCATTAGGACAATACATGAGAAACACAAAATTAAAAGATAGAAAACAATTATACTGTAGGAGAGGGGAATGCCAACTGATTAGCAAGTGGATTGTAATTGAAGTGTTAGAATGGAAAATGCACCAGGCACATTAAAAGAACATGCTGAGATACTGCATCCGTTCAAACGGACAGTATAAATGTTTTCCCTTCACTTAGGTATTACTTTTCATTTGTCCTGGTGAATACAAAATAAATTTTGACAAAATATTAAATGGAAAAATGACATCATGAAATTAGTGTCATGTATAATAGAGAACCAACATTTTGAGTATCTGAATAAACTATTTTACTACCATAAGCTGAGAAACATCCACCATAAGTACACACAAATGTGATTTAAGAATAGTATGTCATTGATCTCCTCAAGCTTGCTCCTCATTTTAAAAAATGTGGCTAATCTGTTTATTTTGAATTTCATATTTACATTTAATCCAGATAAACCTTTTCATTCCCCTGCCTAACAAGAATCTGCCTACCTCCACCTTAAATATATTCAAGACCCAACCTCAACCATCTTTGGAGAGAGTTCCAAAATTTTTTTTGGGAGTGGGGGGTTGGGTGGAGACTCCAAATTTTTAAAATAGTGTTCTCTAGGTCTGCATCTGTCCAGAACAGGAAACATCTTTGTCATATCACCTCTTCAAGACCATTTAGAATCTCATATAGTCTAATCAAGTCAGCCCCCACTCAACTGCACTGGAAACAAGCCCAACCTGCCTTAGCTATCCTCATAGGACAACCAGCTCATTACAGTAGCAATCTAGTAGACTTCCTCTAGACCACTTTCAATACATTTACATCCTTCCATAAATAAGATCAAAATTCCCTCCAGTAGTCATGATGTGATCTCAAAATACCCAGGCGGCGAGGTGGTAGTAATGTCACTGCTCTAGTAATCTTGAATCTCAGGTTAAAGTTGTGGACATGTAGTTTTGCATCCCATCGTAGCAAATGGTGAAATTTGAGTTCAAGTTTTCTACTTCTGATTCCCATATGTTTGGTAACATAGTTGATTATTACTTGGCAGTTAAGGATAGGCAATAAGTGCTGATCTGCCCAGCAACACCCTCATCCTATGAATGGACTTGATGTGCACCCTTTTAACTTTAGTTAATCATAGATGGGGAACAACTCTATCCTCCCCTTAAGAGTCATCCGCTTACATTGTAGTCAGAATATTTAAAAGATTTTCAATAGTGGTAGATATCAGACCCTCAGGCTAGTTTTTTTTTTCAAAAAAAAAATCTAAACTTTAATAAATTTGGCTGGAAAGCTTGTAATGTTCCAAACAAACACTTTTAGAGTGCCATAGAGCTCAGTCAGAACCTCGGTACATTATAATTAAAATTTATGTTCATGAATCCAGGTACTGATTTCATATCAGGTGACATTTCATTCTTAAAACTATGCACATGAAATAAAGAGAAAAAAGTGTAAAGCACAGAAACAACCCCCACAAACTTCTGAAAAGATGCAGGTTTTTTGTAAAGGGAAAACACTAAGAAAATGTGTACACTTTATTTACAAATTTGAGACCAATTAAAAATAGAACACCTTTGATTTTAGGCACACACATCAGAATATGAACAGTAAATGCAGTTTACACATTGCGCAGATTACTTTTTTACAACTTAAGTAAATTAATATGTCCAGTATTTTTGCACATTACTAGATAATTTATTTGGCAAAGTTTCACGGCCATGGCCATATTGGGTTTTAACAATTAAATTGCCAAGTTGAACCTGATTTTAGGTCATGAATTAGTATTTATCTAAACAGTTATTGCTTTAGTAAAGGACCGTATGCCTCCAATATATCTGCATAGAAATGAATAGATGGTATTCCCTATTAAATTTAATAAAACAGATTGAATCACAGGCTACAGTCTTTAACAATATCACAGGAAGGGAGAATTTAACAGATCAGTACTGATGTGTGAAACAGAAGTAATGGAGACACCTTCAGTGTGCAGATATTCTTCTTTGCAGCATTTAGAATTATGTAGAAATTCAGCAGATTGTGGAGTGAAATAAATTATAAAGGGAATAATACACCATTCTTGAATTTGCTTAATGCCATATTTTAGTGGCATATCCTCTATGTTCAAGAATACTAATTTCCCAGAACTGAAAAACAAACGTACAAATGTGTACAACATAAATCCAAGCAGTACTTGTTAAGTGTCTCATTCTGAAAAACTGCATTCAGTTGTTCTCATCAAGTTAAAATGACTGTACTGTTCGAGACAAAGTACAAAGATTGGTTCATTTTTAGTGGCAAGTTCAAGTACTATTTCAATATCATCCAGGGCATTTGCTGGATGATGGTCAGAATCTCAAGTCAATTCCAGAAAAATCTTGAAATGAATTGGACCAGCTCCAAAAACATGACACTCAAAAATCATTCAGGCAAACTGCCAAGATGATGGAAGTTCTTTTGTATTACTTAACAGCAACAGTTGCTCAGGGACTGAAGGTACACATGAAGGTTTTAAAAGGACAATTCGAAAACAGTCCCTTGGATTTGTGCCTTTTAGCTCTGGGATGTTTCTGCTGGGATGAGGTTTCCAGTTGTATCCAACTGCATGCATTTACAGGTACAGGCTGACACTGGACATTCGTGATGATCCCTGTGGGAGAAGGGTGTCAAAACAGCAGCAATAAGGATTTACACTTGGAAGGGAAATAATGTACACGACTCAAAATGTGTCTAGCATGTTAAACTGTCCATAACGACTTAAACCTTAAGCTATCTTGAATTTGATCCAGCAATTGTGATTCATAGTGAACAGTGCATTCTAAACTTGGCACATAATGGGTTGAGGAAAAATGAAGACAAGAATAAAAATAATATTTTAAAGTTTAAGTTTTACTATATTAAAACTGTAATAGAAATAATGAGGAAAAATAGCCTTGCACCTTGTCAACACAGGAATACCTTTTTTCAAAAAGGTATGAGGCAAACAAATAAGTCCCAACCAAGAAAAGATCAAGTTGAAATTTCTGGATTGGCAGTCACTAATTTACTTATCTGATGTCAACTATCAGCCAGCAGATAAAACATTGCAGAGAAACAAGGTATCCCTGTATTTATTTCTCTGGCCCAGAAAGTGACAATCATGTAGAAGTACAAAAACTGTCCATTAAATCCAAATCTGTGTAAGTGCCTTTCCTCCATGTTAAGTCCCACACTCCCCAAACTTTAACTTTTCACCTTTCAAATCAATCAATCTCTCTTTGCCCAAATTAAAGGCTGCTGTAAGAAATGCCCAAAAAAACTCCACATTAAGATTTTTGATCACAACCAGTCTATAATCAACTTGAATTCTGGTTACTTATTGTCTTAAGACCTATAACATAACATAAAATGCAATGCTCCACCATTCAATCATGGCTGATGTATTTCTCAACCCTGTTTCCTGCTTTCTCCCAATAACCATTGATCCCCTTACTAATAAAAAACCTATCTCAATATTAACTGTGTTAAATGACTTGGCCTCCACATGTTCACGCTGCGCTGAGTTCCACAGGTTAACCAGCCTCTGGTGAAGAAATTCCTTCTCATCTCAGTTCTAAAAGGTAATCCCTTCACTTAGAGGGTGTGCTCTTGGGTCCTTGTTTCTCCAACTAGTGGAAATATCTCCACATCCAGTCTATTAAGGTCTCTCAGTATTCTCTAAGTTTCCATCAGGTCCTTCCTCATCCTTATAAGCTCCACTGTGTACAGTCCTCACCTGCTCCTCATATGACAAACCCTCCTCTGGAACCCCACCCCAGCAAGCACAGCCTTAGATACAGGGCTCAAAACTGCTTACAATATTCCAAATATTATATGACCAGAGCCTTATACAGCCTTAGTAGTACATACATTTTTGTATTCTAGCCTTGTTGAAATGATTGCTAACATTGCATTTGCCTTCCTAACTGCCAACTAAATCTACGCATTAACCCGAAGAGAATCCTGAACTAAGAGTCCCACCTCTCTTCGTCCTTCAGATTTCCAAAGCCTTTCCCATTTAGAAAATAGTCTATGCCTCTATTCTTCCTACCAAAGTACATAACCTCACACTTTCCCACATTGTATTCCATCTGCCACTTCTTTCCCACTCTCCTAGACTATACAAATTCTTCTGCAGCCTCCCCAGTTTCTCAACATTACCCGTCCCTCCACCAATCTTTGTACCATTTGCAAACTTAGCAACAATGACCTCAGTTATTTTCTCCAGATTGTTTATATATAATGTAAATAGTTGTGGGTCTCAACACTGACCCCTATGGAACTCCACCAGTCACCAGCTGCCATCCTGGCAAAGACCTTTTATCCCACACTTCCTTCTGCCAGTCAGCCAACCCTCTATCCATGCCAGTAGCTTGTGTCTAACACTATGGACTTGTCTTATTCAGCAGACTCCAGCGCAGCACCTTTCAAAGGCCTTCTGCAAATCCAAAAAGATCACATACAATGGGTCATCTTTGTCCAACTTGCTCATTACCTCCTCAAAAATTTCCAATAGATTTCTTGCTTTGATGAAGCCATGCTGACTCAGCCCTATTTTACTATGCACCTCCAAGTACTCCGCAAACTCATCCCTAATAATTGACTCTAAAATCTTACCAACAACTGAGGTCAGGCTAACCAGCCTATAATTCTGAAGGGTCCTAAGCCCGAAGCTTCAACTTTCCTGCTCCTCTGATGCTGCCTGGCCTGCTGTGTTCCTCCAGCTCCACACTTATCTGACTCCAGCATCGGCAGTTCTTACTATCTCTAGTTTCCAGTCTTCTGCTCTTCTGGAGCTGCTGGCTGTGGAGGCAGTGGGCAGAGCAATGTCGGCGTCGGCTGTGGGCGGAGTTGCGTCGGCAGTGGGTGGAGTTGTGCCCACGTCCGTGATGGACGGAGCGGTGGCAGCAGCGGTGAGTGTCTGTGGTGTTGGTCTCGGAAATGGAGGCGGTGGCTTCAGCAGCGATGGCGTCTGCTGTCCCGGAAGTGGTGTACCCGACGGTGGCAGACGTGACGTCATCTGTGGGTTCTCCAACAGTGGCCTCATGGCCAATGGCGACGGGTACATTGTGGGGGAAGCCCACCAGGTACTACAGCCACATCACCTTTCTTAGTACCTGCCTATGGAACCAGATCATCCCCAGTGGACTACAGTCCACATTCAGGCCTTCCCAATTTGGCCCCAACCGTGACAATATCTACATTCAGAACATTGAGACCCTTCAGAAGCATTTCTCCCTGCAACTCCTGAAACACACGCTTGCAACAATTCGCCGGCATCTCCAGGCACTACAATCAAGCTACCCCAGCTCAAAGCCTCCCTCTCCCAGACCTGCAAAGGACCTCTCTTGTTTGTTGTTCTTTTTAGGATCCACAACCTCAACTCACAATTCTACTCAGCTTTATTGGACACTAAAAACCATAAGCACAGTAAACTTACTGGTGCCTACCACCCAAAACGGGCTTCCCCCACCTCCCAAATCCCCAGCCGTACCCAGGACCTCCCCCACAACGTACCTGCCGCCATTGGCCATGAGAACCCACAGATGATGTCACATCCGCCACCGCCGGGTACACCACTTCCGGGACAGCGAACGTCATCGCTGCTGAAGCCACCGCCTCCCTTTCCGAGACCAACACCACAGACACTACCGTCACCGCTGCTGCTGCTGCCTACCCCACTCCGCCCACCGCCGACACCCCTCCACCCATCACGGACGCGGATGCAACTCCACCCACTGCCGCCAACACTGCATCCACAGCCAGCAGCTCCAGAGGAGACAGTAACACTGAGCCCTGCCGAGTCTTCACCATCCCGCCAGACCTCCCCCTTACTGAGGACGAACGGTCAGTCCTCAGTAAAGGGCTCACTTTTGTCCCCCTCCACCCACATATCAACAAATACCAGTCAGGTTTGGACATTGAGTAGTTTTTCCGCCACCTCCGCGCTTACTTCTTCAACCGTGAACCTAACCCATCCTCTACTGACCCTTTCTCCCGCCTCCAACACAAGCCCTCCTCCTGGACACCACCCCAAGGCCTAATACCCTCCCTTGACCTCTTCATCTCCAGCTGCTGTCGAGACATCAATCGACTCAACCTCTCCACCCCTCTCACCCACTCCAACCTCTTCCCCCACAGAACGTGCAGCCTTCCGCTCCAATCCCAACCTCACCATAAAAACCACGGACAAGGGAGGTGCAGTTGTAGTATGGCGCACTGATCTCTACATCGCTGAGGCCAGGTGCCAAATCTCCGCCTCCTGGATCATGATCCCACCCCCGAGCACCAAACCATCATCTCCCAAACCATCCACAACCTCATCACCTCAGGTGACCTCCAACCTCATCATTCCCCAACCCCACACCGCCCGCTATCTCCTTCCCAAAATCCACAAACCTGAATGCCCTGGTCGACCCATTGTCTCCGCCTGCTCCTGCCCCATCGAACTTATCTCCACCTATCTCAACTCCATTTTCTCCCCCTTGGTCCAGGAACACCCTACCTACGTCTGTGACACCACCCATGCCCTCCACCTCCTCCAGAACTTCCAATTCCCTGGTCCCCAACACCTCATTTTTACTATGGACGTCAAGTCCCTATACACCTGTATTCCCCATGCAGATGGCCGAAAGGCCATCCGCTTCTTCCTGTCCCGCAGGCCTGACCAGTCCCCCTCCAGTGACACCCTCATCCGCTTAGCCAAACTTGTCCTCACCCTCAACAACTTCCCTTTCAATTCCTCCCACTTCCTACAGACAAAGGGGGTGGCCATGGGTACCCGCATGGGCCCAAGCTATGCCTGCCTCTTTGTAGGTTACGTGGAACAATCCCTCTTCCGTACCTACAGTGGCCCTAAACCCCACCTCTTCCTCCGTTACATTGATGACTGTATCGGCACCGCCTCGTGCTCCCACGAGGAGCTCGAACAGTTCATCCACTTCACCAACACCTTCCACCCCAACCTTAAGTTCACCTGGACCATCTCTAACACCTCTCACCTTCCTGGATCTCTCTGTCTCCATCTCGGGTAACCACCTGGAAACCGATATCCATTTCAAGCCCACCGACTCCCACAGCTACCCAGAATACACCTCCTCCCACCCACCTTCCTGCAAAAACAGCATCCCCCATTCCCAATTCCTTCACCACCGCCGCATCTGCTCCCAGGAAGAGACATTTCACTCCCGTACATCTCAGATGTCCTCATTCTTCAAGGACCACAACTTCCCCCCCCCCGCAGTGGTCGAGAACGCCCTCGACCGTGTCTCCTGCATTTCCCGCCACTCATCCCTCACACCCCATCCCCGCAATAACAACCAAAAAAGAATCCCCCTCATCCTCACGTACCACCCCACCAACCTCCGGATTCAACGCATCATCCTCCGACACTTCCGCCATCTGCAATCAGACCCCACCACCAAAGACATTTTTCCCTCCCCACCCTTATCTGCCTTCCGGAGGGACCACTCCCTCCGCGACTCCCTTGTCCGCTCCACACTCCCCTCCAGCCCCACCACACCCGGCACTTTTCCTTGTAACCGCAGGAAGTGCTACACCTGCCCCCACACCTTCTCCCTCACCCCAATCCCAGGCCCCAAGAAGACTTTCCACATCAGGCAGATGTTCACCTGCACATCTGCCAATGTGGTATACTGCATCCGCTGTACCCGTTGTGGCCTCCTCTACATCGGGGAAACCAAGCGGAGGCTTGGGGACCGCTTTGCAGAACACCTACGCTCGGTTCGCAATAAACAACTGTACCTCCCAGTCGCGAACCGTTTCAACACCCCCTCCCATTCCTCAGACGACATATCCATCCTGGGCCTCCTGCAGTGCCACAACGATGCCACCCGAAGGCTCCAGGAACAGCAACTCATTCAGCTTGGGAACCCTGCAGCCCAATGGTATCAATGTGGATTTCACATGTTTCAAAATCTCCCCTCCCCCTATCGCATCCCAAAACCAGCCCAGCTCGTCCCCACCTCCCTGACCTGTTCTTCCTCTCACCTATCCCCTCCTCCCACCTCAAGCCGCACCCCCATTTCCTGTCTACTAACCTCATCCCGCCCCCTTGATCTGTCGTCCTCCCTGGACTGACCTATCTCCTCCATACCTCCCCACCTACACTCACCTTTACTGGTTCCATCCTACCTCTTGGACTTGTCTGTCTCCTCTCCACCTATCTTTTCCTTTATCCATCTTCTATCCGCCTCCCCCTCTCTCCCTATTTGTTTCAGAACCCTCTTCCCCTCCCCCATTTCTGATGAAGGGTCGAGGCCCAAGCGTCAAGCTTTCCTGCTCCTATGATGCTGCTTGGCCTGCTGTGTTCATCCAGCTCTACACCTTGTTATCTCGGATTCTCCAGCATCTGCAGTTCCTATTATCTCTATTACATTAGCCATTTTCCAGATCTCTGGGACCTTCCCTGACTCTGATAATTCCTGAAAGATCACCAGCAATGCCTCCATAATCTCCTCAGCTATCTTCTTCAGAACTCTGGGGTGTAGTACATCTGGTCTGGGCAATTTATCCACCTTCAGACCTTTCAGCTTCCCCAGCACCTCTTCCTTGGTGATAGCGACCACACTCACCTTTGCCCCCAACTCTCTAGAAGTTCCGGTACGTTGCTGATGTCTCCCACCATGAAAACGGATACAAAATACCTGTTCAGTTCCTCTGCTAGTTCTTTGTTTCCCATCACTACTTCCCCACCACACTTTCCAGCAGTCGAATGTCCACTCTTGTTTCTCTCTCACATTGTATACATCAAAAAAAAACTCTTGCAATCCTTCTCATTACTAGCTAGCTTACTCTCATATTTCATCTCCCTCATTATTGCTTTTTAGTAATCCTCTGCTGGTTTTTAAAGGCACCACAATCCTCTGGCTTCCCACTAATCTTAACCACATTGTAGGCTCTCTCATGTCATCCCTGACTTGCCTCATCAACCACAATTGCCTTGTCTTCCCCTTTCTGTGCTTCTTATTCCTTGGGATAAATTTCTGCTGTGCCTCCTGAATTCTCCCCAGAAATTCCTTCCATTGCTGCTCCATCTTCACTGCCAGGCTCCCCTTCCAACTGACTGGACAGTTTTTGCTTCAGGTCTTTGTAGTTATCATAACTATAATACCCTTACATCTGATTCCAGCTTCTGCAGGGTGAATCCTATCATATTGTGATCACTGTCCCCCTGAGGTTCTTTCACCTTGAACTTCCTAATCAAGTCTGCCTCAATACACACCACCAAATCCAGAACTGCCTGTTCCCTTGTGGGTCTACCACATGCTATGCCAAAACAAAACATCTTACAGACATTCCATGAATTTCTTTTCTTGGAATCCACTACCAACTGATTTTCCCAGTCCACCTGCATACCCCAATGATTACTGTAATCACGCCTTTATCACCCGAGTTACTTCCTTCTCCACATCCCTACTACTAGGAAGCCCGTATGTAACTCCCCAGAGTCTTTATTCCTTTGCAGTTCTTCAACTCTACCCATAAAGATTCTATGCCTTCTGACTCTATATCCTTTCTTGCTTTCAATTTAATTTCATTTCTTACTAACAAGACAACTCCGGCCCTTCTGCCCATCTGCTTTTCCTTTCAACAGGACATGTTTTCTTGAGTATTTAGATCCCAGCCCCAATCTCCTTCCAGCCATGTCTCTATGGTACCTGCCAATTAGTGCAACGCCATCAGTCCCGCATTGACTGTCCCCCTTCTCAAACTTGCCCCCTTATCTGCTGTGCCTCAAGTTGGATTCCTGAACCTTTCCACACTCTCTACCCTAAGTCTTGCTGTAGAAACTTTAATAAGCTCTGCTAAGCCGTCCCCGGGTTTAACTTTTTCGATATTTTTCCATGCAACTGAATCCACTACCCCCCACCCCACCCCGCCAACTATTTAGTCTAAAGCCCTATTCATGGCCCTAGTTATGCGATTCGCCAGGATTCTGGCCCTATCTCAACTCTTCTTCTTGCATCTATGTAGAAATCTCATGGATATTTTATTACCTGAACCAACTGAGCATATGACCAGCATGACCTCCATGACGACAGTTCTGACACCAAGTAAACCAGTTATTGAACTGAGCCAATTTCTTGTCTTTGCTGAGATCAACTTTTTCATCAGACTTTCCAGTTCCTGTTCCAATTAAAAAAAAACTCCTCAGAGGAAAAACAGCAAGATAAAAATTTTAAAATATGATATTCAAATAACTAATATTTGCTTCATCCACCTTCCACATTAATTTTTAACTAAATTGGAAAGAAAACAATCATTCATGGGGTTAGTTAAGGATTTGTCTACTATACTAATGTCACAAGCATTTTTTATTAAAAAAAAATGAACCGCAGTCTCATGGACATCTTTGTTCCTCCCCTACTGAATTGAGTTTGTTTAAAGTTGTTTAAAAAAGGTTGATATCCATTGAGAAGTTATTGGCAAACCCTGTTCTCTTTGTTTGTCAATGCAAACATGGAACAAATTGTCGTCTGGCATGGTTAACAAAAGCAGTAAAGGAGTTTTCTTTTGCTCTTACCCAAACACGGAATGGTATGCCAAACATTTTTTAAGTCATAAAGGTGATAGCAGTTAATAACACTTGCACCAACAATTTCTGTGTGTAATTTAGTTTAAGCTGAGGATCTCTTCGAATACAGGGTTGCATAACATTCAAAGAAGTAAACTGGGTAACACTGGTACACAGTAATTAACAGAATTGCTACTTTCTTAATTAAAGCTGTTTAACTTTTCAGCTCTATATTGCATCATGTTCAATGTCTGGAATAAGTTAGCCATCAAGGGAAAAGAAAAATGGGCTAGATATGTCCACAATTCAATACATTCTTCTTCAATGTTGACTGGCTTGTGTTGTGACTTAGCTAAAATGAGTAGTCTATTTTTACCAGGCTATCACGATGACAACTTGATATCTAGCATTAATGGTTACCTAGACAACTTGAAACCGGTGTTCCCATATTGATAAGACAAAGTGCACAACGGGGCAGAGGTTTACGACATCCTGGACAACTTGTGACTTTTGATTTCGTTGGAGAACCACTAACACCATATTGGCTGAAACTTCGTCCTTGGTGTGGCATGGCAGAACAACTATATGATATTGATTTTCCACAGAAGTTGCAGCTCACAAACACCTGGAATGCATATTGTACCACAGAACTGAGAACAAGAATTGTGAAGCATTTCATATCATTGAAACAGTTGATTATCATTTTATAGCCATAGAGGCATACAGCATGGAAACAGACCCTGTGGTCCAATTCATCCATGCTGACCAAATTTCCCGAAGAAAACTAGTCCCACTTGCCCGTGTTTGCCCTCCAAACCTTTCCTATTCATGTACCTGTCCAAATGTCTTTTAAATGTTGCCACTGTACCTGCATCTACCACATCCTCTGGCAGCTCATTTCCTCTTGTGCAGAAGTTGCCTCCGAGGTCCCTTCTAAAATCTTCCTCCTCTAAATATGCACCCTAATTTTGTACTCCCTACCCCAGGGAAAAGGCTTTTGCTATTCACCTTACTTAAGCTCCTCATGATTTTATAAACCGCTTACAAGGTCACCCCTCAACTTCATATACTCCAGTGAAAAAAAAAGGCACAGCCTCTCCAAACTCTCCTTATAATTTAAACCCTTCAATCTGGCAACATCCTGGTAAATCTTTTTTGAACCTTCTCCAATTTAATAATACACTTCCTACAGCAAGGCAACCAGAACTATATACGGTACTCCAAAAGTGGCCTTACCAACATCCTGTAGAATCTCATCATGGCGTTCCAACTCCTACCCAAAATGATCTGAGCACTTAAAGCAAACATGCTTAACACCTTCTTAACCACCCTGCCTACCTGTGACACAACTTTCAAAGAACTGTGTACCTGAACCCCTAGGACTCTGTTCGACAACACCACCCAGGGCCCTATTATTAACTGTCTAAATCTTGCCCTTGTTCGTTTTACAAAATGCAATACCTCACATTTGTCTAAATTAAACTACCTGCCACACCTTAGCCTACTGGCCCAACTGATCAAGGTCTTTTTGTAATCTTAGATAAAAACCTTAACAAAATGTAAGCCAACACAAAGTATTTCTCACTTCCCATCAAGAACAAACAGCAAGTCATATATTTGACATTTTAAATGCTCCATGCTTTTCAGCAAAACTAAAATTTTTATAAATATCATTTATTCATTATATTAAGATCCATTTACTTTGTACATTAACAAGAAGGAACTGAAGGCAGACAGAGCAGCAAAAGCTGCTGGAGGACAGGTGAAGAGGAGAGTCAGGATGACAAATAGGCCATAGCTACCCAGAGAAGAATAACCAGTCAATTACTTTGGAGACGGCTTGTTGTCATGTGTTTGTTTACTTGGCATCTGGCCTGCCATAAATGCATATCCATCTAAACAAGCGTCGTCTACAGGATACAACCTATTTGCATTGAAATCACTGCAAAATCTTCCAGCATATTAAATATTCCCTCATGAAAAAATGTAATTTTATCACTAAATAAAAACCGAAAAGAACTGCAGATGCTGTAAATCAGACACAAAAATAGGAGATCGCTGGAAAAGCTCAGCAGGTCTGGCAGCATCTGTGAAGGGAGATCTGAGTTAACGTTTCAGGTGCGGTTCACCAGATCCAAAACGTTAACTCGAATTTCTCTTCACAGATACTGCCAGACCTGCTGAGCTTTTCCAGAGATCTCTATTTTTGTTTATAATTTTGTTACAACTGAAATTATCTTTTTTTGCAACTCTACATGTCAAAATTACAGAAGTCTCCCATTGTACAGCATCTTTCACCATAATTTGGCCTCTCCCGGTAAAGAACATCATATCGAAGGCAAGCACGTGTTCTGAAGTCATTATGATGTGGATGATGTATTACATAATATGATCACAATTTTAGCATCACATTCACATATTTCAGGACACGCTATGCTGCTTCTCAAAGTGGTGATGGTATTAAGATTTCACCTGTCATTTACCTGGATTATGGTTCTAATCAGTCTATAGCCTGATTTCTGATTAACAAATCATACTTGCATTAGAAGGCCAGGCATGAATGGATCTTGAGTCAAATCATTTCTCTAAAGTTATGTCAATGGACGATTTTTAAAGAAAAATTGATCAATTGTTGCACATTTAGTGCACTCTAAGTTGTTTTATTTTAAAGACTTATTCATTCTTTCATATGATGCTGCCATCACTAGCTGGGCCAGCACTTATTGCCCATTCTCCACTGCTCTCAAAAAGGGAATAAGTAGCCACCATCTTGAACCACTCCAGTCCATGTTGTGTAGCTACACCCAGAGTGCTGTTAGAAAGGGAATGCCAGGTTTTTGATCAGCCAACCTGACTCACATAATCAAGTGTGCAGAGCTACACTAGCATTGTAGCTTTTCTGTACCCATCTGATTACTCTACAAACCAGTACCAAAAGGACAAAGGAAGGGCCTAACTGTACTAAGGAAACTTGCTGAATGCTATCCTGGCCACCTGTGTTGATGTCTAACAGTATTCTTTACAGACATGCCAAAACTTTCCTTGCAGGGAGCGTCCAAAATCTGGGGTTCACCCCACGTCAACCCGGTCAAGTCATCCCACAGTAATTTACCAGCAGTTGGGACAGTAGCTGCCTCAAGGTCAGACCTGATCTACACTTTTCAGGAAGTGCAGCTTAGACATTAATAAGGCCATTTTACTTAGCACCGTACAATGTTCATGGCAAATGTATTTCTGATATCTATCACTATTATATGAACAGATGTAGACCACTCAGCCCATCAAGCCTGTTCTTCCATGCAATTAGATCAGGGCTGATTTCTGGTTAACTCTATATTCTCTACCAAATTTGCTAAACAAAAATTTTTGGAAATTTTTGGACAGTCAAGGAGGCAACAGGTTGAATTGCCACTTTGTTCCCATACTTTTCTTGGCCATGCTCCGTGGAGGGTGGAGATATGCCAAATCCTCCCTACAGTATTGCACATCTTGTAGTGAGCAGCTGAGACTTGGAATTTCAGATCTGTGGCAGCTGATTAGTACTCAGTGATCACAAGAAAACAGAAAGAGGTCAAACTCTGATTGGCTGACCCAAACCAAAAACAGCTACGGTTGGAGATAGCAGGAACTGCAGATGCTGCAGAATCTGAGATAACAGGGTGTAGAGAGCTGGATGGACACAGCAGGCCAAGCAGCATCATAGCAGCAGGAAAGATTGACGTTCCGGGCCTAGTCTAGGCCTGAAACGTCAAGCTTTCCTACTCCTATGATGCTGCTTGGCGTGCTGTGTTCATCCAGCTCTACACCTTGTTATCTCAACATCTACTGTTGGATGTGATTCCACAATTGGGCAGCGCTTTCTGAGCAAGCCAGAGTCTGCTAATTATAATCTTATGTTTGGCTGTTAGTAAATTGTGGAATTGTGCACACTTAAAAAGGTTTTTAACTTTTGTGATGGTTCCAGGAATAGCAGGACTTCATTTCCAGCATGCCACCCCAATGAGCTGTAAAAGAAAAAAATAATCAGCCTGTAAAATAAAATCATTATTTGCAGTTTTACGTGGAGGTAGACAGGGGACTACCAAACTGGTCCAAATGCCCCAGGTACTCACTGCAATTCCAAACCAGTTTTCTAATACATATTGTCATCTTCTGGGTTTCAACACATTTTAGGGTCTTTACTAACAACCATTCTTTGTGCAACATGGCCTAAATTGGCATTCAATGCTGTTTCTTCTATTTTTTCTGAGACAAAACAAGAGAATGATATTAAAGAGATAAGGCCAGTCCAGTTTTTATTCATCAAAAGTAAAATATTTTAGCTATGGACAGTATTAATCTGTCTTAATTTCTATCCTTGGCTTTATGGTTACCACTCAATTACATAGGAAGGCATCAAGAAGAAAACAGATGCACAGATGCATCTTCCATCATCTTGTAGGACAACGTTTAGAAAGACTTCTAACAAAGTTCTTGAACACAGAGTGAGGATCATGACAGGCAAAAGTAGTGGATGAGCAATATTACAACTGTCAATTTACAAATTTTCCCTCACTTGCCCAGGCTACTAGTTAGTGATTTATGAAATTAAATGAAAAAGTTAAGATATACCTGTGTGTTTGATTATTTTCCATTTATGAATAACACAGCAAGTTGATACACTGTCACACATTTTCTTCTCAGAACTTAAAATGGACCAGAAAACAATTTAAAATGGAGTTCAGAGTTTAAATAACAAAGTCTGTCTGATTCTTCGCTTTTAAAAAAAATTACACTTCTGTTCCTTGAAAAACCACTTTACCTGTGCAAGAGGTTTAGAAAATGGGTCCAGCTTGCTCCTATGGATGTCAAATTCAGCTCTCTTATGCCAGAACCTCCAAGCATCAAGTAAGTTTCTATAATTCTCTATCCAATATTGGACTCTGGGATCTTTCACAACGTCACTTGGAAAGCCCTGAGGATATTAAAAATATAATCTTTTAAAAAAAAACATACTACACTCTGAAATCACATCTTTAAACTGACGACATTACTTGTCTAGGTGATTATCAAAGTAAAATAATTGGAGGAATTCACCTCAACTTATCAAATATAATTTTCCTGCGTAATACTATATCCTGGCTACCCATAGCTCATGAAATACAATGGTGAATACATAAGACGAATAGACAGCTTTTAAGGATTGGCCTTGTGCCTTGAAAAAATTTTCATTAGGTGATGTATCTCTTCAACACACTATGATCCAAATCGGGAGCAGTAGAATTGAACCCAGGCCTTCTGGCCAAAACATAGTGACACTATCACTATGCCACAAGAGTACACAAAGTAATAAAGCCAAGCTTAGAGATGGACATTTTTGTATATATTTTGAATCAACCTGTTTAGACATGTTATGACACATCTCCAGCAAAGGGGAGTCTTGAATCCGTACATCCTGGCCCAGAAGCAGGAACCCTACCAGAGTGATACAACAGAATCATTTTTCAACTGTTATATCCTTTCTTCAGTCATGTCTCCTTTCAAACAATAACCGGTTATCAGATAAATCAAAAGTAATTAACTATTTTATAAATTCAAATAATTACTCCCTTTGATTTGCTATGTAGCATTCATCCATCAGAGGGTGTGGAGATAAAAAACACAGACAAAGACCGAAATCAATGATATATGTGGTGTTTGTACTTATCTTCACGGTAGAAGACAAAAACCACTGTAGGAACAGTAGACAAACGAGACTAAAGGGAGGTTGGAAATTGGAACATTCACATTCACTAGAGAAAGTACCAAGAAAGCTAATGGGACTAAAGGCTGACAAGACTGAGCCTGATGGTTTGCATTCTAGGATTTTAAAAGGAAATGGCTGCAGAGACAGTGATTGCATTAGTTACATAAATCAGCAAACTAAACATTAGTTAGCTTAACATCTGTAACTGGGAAAAAGTTACAGTGGATTATTTAAAGCAAATACAAATAAAGTCTCAACGTGGTTTCGTGAAAGAGACTCAGGTTTGACAAATTTATTTCAATTGTTTGGAGGATAAAAACAGCAGCATGGAAAAAAGTGTGAAGCAGATGGTGTAGTAATATTAAATGCCTTTTTGAAATTAAAAATGTGCCACATAAAATGGTTACTGCACAAGATAACAGCATAAAGTGTTGGGGCAATACATTAGAATTGATAAAGAACTGGCTAACTCACAAGAAAGAGGAGATAATCGGGTTAATTTCAGAACAGAAAACTAACTAGTGCAGAATCGCAGGCATCAGTGGTGGTGCTCAAATACTTACAAACTACACTAATAAACTTAGATGGGGAATAGAATACATTGTATCATCAGCAAGTTTGGCTCCAAAGATAGGTTGAAAGCAAATTAAGAGGATTGCATGAAGAGACTGCAAAAAGCAGGAGCAAGTAGGTTAATTGAGTGGACAATACATTAGCAGTTGGAGTATACTGTGGAGAAATGCAAGGCTGACAGCTTTGGCAGGAAGAACATTAAAATCAGAACTCAGAATTATTTAATGGAAACCACAGAATTCAGAGTTACGGAGGTATATTTGGCCTGGAACATTAATCACAAATAACTGGTATCCAATTACAGCAAGTAATTATGAAGGAAAATGCAATGAAGGCCTTCATTGCAAGGCAGATGGAGAACAAAGGAACAAAATATTGCTATAGATGTCTTGGGTATTAGGGAGATTCCACCCGAGTACTATGCATAGTTTTGACATTCTTAAAGGGTGTATTTGCACTGGAAGTAGTTTAGAGATGGCTCATTTGGCCGATTCCCAGGAATAAAGAGTTTACTTAGGAAGAAGTTGGAGCAGGTTAGCCCTATACTCGTTGGAGTTTAGAAGAACATGAGGTGATCATATTGAAATGTAACATTCAGGGAAATTTGCGAGATAGATAGTGGGAGGAAATTTCCCCTCATGGAGGAAATCTAGAACTGGAGGCCAAGTTTAAAAACATGGGATTTCACAATTAAGGACAAGATGAGCAGGAATTTCTTGAGATTTTTTAGTCTCTGCAATCCTTGTCTACAGAAAGGAGTGGGGGAGGCTATTGAATGATCAAGGTCGAGATAGACAGATTTTTGTTCAATGAGGGAGTCAAGGATTATGGAGAACAGGCAAGAAAGTGGAGATACTGCCATAATCAAAACCATCCGTGAATGGTAGAAAATGTTCAACGGGCTAAATGATCTACTCCTGCCATTTCTTATGATTTTTCTTTAATCATGATAGTACATACTGTATACAGTCTAGTCAATTCACAAAAAGAGTAGACTCCTTCATTAATATGAATCAAGAAAGAAGATCAAGTATTCAGATAACTATTAAGCTATAGCAAAGGTATTACTTAAGCAAATGTTCTTTGAATTTTAGGACCATCAACATATACCCTCTCAATGGTATTCCAATTGCGCAAGGATGAAGAAAGGGCATTTAGCTCATCCCTCTTATATTCAACTCTATTAACCAAATATTTAACTGCACCCTGAACCACATCCACCTCAACAATATCTTGGTTTTCACTTATATCAGGTAGTAAGCATTTTGAGTCATTCAAGTTTGTTTTTCCCCGTAAAATCTCAGAATCTCTAAATGAGAGAATTAGAAACATAAAACATAGTCATGACTGCGAATTTTGTTTGACCTACCTGCAACATGCAGAAGCTTGCAGTCTGCACATCACCAGTTCTATCTACGTAACTCTCCATCAGGTCAATGCCATCCTTGGTTAGGCCTGTTAAAAGGATTCCTTCCAGGTTTCCAGCCTCTTTCATTTCATTAGTTAGTTTATCAATATACCGAAGGATCTAAAGATTAGGATCAAGTCAAGATATTGAAGATGCTAACAAACAGGATAATTTCAATTTTTAACATTAGACAATTACATTTGCATACTTTGGATAGGATAGCCATATTGGAACATAAATGAAATTTGATGTTCATGATTATCTAATTTATCATTGCAATTATTATTTAGGAACGTAGCCAAACATATTTCAATAGCAGGAGTTTTGCAGACTTCATGTCCACATTGTTTACTTCCTCCGTTATGCTTTTATTATGCCAGCAAACCACAACTAAACCAGTAATGAAAACATTCATAATTAGGCAATATTCCATGAGATTTTCAGAGAGAGAAAAAAAACAGATGTTTCGCTTATCTCAACATTTACGAATAACGTAACAAAATGTTAAATAGAAGCTGTGACTACAGTAATAAGAGATAACAGGAGAAATTAAAAACATATTTTAGGACTTTTTTGATACCATGTAATCAGAACAGCAAAGCTGAAACCAACTCAAACAACTTGTATTGCAAGTGAGTATATCAAAAGATTAGTGATGAAATGGTGACAGGTGCGCTGCACTAAACTAAATTAATTATGCAGTAGATACCAGCAAATCACTGCATAGCTGGCAAACAAATTAACAGATTAGAACAGTAATTAGCAGTGAGAAAAATGCAATGAATTAATAAATATATGCAAAGTCCAAAACCAAAATGACCTAACAGGCATCAGAATATTTATTCACAAGAACCTCCCAATCTCTCAGAAACAATTTCTCATAAGCTACACAAATATTTCTGAATGAGTGAACATCACATATTAATGAATTCAGAATAATTATTGCACAGCCCACCATGCCTGAATAAGCAATTTACTTGCACAATGCAGGATGAATCCAACCTAGTCAATTATCGCCCCATCAGTACCCTTTTGATCATCAGTACTATCAAGCAGCATCTGTGTAGCAATAACCTGCCCACTGACACTCAATTTGGGTTCTGTCAGGACTACAGCAGTGATTCAAACAGAAGAAGAAATGAAATCTGAATTCCAGAGGTGAGGCAACAGTGACTGTCCTTGACATTAAAGCAGCACTGACCGAGCATAACATCAGGAAGCTCTAGCAAAATGAGTCACTGGGAAATCAGGGCAAAAAAAAAAACTCTGCTCGTTGGAGTCATACCTAGCACCTGGAAGATGGTAGTGGGAGGTTAGTTATTTCAGCTATAGGACATCTCCTGGGGTAGCACCCTATGCTTAACGAACTTCAGCTATTCCAATTTATTCCCTCCAGAATATCAGAAATTGTAATGTTCACTGATTACTGTGCAATGTTCAGAACTATTCGACACTCCTCAGATACTGAAGCAATTTATGTCAAAATGACCTGGGCCATCTCCAACCAGAGAATCTATCCACCACCTCCTGACATTCAATAGCATTGCCACCACTGAATCCTGAACTCATCAACATCCTAGGGGTTACCATCAACCAAGAAACTAAACTGGACTAACCACATGAACACTATAGCTACAACAGCAGGTCAGAGGCAAGAAATCGAGTGGTGAATCACTCACTTCTTGACTCTCCAAGGCACACCTCTGGAATATTCCTCACTTGCATGGACGAGCTTCAACGACAAAGAACCAAAACACTATCTACGAAAAAGCAGCCTTCTTGATTTCCACCACATCCACCACCACCAACAATTAGTAGCAGCAGAGCGTACTATCCACAAGATGCATTGCAGGAATTCACCAAGGCTCCTTAGACAGACCTTCTGAACCCATGATAACCACCACCAAGGAGGATAAGGACAGCACATATCTGTGAACACCATCACCTGCAAATTCCCCTCCAAGAGACACATGGTGGTTTTACTAGAGGGTTACTATGCCTTGGGCATAATTGAGAACATGGGGCCTTCAAGGTAACCTTAGCCAGTACAGAAACTGAACCTGTGCTGCTAGCAGCACACTGCATCACAGACCAGCCATCCAGCCAAATGAGCTAGCTGACCCCAACACATGCTACTACTTTACTGAATATACCTGGAAGGAGGTAAACCTGCTTTGGGTTCTATCCCACCCAGGAGTTCAAGCGTTGCTTGTAGTATTTTTCAAGCATGGAAGTATAAAATTATCGAACAAACTTCGTTTAAGAAGGCAAGTACTTATCAGAAAAGAGGAAACTAGATAGCCATGAACAATTTTAACAAATGCATTTGATTTTAACCAAGTAAAGTCAATACACAAAACAGATAAATTAGATATTAATTATTAAAAAGGTCCCACTGCAACTTACGGGTTCTTTCACTTATTCCCCCTTTTCAATTTCTGAATCAAGACTAGGCAATGATTTGCCTAGGCCTTGATACTCTGCCTCTGACCCTGTCCTACCCCATCCCCATCTCCTCTATCTCCCTCACCCCCAAATCTGCACTGGGTCCTGGTCTCCATTCATTTCCCCCCAACCTATCTAAACTCTCAGCCCCCATCCAGCACGCAGCCTTGGCCCTGGGATTGTACTCCAGTGTAGCCCCTACTGCATCAGCCATTCCAGCTCTCGGGCTGTCTCAGTCCTCTGCCCCTGATCTTTGCTCCTGACTCTTCTAACCTGTCATAGTGTCAAAGTCATATAACACGGAAACAGACCCTTTTGCCAACTTGTCCACGTTGACCAGGTATCCCAAATTGAATTAGTCCTATTTGGCTGCATTTGGCTTATATCCAACATTACCTCACCGCCACCTCTCCTGACTCCTCCACTTTTGCTAAATTATCAGGTCGTACACATGAGGTCTGAGTGAAAATTCTTTCCATTTAAATGTTAGAAAAATGAACCAATTTTCTTCAGTCATAGAGTCATTCAGCATGAAAACAGACCTTTCAGTTCAACTTGTCCTCACTGACTAGGCAGTCCAGTCTGACACAATCCCATTTAACAACACGTGGCCCACATTCCTCTAAACACTTACTATTCATATAGCCATCTAGGTGTCTTTTAAAATATTGTAATTGCACCCGTCTCCTCCACCACCTCTGGCAACTTGTTCTTTATGCACACTATCTTCTGCATAAAAAAGCTACCTTTCAGGCTTTTTTAAAAATCTTTCCCCTCTCACCTTAAACCTATGCCCTCTAGCTTTGGACTCACCCAAACTTGGAAAAACACCTTGGCTATTCACCCTACCCATGCCTTTCATGATTTGATAAACTTCTATAAGGTTACCCTTCAGCCTCCAACGCTCCAGGGAAGAAAAGTCCCAACCTATCCAGCCTCTCATCATAACTCAAACCCTCCAGTCCTGGCAACATCTTTGTAAACTTTTCTGCATCCTTCTTGTTTAACAACATCCTTTCTATAACAGGGCGACCAGAATTGTACACAATATTCTAGAAGTGGCCTCACCAATGTCTTGTACAGCCGCTACATGACATCTCAAATCCTGTACTCAAATGCACTGACCAATGAAGGCAAAATGTGCCAAACACCACCTTCACCGCCCTGTCTACTTGTGACACCACTTTCAAGGAACTATGTATCAGCACCCTTAGGTCCCCCTGTTCAACAACACTCCTTGGTGCCCCACCATTAACTGTGCAAGTCCTGCTTTGGTTTGCCTGACCAAAATGCAACACCTCGCATTTATCTAAATAAAATCCATCTGCCATTCCTAACCATACCTGTTATATTCTTATCCTTGTGACACACCGATATCACAGGCCTCTAGTCCAAA
The DNA here is from genome assembly GCA_024137785.1 of Ginglymostoma cirratum. Classification (NCBI taxonomy): domain Eukaryota; kingdom Metazoa; phylum Chordata; class Chondrichthyes; order Orectolobiformes; family Ginglymostomatidae; genus Ginglymostoma; species Ginglymostoma cirratum. Next base: position 36,095,702 of record JAHRHZ010000013.1, read on the forward strand.
TAACAACCCTCTACCATGTTCTGTCTTTTCCCATCAAACCAATTTTGCATTCAATTGGTTCTCTCTCCCTGGATCCCATGAGATCAAACCTTACTAACCAATCTACCACGTGGGCCCTTGAAGGTTCTGAAGTCCATGTATACAATGTCGACCACACTGCCTTCATCTATCTTTTTGGTAATCGCTCCCAAAAATAAAACTGAATGAAATTTGAGAGACACCATCTCCCACGCAGAAGTCATATTGTCTATCCGTAATCAATCCTTGCCTTTCTAAACGCAATCTCTCAGTATCCCCTCGAACAACATACCCAACGACGATGTCAGGCTCACAGGTTTATAGTTCCCTGGCTTCCCCTTGCAGCTTTTCTTAAATAACGGCACCACATTAGCCACCCTCCAGCCATGGGTAAGGTGCCAGCAGATTGTCGATAACACAAATATCACTGCAAGGGGCCCCGCAATCTCTTCGTTAGCTTTCCACAATGTTCTGGGATACACCAGATCAGGTCCTGGAGATTTATGCGGTATAAGATTTGCAGTACCTGCTCTTCTATAATGTGGACTCTTTTCAAGATTTCACTGTATATCCGCTCAATTTCCTTATCTTCCATGTCTTTCTCCACAGTAAATACTGAGGTGAAACATTTCTTTAGTATCTCACCCATCTCCTGTGGATTCCACACACAGACAGCCTCGTGGATGTTTAAGGGGCCCTATTCTTTCCCAAGTTACTCTTTTGCCCTTAATGTACTTGTACAATCTCTTCGGATTCTCCTTAACTCTATCTGCCAAAGGTCTTATTTCCCCTTTTTGTCCTCTTGATTTCCCTCTTAAGTGTACTCCTAATCCCTTATACTTGTCTACAGATTCACTTGACTCTAGCTGTCCAAACCGGACATTTGCCTCCTCCTTATCCTTGACCACAGCCTCAATATCTCTAGCCATCCAGAGCTCCCTACACCTTCCAGCCTTACCTTTCACACTAACAAGAACAATCTGTCTCTGAACTCTCATTATCTCATTCTCGAAAGCCTCTCACATGCCAGATGTTCCTTTACCTGCAAACAGCCTCCCGCAATCAACTTTTGAAAGTTCCTGTCTAATACCATCAAAAAAGCTGGCCTTATTCCAGTTTAGAACTTTAACTTGCAAATCAGGCCTATCCTTTTCCATAACTATTTTATGACTAATAGAATTATGATCACTAGTCCCAAAGTGCTCCCCCACAACACCTCAATCACTTGCCCTGCCTTAAGGTCTCTCATCCATCACCCAGCAGCAGTAACAGCAAAGATGATGGCTCAGTTAGGAAGGCAGGAGCAGCTATTCTCTGTTAGATCTGCCAATCAGGTTTACCATGTCCCTTCTCTTGCTGCAGAGGCAGTCAGACCTGTTGAATTTCTTCCGCAATTTCTGTTTGTGTTACAGATGTATATAACTTTTCAAAAATCTTACAGCAGTATATAGTCCTTATATACACAATTTTATTTTCTATTTTGATCTGTTACACTACATCACAACATTATTTTTATCCATGACATCAATTCTTCTCGGCATATGATCGGAGCCAGCTATGTTAAATACATTCTAAACAAATCCATTATTTGATAAATGAGTGGAGATATTTTAACTCCTCACTAAAAATGTATCTAAAATCTGATGATCTCAAATTGCATCCTTTGTAAGTTTTAAGCACAAAACAAAGCAACATTTTTAATGGAAAACTTATATGATTTGTAACATTAAAAGTCAATTAGGTGGACAGAGTTAATGTGCTCATAAATGATTTCAACTCAAGGGCCATACCTCTAAATCAGAGCTTGGTTTTATTTTTGTCCAGAGCAGGGTCTCCAGGTCAAAATTGGATAATGCTACATACCTAAAGTTCTAAGATGCATCAGAACCAATCAACTGCACGAGTACATTGTCATTTTCTGTTGCTAACAGTTGCTGCTCGGCTGTTTCTCACGTGTATTCGAAAAAAGTTCAGAGGTAATTTTCATGGACTTCATAGAATCACAGAATCCATACAGTGTGGAAACAGGCCCTTCAGTCCAACAAGTCCACACCGACACTCAAGAGCACCCCACCCAGACCCATCCCCCTGTAACCCACCTAATCTACACATCCCTCAACACTTGGGGCAATTCAGCACGGCCAATCCACCTAGCATGTACATCTTTGGACTGTGGGAGGAAACCCACGCAGACATGGGGAGAATGTGCAAACTCCAAACAGACAGTTGCCCGAAGGTGGAATTGAACCCAGGTCCCTGGCGCTGTGAGGCAGCAGTGCTAACCAGAGCCACAGTGCCACCCTTATTCCACTGAAACTCATCCAGCTAATCAATTTTTGTTTTTAAAAAGTGGAAAGCCATGCATGTTTGAGTGGGAGTGTGAGAAAAAAAGTACATTAAATCAGACCTTTATTTCAACTTTAACTAGTCCATAGAACATAAAACTAGATGCTTTTTGGAATTGAGTGGTATACTTGAAAACATGAAAAACAAAATTAAACAGCTTTAGGCATCAATAACTATGGAGGGATATAATGCAGTAGTTGATCACATCAGACAGCTTAACCCTGGATAGGATGTGGACCTTTGGTTTCTAGATTGATACCAGGAATGAGTGGGCTATGTTATAAGGATAGGTGAACAGGTTAGACTAGTTTGCATTGGGATTTAAAAAAGAGTGATGGGTGACTTAACTGAAGCGTACAAGATCCTGAATGTTCTTGCTAAGCTGGACGTGGAAAGAACGTTTCTTCTTCTGACTAAGTCTGGAACCAAGGGGCTTTATTTTTAGAAAAAGGTTACTTTTCAGAACAGAAATAAAAAGGAGAACATTTTTCTCTCAAAAGGTTGTACGACTTTGGAACTGTGCCTCAAAGGTTCGGGTAATTGAACATTAAGACGGAGTAAACAGATTCTCGTTAGACAGGGTAATCAAAGAGTTAAAACTGGGGCAGATGGGAATGTGGAATTCAAAACATCAACAGATCAGCCACAATCAGCTCAAATGGGCCAAATGGCCTAGCTGGGGGAAAAGAGGGACTGAGGGAGAAGTGTAGATAAAAGGATTCTATCCCAGATAAAGAAACGTGAAGTTAGTGTAGTAAGTTGCGTTGAAACATAAATCTGTTGCATAAACATAAGAATTAAGAAATCAGCAAAAAAAAATTACAATTTTTGTTGTATCAGAGATAAAAGGTACTGCAGATGCTGGAGAATCCGAGATAACAAGACGTGGGGCTGGATGAACACAGCAGGCCAAGCAGCATCATAGGAGCAGGAAAACTTGACGTTTCGGGCCATTTTCTGATGAAGGGT
>JAHRHZ010000013.1:36099434-36113655 GCA_024137785.1 Ginglymostoma cirratum
TAGGCCCGAAACGTCAAGTTTTCCTGCTCCTATGATGCGCTTGGCCTGCTGTGTTCATCCAGCCCCACGCCTTGTTATCTACAATTTTTGTTGTGTTTAGTCTGCCACAAATTGGCACTGACAGAAAGGAAATGCAGACAGTTCAGACAAAGATGCAAAAACAGAGCAATAATATTGGGCATTTTATCCAATCTAAAATAAACAGGAACGAAGGTAGTAAAGTGGTCAAATGAGCAACACATTCAAAATTTCTAGTTACACCAGAAATGGCTTTATTTAATTACATGTAGAAAATACAAATGGGAAACAGTGACCACAACACAGGGCAAAGATAGCTAAAATACAAGGTTTGTGGACTCCTAGAAGGCAAAATTTAGTAAGATGAAATGGGATTTCCCCCCGGCCTAAATTAACTACATAAAATATTGTTAAGAAATAATACACAGATCTGCAGGAAGTAACTTTTTAATTGAAGAAAAAGAAAAAGAACATAGTTCCCTAAATAGATATTAAAATTAGTCTGAAATGATTTGTCACAGCTGCACCATGGGTGCTCCAGGATACTCATGTGATCCAGAAACAAAGATATCTGCAGTAAGTGTTTGAAGTTCAACTTTGGCTTAGAGTTTGTGCTAGAGACTGAACTACAGAACTGACACTTCAGGAAGGGGAAAGGTTACCTGGACTCCTTGTACCAGGATGCAGTCACACCAGTGACAAAACAAAACAGAAAGAAGTATGATCTAGTAGCCATTATAGAGACATGACTGCAGGGTGACTTGGATCGCTACTTGAATAGTGAACTATACTGGAAACTAAGAGAAAAGGTGAGGGTCAGCTCTATTAACAACAATATTAGAACAAGAGAGAAGATGGACTAAGTTCAGTAAACCAGAATGTGGAAACCGTTCATGTAGGGATGAAAACTGATACGAGAAGTCAAAACAGAGAATGCTGGAAAAACTCAGCAGGTCTGGCAGCACCTTAGATCTGGAAGCAGCACCAAAAGGAAGTAAAAAACAGGGCTGTGTGCCACATACGAGCAAAAAAATGCAGAAGCAGAGAGGAATTCTGGTAGATACATGCTGTTGTGACAAATGGGGTTTAGAGGAAGGATAAGATTCTGGGAAGAAGTTCACCATATAGGGAAGCCTGCATATGCAGAAAATCAGCTAGGTCCTTGTAGGCTGAAACCAATATTGTTTGGAGAAACCATTTTGCTGGAACAGGGACAATATGGGTATTTAGGATTGCCTACAAATAATTCAGAGATAATCTTGGTGTCTGTTGTTCCATTCTATCATTTACAGTTTGCAACAGTTGTAATTTGCCTGTTAATTTATTTTAATTTCATTAATTCCAATTTGTGTTAAATATTACAGCAAGTGCAATTTTGTTCATAATTTCTTCATTTTGCATGATATGTACTAAAAGTTGGTTATTTCGGTTCACAGATTCCCATGGGATCATTCAAACCCAGTCCAAAACTATGGTACAAATCACACATGCACACAAACAGGTGGATAACAAAACTCCATGATAATTTTCAACCTCAATTAAAACAGAGCCGAGCATAACGTTACAAATTTTAAATAGGGTTGAAGTATATTATCAGATTTACACTCACCTGGGTATCATTTAGGAACATGTTAGCAAAAGCCACTCGATCACGTACTGCCACACTGCTCTCATACTAAAGTGAGGAATAAAAAAAGTTACCATTTGATTTAATGAAATAATTGGTTTTCAAAATTATATACAAAACCAAGAAGTGGTCAAAATTATCATCAACATTAAATATATGCAGATGAAACTTACCAGCACACAATCATATGACCCTGGTTCACTTGTCAAGAAGGCAAACATGACACATAGATAAGGATTATTTAGCTGCAGTCTCAAGGAGCTACACATTTCTCGCCACAAAGAATTCTTTTCATCTGTGTAACCTGACAGTGCCATAGCTACAACATTCAGGTTTAAATCTCCTGCAAATCACAAACGATTAATTATAAGGCACCTCTGATATATTGGTTTCAAAAATAAAGAACATTTAAACCCAATAATAGCTCTGTCGAAGTTAACTGGAAAGAAATATTTCCCTGCCCCCAACTCTTAAATCCAAATCGTCAACTGTCTGTCTAACTGTCATTCTTTAAAATCACAGATCCATACACAGGAAGCCAAAGATGGTACCGACTCAGTCCTAAAAAGGTGACTTCTTGTGTCAGCCACTTCTGACAAGTGGGGAACACTAGGTCCAGGCCTTTCCTGTCCATTTCTTCAGCGCTCTGTTTGCACTGGAGTCTCCACCCAGTCAGACAAGAATACTGGTGTTGGAGGGAACACTGGGGAAGAGACTCTCACTACAGGAACATTCCCTGCCTAGCAGCACACCATTTGGGTAACAGATGTCAGCTCACATGGAGATTCCAAGTCTGTGGCCTGAAACTGCAAATGGATAGTGATTGGGCATATGTGCAAGCAGTGAGCTTCCCTAAACTCACGTCTACATTTGTGGGCTCAACACTAATTGTTTATACTGCCAGGATCCTGAGCCCAAAGAAATACAAAAAAATTGCCTTCTCAAAAGAAAGATACATTTTCAGATTAATGAGAAAACAACTTGTAATTTCACTGTGGAATATTCTTTCAATATAATGCGTGCCAGCTTTGGCTCAGTGTTAGCACTTTCACATCAGTCAGCAGGTTAAAATACCAATCAATGAATCCGACCACATAATCTAAGCTGGCACGGAAGTCCAGCACTTAAAAGAATACTACACAGTTGGAGAGTTACCAGATTCAAGACGGTGAGAACAATGCTCCCACTCACTTACACAGGCAACCAAGGATGTATGACACCAGCTATGCTTGGAGTTAAATATACGGTGTGCCTGGACTAGTGAAAAAAATTTAAAGATTCTACACACTAAAAAGAAACTAGCTAAGAACAACAAAATCTAATGGTGTGAGCATACAGAAATATTGTCTTTAAGCACCTACAAAAATAATATTCTCAAATTGTCATTAACAGATGCAACTGAGAATGTACACCCCAGATCAAAATATTGGACTTGAAAGGTCTGGTCAATTTTCTGTGTGGAATTGTCTTAACATTTTTTTAAATATTCAAGATCATGGAAATTCAATTTATATTTGATATGACCTGCATTTGAAGTTCCAAAATATTTTTACACTGTTTAGACTATTTCAGATGAAAGCTAGCAAAAAATCCATTCCCACAAGAATCTTCCCACTTCATTACACATTCCCATGTCCCATCACTGAATAAAACCACAGCAACAATACAAGATACATCACAAAAATTCCCTTAAAATGTCTAATGATTTTAGTTTGAAATAAGATTGATGAATAGTGTACCTTTTCCCAAAGCAGCTCCCTTGTTTAGAATCTCTATAGCTCTTCGAATGTCAAGGTTAAAAAGTGCAACTGCAGCCGCGCGTTCCCATTCTTCTCCTTCCTCTAATGAATTCAGGAAGGGACCCACATCAATCTCTAGTCCTTTCTGTATCCAGCCACAAAGTTGCAGAGCCAAGCTTCGCTCCTCACTTTGGTATCTGATAAAATCCATCTGCCGATCAGACCCAGTCCAGCCATGTTTATAATTTTCTGTCTTTCTCTCTGATAACCAAATAAATGAAAAAAAAATGATGCTTGACAATGTTTGACCTCAGCTACAAATGAACTCATCCATATTTCTGTTACTTTCAGACTTAACTACTTTGTTGATCCACTGGCCAATATTTTCTCTTTGAATACTCTAAACTGGTAGCTGTCCAAAACTCTTATCAAATGCAAGCCCACAGTAAGTCCCAGTCATCAACCCAGTGCTCACTTAGCTACATTGGCTGCTAGTCTATTAAAACCTCAATTCTAAATTATTTCAACCTCATGATCAAATCCTTCCATGGGGTTCTCCTCCAGCCCTCCAATAATTCTGCACTACTTCAATCCCAGCTTCCCATGAATTTCCTATTAACTTCAATCTATAATCAGCTGTCAAACCTCTAAGCCTGAGAATCGGATTCTCTCCCTGTATTTCACTGCTTCTCTTCCACTCTCCTACTTTTAAATGCTATGGTCCTCAAAGCTTCGGTCTTTGTCACCTGACTTAATATCCCCTTATATTGGTCAGTGGCCAAGTTTTGCCTTATGTTCGTATGAAGTATTTTGGGACATTTTACTCTGTAAAACATACTATTTAAGTAATTGCTGTTGGACTAAATTACTTATCACACGGTAGTGAAAGGCTCAGAACAATCAATGTGCTAGGACTTGCTGAGGTTAAGGCTGATCAGGGTTTTCACAGTGAATTCTACTATATGTACTGAAAACCAAAATGATGTCATCCATACTGTGACTTTTCTGGAAGAGAGATTTAACTCTCAGTGATTTACAAGAATTAACCAAGGCTATAGCACTGACAATCAGGTTAGAGTTGGAATTATAATCAGGAGCCAAGGAGATGTGGTTGATATAACGAGATAGCAGCTTGGATTGGAAGAGTCTAGCCCCAGTCACAACACAACTCAAGTCGGCTAGAATTCAGCTGCAGATGAAGCAACATGAAATACAAAAAAAACCATAAACTTGAAAAGAGAAATGCAAAATTTTGTACTTGAACTCCAGGAGAGAGATAAAGAGAAAAGGTCAGCATTGGAGGAAGGAAATCAGAAAAGAAGAGAGAAACAGAGCTTCGGAGAGAGAAAGAAATGGGAAAGCATGATCCGGTGAAAAAAGTTTAGGTTTTATGATTTTGATAAACTGCTCCAGGCAGTAGAAATGATAGCATAGAGAATATAGGCAATATTGGGACATCAGGATGTTTTCATTGCCATAAGACAGGACATCTAAATGCAAATTATTACAACAGGAACAGTAAACCACTGGGAGTAACCAGAAGACTTAAACTATCTCCAGAAAAAGAAATAGCACCAGGAAAGGAAACATTCTCACTCAGGATCTATTAGAACGGATCAGGATATTCAAAAGATATTTTTTTCCTTATAGACTATCACAGGCTACTGGAGGCTATAGAGGTTTGGTGTTTAAAAGGGATAAGTGTATTCCAACAAGTAAACAAATTAATATTTTGAGAACTGTCAGGATGTGTCAGTCATTAATGTTGACGATGTGATTCATGTTCCAGATGATGAGGAAAAAGGACAAAAAAGGAAAAAAAAAAAACATGTTCGGACTTATTCAAGTCGAGAAACCTACGGTAAAAAGTCTAGGGCATGATTAAATACACATCCTTACAAGAGAAAATCAGTACATTGGTTTGCCAGAAATAGTTGAAAATCTATAGCTCAAAACAGAAGGACAAACTGGTTAAGATATTTCTAAACAAAACTTTGATGCATTTTCACTGCATTTGCTTCCTCACAAAGATATTAGGAAAGACCCTTGCAATTGCTATGTCCAGTGCTTAAAGCCATAAGAAAACATTAGCATTCAGTTGAATTAAATGGTAGACTACTTAAACATGGTTAATTCTACTTGGACATGTACTTGCCTTTTGTCTAAGCTAAACCTTTGTCGTTTTCATAAGACACATGCAAATAGATAAATGAAAAGGTTATCTGCAAAGGCTACAATAATGTGTGTTACAGATTTATGGTAAGAACTTGTTGCAACTCCAGACCATTGCAAAAAAACTTCACTACGGTAAAACCTTTTTTCTTTGTCAAGGAGTGTACAATGACAACCTCTTTTTGTATCAAGTTTTGTATGGAACAAGCTGGCTATCTATGACTGGTAACATTTACGGAACAGATTTTTCCAAAGTTGCTGGGTGACAGCATTCAGTTCTGCTCAGTAATAATGTCCGAGCTCACTGCAAGGTTTTCAATAAGTCACTCAGAACCACTCAGGGTTCACCGAAGAGTAGTTCAAAGATTGCTGGTACTAGTGTGCAAAGAATCTTCCTGAAGCTAAATTCCACATTTGCATTCCTTTCATTTTTTTGAAAATATCTGGAACAACCAACAAGCATTCACAACAGAAGTATTATAGACGAACAAACAAAATAATTAATCTACTCACCTGCACTGGATTTCACTATTGCTTTAATACCAGAGTATACGAGAGGCACTCTGTTCACAGATTTCTGATCTGCATCTTCAGCATATTGTTTCATGAGTGATTACAAATATAGGAAAACAACATGAAGGGAAAAGGCAACTTTATATAAGCCTACTTCAGTTGCAATTAAACAACCTGTAAATCTATACACATCACATTCAACAACTCCTGGAACGTGGGAATTATTGAAAATCTGACCATGAACTTAATCTGCACAGTGCAATCAGTTTGGTTATGTGCAGGAAACAGTCACTACTTCATTATTGGCTATCTGCTGGTTCAGCTCATTAGCTGAGGCAGCTCGTGACCAGCTGTATCACCACTTTATTGAATCTCTTGTTATAGCACATAAGCTTTGATGGAGCAAGTCTTTTACTTTCACTAGAGCTGGATCCTCCACCAGTAATATTGTATTACCCTCCACTGTACCTCCAAAAATAAATCTTTCCTTCTATTTTCAACCTGAAAGAAAACTGGTGGAAACTACAAACCATCCACCTCCACCACTCACCCCACACCAATGTCACCTCCCTCTAAAGTTTCCAGATTCCATCACTGCCATGATCAAAACTTATCCTTTCATAAAGCAAATAAAGGAATCTCAGTCCAATGCTCCTAAGAATTCAAGATTCCTTCCCCACATCACTTGCCCTTCTCAATACTCTCACATTCAACACCCTGAAGAACTTTCAAACACCTCAAAAACAAGTGCACAAATACCCAATTAATAGTTTTGCCTGACAGCCTATATCCCAGACTTGAGATAAAATTTTTAAACTAGTTTCATTGCAAAGTTTACACAGAATTACAATCCCTTATAAACATAGTCAACTCCAATAGGCAAGCCTGAAAATGTCACCAGCACTCTTAAAATAATAAAAAGCACAATTGGACACTTAAACAATCATCTCAGTCCCAAGACCTCAATGCAGTAGTACCCCAGGCTAGGTATTTTCTAACTAACCTGTTCAGAGATATTAGTGCACACCTCTGGAGTAGGTGGGGCTTGAAATGTAGGCCCCTGGTTCAGAGGTAGGGGCACCATCACTGTGCCACAAGGGACCTACTTAGAACGTCAGGCTAGTGCCCTAGGCCCACCATCTTCATCATCCTTCCAATGAAGGTCAGAAATGGACATGTCTGCTGCATATTTCACAATATATCAGCACCACTCAACTTCTCAAACATTGCATCTAAAAAATATCCAGGTCTGGGATGGTGCGGCATAAATGTAACTTGTCACATCAGTATCTGGCAAAGGCTAATTAGATCAAGAGAGAACCCAACCATCTCCTATTTTAATATTCAATTACATTACCATTGAATAATTCCCTCAAACAACATCATGGGGTTGTTATTCACTAGACAAAAACTGGACTTGGCTATAGAAATGCCGCTCCTACAAAAACAGATTGGAGGCTAGGAGTTTATGACAAATAACTCACCTGCTGACACCCAAAGCCTGTCCATACCTATGAAGGCACAAATCAGAAGTGTGATGGAATACTGTCCACTTGCCTGAATGCCTGCAGCTTCAGCAGCATCCAAGGAGCTGGAGACCATGCAGGACATAACAGCTCGTTCAGTTGGCACCATCTATCATTCGTTTCCAAGAATGAGATACTAAGATATTTTAATATTTAATACAGGTAATTAGAATAGGAAATTGAAGAAGTGTTTTTTTAAATTAATAGCCCATCCCTACTTTCAAATCATATCACTTCTTCCAACTTCTGGATGAAACAATTAACTGAAGTTTTGTTTTACCTCTCAGGTAGCTGTAACAAATCACATGGTTCTCTTTAAAAAGTTACATTGCTGATAGGTAGGGGTCAGGAAGGCAGTAACGCTCACCCTCACTGGCAATCAACCACTACCTTCAGCCAACTGTTTTGTCAGGAATCCAGCCCATGTACTTTCAGCATTTGTTAATTTGTATTCAAAATATCTAATGCCATATTATCTTTCTGTTAATTTTACTGGATACCTCTTAAAGAATCTTCAATTTAATTTTCAATATTAATGAGCCGTGGAAATAGTACATTGACTGCTATGCATTAGGATAAATATACCCATAAAATTTTGAGTTATTATGCCAGTTACCCTATTGAGAAAAGCCTAATTTTGTACACCTGTCCAATATAGGTAATGGTATTTGCAAAATAGTTCCAAATTTCAGCACACTTTGCAAAATGTTTCCCAATGTCACTCCTGAAATGGCTAACATATTTAAATTTTTTTTAAAAAAAAAGAGTTTTTATTAAAACTATTCCCTCTAGTCCTAGATCACCCCCAATCCTAACCTATGGAAATTGTTTCCCCCCACAACATAATCAAGATTTTCAATCACCCATTCATCTTTAACTGACCTCCTGATTCCCCAAAGCCTGTTTATCATCTACAAGGCACGCAGCAGGTGTGTGATGGAATACTCCCGGCTTGCCTGGATGACTGCAGCTCCAACACCATTCAAGAAGCTTGACACCACTAAGGACAAAGCATCCTGCTTGACTAGCACCACATCCACTCACTCCACCACTGACACTCAATACATGGTCTACAAGAGGTACTGTAGAAATGTGCCAAAAGGTCCTTAGTACATTCCCAAGCCCACAACTACTCCCATCTAGAAGAATAACAGCAGCGAACGCATGGGTACACCACCATCTGCAAGTTCCCCTCCAAGCCACTCACCATCCTGATTCAGAAATATATCACTGTTCCTTCACTGTCATTGGGTCAAGATCTTGGAATTCTTTCCTTAAGGGCATTATGGGTCTACTTCGAGCACATGGACCAGTGGTTCAAGAAGGCAGCTCACCACCACCTTCTCAGCAGCAACAAATGCCAGCCAGCCAGCGATGCCCACGTCCCACAAATGAATAAAGAAAAAAACTTCCACGGAAGACAACCTTGCCTTTAATCTTTCCTTGTAACTTAAAACCTCTGGGAGTCCAGTTATCATTCTGGTCAAATTCTGCTACACCTCAAGACACAGGAGGGTTAAGCACCGAGAACTGAAAACAGCACTCCAAATAACGGTCTGACCAGAGTTTCCTTGGCTGCACGATGTCTTCTATAGAAGTGAAATGTTAACTGACAGGATGCTCAATGCATTAATGCTGATTCCACGGAAATAGGTTATGCTCTAGGTAGCCAGAAGGTAATAGATGCAGTGAGCTCAGGCTGTGCAGATTCATAACACCAGTACAATATCCTACCGCAATTTGTTTCCAGATTTTGAACATAAGTTTACAGTATGCAGTTACTGAAGAACATAGAAGCGTAGGAATTGCTAAAGATGAAAAAATGCACACCATCCAGTTAGTCACGTGATACAGTGGAGTTGCTGAATAAATCATAGCAATTAATTTATGACAGCTCCACTACAATAGCTTTAAAAGGGACAGACATCCTTTAAAAAAAACTGGAATAGAAATATCATAAGAAAGTTTCTCTTTCTTTTAAATATTGTCGCTCCGTGAAACAAAATTTTTAAAAATACCTCAAGCAAGTTTTGGGCTTCTTATTAAATATCATTGCAATATACCCTCCTAAGAAACATTCTTTTAAAAAAATTGTTTTTGATAAACCATTACCTTCCTCTTCAAGTTTTAACCAAAAAGGATATAATGCAGAGTGTACCATAAAGACTTCAGCTGTGGGTCATCATCTCCAGCCAACAAATGATTTCTCCACACTTGCTCTGTATCAAGCCCATATCTTGATAATGCTCGCTGCCTCATTTTTGTAGCAACATCTTTCTCTCCAGAACTAGCTTCTCCTTCTTCACTGCAGTTATACAAGTGTCTTCCACAGGCCCACATTAGAGAAGTAGTTGGACTCCAAGCCAGTGATATTCGCTCAAAGACAGTGAAGTCCGACATTAATCTGTTAGGTGTCACTACAACCATACGGTTCTGATTTGTTGGATGCCAAGCAAAGGAAGCAATGTAGTTTTCACATGGCTGCACACTCCTTTCTATTATGGTGGGTTCCGTTTCATCCCCAATAGGTGTTGGAGTATGCTGCATATCATACAGGCGAATTATATTACTATCTCTTGTTAATGTAGCTAACAATCCAGTTCTAGTTGGACACCATGCTACTTTTGTTAGTGGTTTTGGTTGCTCAGTCAGTGTCAGTACTGGCTTCTCAAACTTCCTTAAGTCCCAGATTGCCACTTGACCTTCAAAGAAAGATGCTACACGGTCATGGAAGTGAGGATCAACAGTTACACCCTGAACAGCTTTTGTATTGACAAAAATTTTTTGGCTGGTGTTCCTCAAGTCAAAAATTGCAAGATTGCGGTGCATGCCTGCCAACAGGAGCTTTTGGTCTCTTGGGAGCCAGCAAAGAGAGAGGCTCGCGTCATTCTGTCCCAGCTCATACAAAGGCTTTGTTACGACAAGGCCAGCATCAGTATCACCAGCAGAAAGACGAACCTTCTCTGCTGGGACAGCTATCTCTGGTGTATATTTGCTGCTAATATCCCAGATGAGTACTGAGAAATCTGCTCTATGTTTGTCCAGGCCAGCAGCAAGCCAATTGCTGTCTATGGGGTTCCAAGCTAGTGTGTTACACTGACGGGCATGTTTAGGAACAAATTCCTTTCCTATCAAATCTCTGCATTTAGAATTACGATCTTGACCAAGGCTAGTAAGGACAACTCGTCCATTGGCTTGACCAACAGCAAGTAGACACTCTGGATCATATTTAGGATACCAAGCAACACATTTCATATAGGGAGTGTCAGAGTTAATCGCCAGCAATGTAGCTGTGGTGTCCTCTGAGAGTCTCAAAGAACCAGCTTTAGCTTCACAATTTCCTACTGATTCAGTACGATAGAGGCAAAGTTCAGAATCACAAACAACAAATCTGTCCACATGATGAGGAGCCCACAGGATGTCTGGCTTTGACCCACTCATATTTCTCTACCAAATGGCATCAGGATTCTCTCCAAATGTTCTACAATCACATCAGTTGATCAGCTTGAACAAAGAGAGGCAAATGTACAAGCCTCAGTTTGCAACATCATGAATCTGAGGAAAGAAAAAGAATAGCTTTGGCTTATTACAAAATGATAATTAAAGTTCTTCTTAGCAATAGATAGTTCAAGATTAAGAATTCCACATATAAATACAAACATTTCTGCAATATCCAGTTGCATATTTTAAGGTGTTGCACCTTTAGAGAAGATTAAGGCTTGTACATGACTCGACAGGTTCAAGCAACATTTTCAGACCTTAATGTGCCTTTTTGTCCCAGAAAAAAATCTGAGTTTCTCCTATATCTCAGCAACTATGTCAAGAATCAGAGTGATTAACTAAAACAATAACTGCCACAATTTACAACAATTACATGACCCCGACCACAGGACAGCACTCTGAGCAACCTTTGTCGGTTACCTTTAAGTGATTGCCTTGCTTCCAATTTTTGCCAATTCACCAGCCCCACAAACACAATAACACTATTACATGTTCAGTGCTTTCTGAATAACGGGGCCAGGAATCATCCGCCCACTATTCCAAGGGCTGCTTATAGATCCCCTGCCATTTTTACTGCAAGGACAAGGAGGAAACTGTAATGTAGGCCTTGGAGGAATCAAATTCACAGCAGGGTTAAGATGGAATCAAGTAGCAGAGGTAGATAGTACTCCAGACAACATGCCTAAACTCCTCTGGGATGGAGTCCTGTTGGCACTGATGCACCAGGAGCCTAGAATATTTAGTAGCTGATGGCAGGACATATAATGCCAGAAATTTAACATTTTCACATCTTTTACAGGTCAAATACATCAGGATCACAAGGAGCACATCATTGATACAAGCCAAGAGAACAGCTTTGACACCCATCTCATGCAGAACCACCAAGTATCATAATGCAAGTCCCGAAGGAATCAGACCTATGAAATCATGTATGTGCCTCAAGACTAATGAGCTGGCAAAACCTTCAAAATACACCTTCCTCTTTGTAGATCTTTCCCAGGGCTAGATCATTAACAGCTTGATGATGTACCTTATATTGAACGCCATCTGTGTCAACCAACTGATCTGGGTCCCATGCTTCCTACTTGACAGCTTTCTGAACACCTGAAAGAAAATGCAGCATATGGGAGCCTTGCCCACATTCCAAATAACCTAGTGGAGAAGAAATCCTGACCCTAATCCCATTTCCTTCACCAGAACAAATCCCCAAAACCTCCTGCTACAGGTTGAGTGGTAATTAAAATGTAAGTAAATGCATTCCATCTACACCAAAGCAGAAACAGCTCCATCCACACTAAGTAGAGGTGGCACCAGCACCACAGAAGCTGCTAGAATACAAAAAGTGCATGCCTGAAAAACATGAAGACGTTCTATAAGACCACAAGATAAAAGGAGAAAAATTAGACCATTTGACCAAATGTGTCTGCCTTGCCATTCGATCATGGTTTGTATAATTCTCCTGCCTTCTCCCCATAACCCTTGATCCCCTTACTAAATCAAGAACCCACCTACTTCTGTCTTAAATACACTCAATGACTTTGCCTCCACAAAAGGCTGTGGCAATGATTCAGCATCCTCTGACCGAAGAACTGAGAGAAGGAGGAATTTCTAAAGAGTTATCCCGTCACTCTGAGGCTACGCCCTCAGTTCCGTGTCTCTCCTTCTCCATGTTCACTCTATCTAGACCCCTCTACTCTAAATTTCAATGACATCTATCCTGCTTATCTTCCTATACTCCAAGTTCAGAACCAGAGTACTTCACTACTCCTCATTTAATAAGCCTTTCACTCCTGAGATCATTCTTGTGAATGGCTTCAAGAGCCCCTCCAAGGGGAGCACAACCTTCCTTTGAAACTGCTGACAATATGTCAAGTGCAGTCTGACCAGAGCCTCACACAGCCTCAGCAGTACATTCCTACTTGTATGTTCTAGCCCTCTTGAATAAGACCATTCAATTTGCCTTCCTAACTGCCAAGTGATACTTAAAAGCCTTAGAAAATCCTGAACTAGGGCTCCCAAGTCCCTTTGTACTTCAGATTTCCAAAGCCTTTCCCCACTTAGAAAGTGGTCTATACTTCTATGCTTCTCAAAGTACATAACTTTGCACATTCAAATCTGCAATCTCCTGCTCAAGGCATTACAGAAGGGAAAGCACTACTATCTAGGTGAAAATTTCAGCATCCATCAAGTCACAGGATTGACCAGGTCCCTTAACTTCCCTATCACTGCTTATCAGCGCAGGGTACCAGAACAGTCTCCCACCTCAAGGTGACTATTCAGATCTGCCTTCTCCCCTCCCTCACTGCCAAACATGAAGCCTTGTTCTTGCTAATGAAGGCAAGATGAAAAGAAACTTCAAATTCACTATACGAAACGTCACATCTTCCAGTTAGACGGTGCGATGAGGCAAGTAGCTTGGCTGCACAATTTACCTGACCCACAAGAACTCAAGCGAAAAACACATTGTCTAAATCGGAAATGACATGACTCATACAGACACTTCCCTGTCAATCCAGAAGCAAAATATCCTAGTGTCTCTCAAATAAAATTCTCAGTCCTGGGGATGATAATGCATTCTGGTTACCACAGAACCCACTGTTCACGTAAGGCCTCAAGCATACAGGGAACCAGGACACAGACCTAACCTCAAAAGGTGTTGTTCAGCATAACAACACACTTCATTGCCCAATGCCAGGAGCTATTAATGCGTAAACATGCGCCACCTCACAACCTGACTTTTAACAACCACTTCTCCTTTCAGGCACAATGGTGCTGAATCTCTCACGTCGTCTGCAGGAAGTCCAGCTGGTTCTTGTTAAAACTTCTGAACCACAAAAGCATTTCAGCATCTTTATGCCAAAAGGGTAGTGTACTTTGAAAGATCATTGCCATTGAAAATGACAATTCAGTCCTGTTTGCACATTCCTCAAGAACTAAACAGAAACAACAAGTTTGAATCAATAACTGGATCAGTTGCCCCATGTGTAATGTAACCAATAAATAGTGACAACCATGGACAATAGAAAGAGTAACACCAAGCAGGTTTACTGATCTGGAGATAGTAGGAACTGCAGATGCTGGAGAATCTGAGATAACAAGGTGTAGAGCTGGATGAACACAGCAGG
>JAHRHZ010000013.1:36113755-36133956 GCA_024137785.1 Ginglymostoma cirratum
TGGAGAATCTGAGATAACAAGGTGTAGAGCTGGATGAACACAGCAGGTCAAGCACCATCAGAGGAGCAGGAAGGCTGACGTTTCGGGCCTACATTTCTGAAGAAGGGTCTAGGCCTGAAACGTCAGCCTTCCTGCTCCTCTGATGCTGCTTGGCCTGCTGTGTTCATCCAGCTCTACACCTTGTTATCTCAGGTTTACTGATCTCGTTTTTTTTTCACAAAAAATAGAAAAAAAAAGATATGGGACAGGTCAACGGGGTTTAGAGCCGATTCATTATTTTCTAAGTGCGGCCACTGTCGGGGAAAGAGGAACACAATGCCCTAGTAACGGTAAGACTGTAACAGACACATTTAACAAATCTGTCCACTCTTTTTCACGAGTACCAGCCACTATCTCAGGACGAGATGACCTATATAAATGATGTGGATGTGAATATAGAAGGTATGGCTCATAATTTGCAGATGACACCAAAAATAGTGTACAGTGAAGAGGGTTACCTCACAGTACAATGGGACCTTGATCAGATGGGCCAAGGGGCTGAGGAGCAGATGGGGTTTAATCAACATAAATGTGAGGTGCTACATTTTGGTACGGTAAATACGGGCATGGCTTTTACACTTAATGATAAGGTCCTGAGAAGTGTTGCCAAACAAAGACTCCTTGCAGTGCAGCTTCACATTTCCATGAAAGTGGAGTTGCACGTTGACAGGGTAGTGAAGGCAGCGCTTGGCATGCTTCCCTTTGTTGGTCAGTGCATTCAGTATCAGAGTTGGGAGATCATGTTGTGGCTGTATAGGATATTGGTTAGGAGTCTTTTGGAATACTGTGTTCAATTCTGGTATTTGTTGATGTTGTTAAACTTCAAGTGCGTGGAAAAGATTTGCAAGGACGTTGCCATGGTTGGCAGTTTTGAGCTACAGGGAGAGACTTAATAGACTGGGGCCATTTTTCCCCCTCAAGCAACAGAGGCTGCCGGGTGACCTTACATAAGTTTATAAAATCACGACGGGCATGGATAGAGTGAACAGCCAAAGTCTTTTCCCCAGGGTGGAGGAGTCCAAAACTAGGAGGCATAGCTTTAAGGTGAGAGGGGAAAGATTTAAAAGGGCCCTTAGGGGAAGCATTTTCATACAGAGAGTGGTGTGTATAGGGAAATGAAAACAGCCAGTGGAAGCGGTGGAGGCAGGTACAATTGCAACATTTAAAAGGTATCTGGATGGGTATACGAATAGGAAGGATTTAGAAGGATATGGGCCAAAACACTGGCAAATGGGACTAGATTAATTTAAGATACCTAGTCAGCATAGATGAGTTGGACCAAAGGGTCTGTTTCAATGCTGTACATGTCCACTAAGACCCTCGAGCCCTTAGAAAAGAATAAAGCTCCCAGAAGCAAAGGGTTACCGGCCAAGTCCTATTCAGCTCTGTGGGACTGGATTGTCTAGGACCTGCTGGAGCTGTATGACAATATGCTTCTGGCACATAGCACATGCGAGGCCTTAAGGTATATCACCCTCACCTACAAGTGGAAGGGGGAAGAGAGAGGGAACTCAAAACAGGCAACCCATTTCACTACTGCATGCAAATTATAAAATCCTGTCTAATGACCAGCCGAGTCAGGTCTGCTCTGGATTTGGTAATTCACCTGAACAAACCAGGCAGGATGATCTCTGACAGCATCGCATTCCTCAGGATTACAATCACCTACAAACAGGACAGGTGGGCAGGGACTGTGTTCACAGGGACACTATTACAAAGTCTGGGTACCCAACACTTCCCACACCCTGATGGCCACCTTCATGTGTGGCTGCACCGGACTGTACGTAGACCCTTGATACACAAACACCAAGTGTCACTACATACTGGGGTCCTACCTGTCCCTAATGTTATAAAGCATCAGCTTAGCCTTATTAATGTGGAACGCTCAAAGGAGTTGGACCATTCAGTACCACCTGTCCCTCATAGGAAAGGATTTGCAAAGGAAAACACCATTGACGACAAGTTCATTAGGCAGTGGTCAGCATGTAATGTCCTTGTGGTTCTGCAAAAAAAACAAAAAAAAAGTTCATCTTGTCAGGTGGTTTCCTGAGGAGACCGTTAAAGTCACTTGGTAGAATGCCTCAATGGCAGAACTTTCCGACAAGTACCAAGACATAGCTTGACTAGAGGTAAGAAGGGCACTGTCCATCAGATCTTTCAAGTAAGCCCAGACTCTCCACTACCACTTGCTGCCCTTGAAGAGGCTGCAAGGGAGGGGGGTGTGGGGGAAGAAGGGGAGAATAACCTGTTACACATCTCTTTTATGCGTTTGCAAAGGAGGTCTGGACAGCAATGCAGGGATTTCTTTTTCATCAAGGTTCATCCTGAGCACTCCATAATGCAAGACTCCATGCTCTACTGGTGGTCCCTCAGGTCAAAGACCAAGGCAAACACTGACTACACTTGGAAGACACAGTCGACATAACTCAGTGAAAGACACTCTTTGGTTTGCCTAAAACATATTGGTATTCTAGTGCAAAGAGGCGAGTACTGAAGACTGACACATTCCAAGGTGCAGTATTACAGGCTGAGGGACACTAAAGCTTGGGACAGCTGCCAGAGAAGGCGCAGTGAGAAAAGATCACCGTCTGATGTCTTTCTGCAAACTGAAACAGGCGTCTGTTAAGTTGGTAGACCCCTTTATTGCATTAAGACGTAAATATTTTCTTCATCCAGGAGGTAAAAGTGTTACTTTCAACTGCACAGTAGCTCTGCAGGACGTATAATTTCAATGTATCATTTGTTTGTTTCCTCATTGGAAAGATTATACAGAACAGAATATAAAACTCTGTGTTTGTACTTATACTTTATTCATAAAAATAAGTCATATTTTTGCGATAAAAAATACTGTCTTGCTCTCTGTCCTGTAACGTTCGAGGAGTTTCCAGCACTGCATTGAGCTCCGAAATAAAACCATAGCATTTCCGATTGAATTCCATTCATTTAGCAGGAGCTAACACGGGACTAGGACAGACACTCCACCCTGCCCACGCATCATTCATATCACACTCGGATAAATCCCCGAGGAACGGAGACACAGGCCTAAAGCCCAATATCCGGCGACAAGCTTCAAACTCGGCACTCGGCCAGCCGGCCGTCAATTGCACCATTACTAACAACGTTCCCAGCGGCCACACTCAGACCGGCTCTTACCGCCTCCCTCGCCAGGGCCTAGTACCCGTCCACATGCCGAAGCCCCGAGACTCACCCAACGGCTCCCCAGCACCCTGGATCGTTAACAACTGCACCCAACAGCGCATGCGCAACTCTTCCGCCGGGGGGGGGGAGAAAACGCCGTGTTTATTCACGTGATCCCTGACGTCAAAGAACCTATGGGTTGTGGCCAGCCTTGGGTCATCCTGCCGGGCGGTGCGGGTGAAGAATCATTGATCCAGCAATTTGCAAATACATTTACACGTCACGTTACGTGAAAGAAATATTGGGAATTACCATTCTGAATATATGGCTGGTGACCTATCCCGATAGATTTCCTACATTCTATTTGATGCTAAGAATACAATGTGCTGTAGATATATGAACTTGTCAATAAACCTCTTTTTAAAATTTGTATTCCTGTATTATGCTGCAAACATTCACTTACGCAAATCTCACCAGTGTTATACACATATCAAAAGGAGACGCACAGTGCCGCTGCCCCCAGACTGTTCGTCCATTCCATGTGAATGAATGAATGATTTTAATTCCTGATTTACAGCATCGGCAGTTCTTTCGGTTTTTAATGATTTTAATTGTGTATTTTACAGTGAGAAAACAGTGAAAAGCTTTTCCACTGTCACCACGATCCGGTGCCATAACAAATAGTTTAAGAATAAGAAAAACATTAGATATAGTTTAAAGAGACTCCATCAGTCCTGAGCCAGCTCATCATTAAGACTGCATGCGCTGCCATCCCTCTTTTACCGCCTCGCCGCCATCTATGCTACACTTCAGGCTCCATCTTTCACCACTGGGTCTATTCTCCTCCGCCACCGCTTCAACAGACCCACCAATGTCAGAGTCGCATCTTTTGCTGCTGGGCCCATCTCATCAATGTGGTCATGATGCCCTTCCGCCACCACTTTCCTGCCACCAGCAATGGACCCAACCAACCATGAAGATACAGACACTCAGGCACCATCTTTTGCTGCTGGGCCTACCTCACCAACAAAACCTCAGCCAATGTAGCAGCCGCCGATTCCGATGCCAGATCCTGTGCTCGCCCCAGAAACATAAGTAAGGGCTCACGCAAGTGTTATAGACCAGACCAAATCCTTTCAAAATATAATAACAAGATATCCCGAGCCTTAACTTTTTCTTATTTTAAAGGCATGTGTAAGGTATTGTGTTCCAGATGCAATTCAATTGGTCAAACTACTTGACTTAAAGCAAAACATACTTTATTTTTATTCTACAGTTAAAATACAGACAAAATAAAACTAAAAGAAAAGAGCTTATCAAAATGCTTAACAAAATAATATATCTATATTAATTACCACTAATTAACTGTTCCACTGTAGTAACATCCCACTAACGCATCCTTGGCAAAGGCAAATTCAGTAAAATAGATATTGTCTCACATGCAGTTCTAGTAGCAGGAAGAGAACCCCAGCTTTTAGCTGTAACAGAGAGGAATAAGAGCTTTCACATCCAGCTTCAAGACCCCAGCAACTGCAGAAAGCTAAAACGACAAATCCTGGTTCTGTGGGAGCTTGACTCCACCTATTTAGGCTGTTTCTATTGTGCCAACTTTAAAAATAAATTTAAGGCGTCACAAGTTGTTTACTTTATTGGCTCTGAGCAGACCGTTCAGTATCTGTTTCAACACTCCTTCGTAAAAAAAACCAGGACAAAATGCACCTCTTAAAGCCATAGTATCAACACATGAGACCTGATCAGAGCTCACTCACTGTTGTTACAAGGTCCGCACTGGGCTCACTCACTGCCACCACAAGTCTGCACTGGGATCTCTTGCCACTGCCGATGCCATCTGAGTTCAGGACAAGAGGTAAGTAAAGGAAAAGAGAAGAAAAAGAAACAAGAACACAGAATAAAAAAGAAAGAAAAGAGAAGCATTCGAACTGCATGAGCCCTGGGCTCGGGAGCCCTGCTCCGCTGTCCTCTTGATCAACTGCCTCAACTCGACTTTTACGGACCAGTCGACATAATCCTTGATTACTGGACATCGATAAGCTGTATATCTCAGCCATAAAAATACCCCTGTCAAAATGGAGCATCCACAATGCTCCACACTAGAGAATCATAAAGTAATGCGATGCTTTAAGTGAAGAAATGCATTCTCATTTCAATACTAAATGATCAATCCCTTATCCTGAGAAAGTGTTTATGTTCTAGATTCCACAGCCAAGGTAAAACTTCATCAGTCATTAACCACTTGAGCCCTGTTGAAAATGTAGAACAAAGAGCAACAAAGAACAATACAGCACAGGAACAGGCCCTTTGGTCCTCCAGCCCTGCGCTGCCATATTTGCCCTTCCACACTAAAACTGTCTTCACTTACAGGATCCATATCCCTCTTTTCCCTTTCTATTCAGATATTCGTCCAGATGCTTCTTGAATGTTGCTATTGTGTCTGCTTCCAACACCTGCTCTGGCAACATGTTCCAGGCACTCAACACCCTTTGTGTGAAAAACCTGTCTTGCACATCTCTTTTAAACTTGCCCTCTGCACCTTGAACCTGTGTCTCTAGCAATTGACTTCTCCCTCCTGGGAAAAAGCCTCATAATTTCCACTATATGCATGCCATGCCTAAACTTCTTTTAGGTCACCCCTCAATCTCCTGAATTCAAGTGAAAACAAACCCAGTCTATCCAACCTTTCTTCATAGCTAAAATCCCCCATACCAGTCAACATCCTGGTAAAGCCTTTCTGAGCCATCTCCAAAGCATCCATATCCTTTTGGCAGTGTGATAACCAGAACTATAGGCAATATTCCAAGTGTGGCCTCACTGAAGTTTTATGAAGCTGCAGTATAACTTGTCTATCCTTATACCTAGTGTCCCTTCCAATGAAGGCAAGCATGCCATAAGTCTTTTTTACTTTCTTATCTACCTGTGCCGCTATCTTCAGTGATCTGTAGACCTGCACACCCAGGTCCCTCTGCATATCAATACTCCTAAGGGTCCTGCCATTCACTGTATAATTTCCACCTGTACTTAACCTTCCAAAATGCATCCACCTCACATTTGTCAGGATTAAACTCTATCTGCCATTTTTCTGCCTATGCCTCCAACTGATCTATATCCTGCTGTATCCTCACTATCTGCAACTCCACCAATCTTTGTATCATCTGCAAACTTACTAATTAGACCAGCTACATTTTCCTCCAAATTATCTGTGTAGATCACGAACAATAGAGGTCCCAGCAATGGTCCCTGTGGAACACCACTAGTCACAGTCCTCCATTCCAAAAAGTACCCTTCCACCACAACCCTGTATCACCTATGACTAAGTCAGTTCTATATCCATCTTGCTAGCTCACCCTGATACCATGTGACTTCACCTTTTGTGTCAGTCTGCCATGAGGGACTTTGTCAAAGGCTTTACTGAAATCCATGTAGAGAACATCAACTGCTTTTCCCTCATCAATCATCTTCATCAATTCCTCAAAAAATGTGACCAAGTTAGTGAGGCACAATCCCCCACCCCCCAGCACAAAACTATGCTATATATATAAGTCCATTTGCTTCTAAATGCACATAGATCTTGTCCCGGAGAATATTTACCAATAGTTTCCCTACCACTGACGTGAGACTCACAGACCTGTAACATCCAGGATTATCCTTGCTACCCTTCTTAAACAATGGGACAACATTGGCTATTCTGTAGTCCTCTGGGACCTCACCTGTGGCCAAAGAGGATACAAAGATGCCTGGCAATGCTCCAGCAATTTGTTCTCTTGCCTTCTTCAATATTCTGGGACAGATTTCATCAGGACCTGGGGACTTATCAACCTTAATACTATAAGATGCACAACACCTCTTCCATTTTAATAGCAAGTTGGTTTAGAAACTCGACACTCCCTTCCCTGAGATCATCCCCCACTAATTCTTTCTCTTTGGTGAATACCGACAGAAAGTTTCTGTTTAGAACCTTACCTATCTCTTCTGGCTCCACACATAGATTCCGTCCTTTGTCCTTGAGTGGACTGATCCTTTCCCTGGCTACCCGCTTGCTTTTAATATATATACAAAATACCTTGGGATTTTCCTTAATCCTGTTTGCTACAGACTTTCTGTGACTCCTTTCAGCCCTTCTAATTCCTTGTTTAAGTTCTCTCCTACTTTCCTTATATACTTCAAGGGCTTTGTCAATACCCATCCTCCTAGGCCTTATGTATGCTTCCTTTTTCTTTTTGACCAAGATCATAATATCCTTGGTCATCCAAGGTTCATGTAACTTGCCGTACCTATCCTTCATTCTCACAGGGACGTGCCGCTCCTGAACTCTAATCATCTGCTGTTTGAAATACTCCCAAATTCTTCAGTTCCTGCCTAATATTGTTGTAGTTCACCTTCACCCAATTCAACACCTTCATCCGAGGACTGCCGTTATTCCTATTCGTGAGTATCTTGAAACTCACGGCATTATGGTCTCTACTCCACCACTCAAATGCTCCACCACTGAAACTTCACTCACCTGGCCGGCTCATTTCCCAAAAACAGGTCCTGTATAACCCCTTCCCTGGTTGGACTTTTTACATATTGTGTCAAGAATCCATCCTGAACAGTCCTTAAAAATTTTGCCCCATCCAAGCCCCCAGCACGTAGTGAGTCCTAGACAGTACAGGGGAAGTTAAAATCAACCACCACAACAACACTGCTGTTTTTACATCTATCCAAAGTCTATTTACATATTCTCTCCTATATCTCCCAGCTGGCTGTTGGGAGGCCTGTAGTTTACCCCCAGCATTGTGATTTCACCTTTCCTATTATTGAGTTCTACCCATATCCCCGAATCCGCTGTTGTATCCTCCCTCAGTACAACTGTAAGATACTCCTTTACCAGTAATGCAACTCCCCTCACCCCCTTTCTACCTCCCTTTCTATCACACCTGAAACATCTAAAACCTGGGACAGTAAGCTGCCAGTCTTGTCCCTCTTTCAGCCAAGTCACTGTAATCACAATAATGTCATAGCTCCAAGTAACAAAGCTCTAAATTCATCTACTCTACTTATTATACTTCTCTCACTGAAAGATATGCATTCCAGACCACTTTCCTTGCTCTTGTCAGCAGTGTTTTCCTGTCTGTTCTTGTTCTTAGTAATGCTTGCCTTGGTTTCTACATGTCCCTCAATTTCTGCATCTACTACCCTAGTCCTCTGGTTGCCATCCCCCTGGAACACTAGTTTAAACCTTTCCCAACCAATCTACCAAGTCTCCCCCCAAGGACATCAGTCCTGGTCCTGCCCAGGTGTAACCCATTCGGTTTGTACAGGTCCCGACTCACCCAGAACCAGTCTGAATGCCCCATGAATCTGAAACCTTCCTCTCACACCATCTTTTCATCCATGTGTTCATCTTATATATCCTGCTGTTTCTACACTGACTAGCTCGTGGCGCTGGTCGTAAGCCTGAGATAAATACCTTTGAGGTCCTACATTTCAACTTTTTTCCTCATCCTATATATTCTGATTTTAATACCTTATTCCCCTTTTATAGCCCATGTCATTAGTACCAATATGTACTACGACAACTGGCTGTTCACCCTTGCCCCACCAAGAATGTCCTGCACTGCTCCAAGACATCCAGGACCCTAGCACCAGAGAGGCAACACACCATCCTGGACTCCCATCATGTATATATTTCAATGAACCAATTCTCGTTCCCAGAGATTATAAACCCAATTTATTCGGCATCTCATTGCAGAAGAAGCCTCTCCAGGAATTAATCAAGTGAATCTCTGTTGAACTAACTCCAAAGCAAGTATATTGTCCCTTGACACGGAGAGGAAAACTGCACACTGTATCCCTTTTGTGGTCTCACCAAAGTCCTGTACATTTTTAACAAACTTCTTATTCCTGTAATCCAATTCCTTTGCAAAATAAATTAACATGCCTTTTGTACCGCTCATCGCCTTGCATACCTGCTTGTTCACTTTCTATTTTTTGCACATGTTGGAAGGAAAGGTCAAAGAATATAAGCATAGGAAAACAGCAGTTAATTTTGCCAAAAGGAGAAAATAATAGTAAAAGGGCAAAATGTGATTGCTCTTTACGAAGTGTGCATTGTAATTTCATCATTTTGTAGGAGAAGGCCCTTCCATCCCTATACACCAAATCTTCGCAATATGTGAAACACAAGAGGTTACAATGATTCTTGAGAATCTTGGTTAGCTATATGCAAAACTCCACCAAATTCATCCAAGCATCTTAAGTAGAACTTCAGAATTCCAAATGGTCCATTGGCTTGTATTTTTTTTGTGAGCTAATTCTCTGTTAGCTGACGAGCGTTACTAACTATGTTGAATTGTGCATGATATATCAGTAACCAAGATATTGCTGTCACACTTGTCATAATCCTGGAACAAAGCACAAATTTATGTTACGGTCTGGCTAGCGACTACTAACATTTTTCAAAGTAGACAAAGTGTGAGATCATAGGCACTTCCTAAACAGAATAAAACCACATGTTTTGGTAGTTCTGGACAAACCAGAATAAGTGTTACAAGTTAGAACAGTAATACTGTTATGACACAGAGATAGACAGTCGAATCAAACGAGTCCCCCTACCTCTGTATTCGCAACGTAGTAAAAGTAATACCTTCAAGTACCATAAATATTGACTCTAATTGTTCCTAACCAGACTTTTTGAATAATCTTGTCTTTTTTTTTGTAAATAATCAATGCCAGACACCATGTTTATGATGTAAACAAAACTTTCAAAATAAACGCTTGTAATACTAGTGGCTGAAGTTCAATGACATCAATGAAAGATTCCCTGAAATCTTGAGGATAACTCTGACGTTTAACCTCTATGATAAATCGAGCAACCTGTGCTGTTCTTTTAAATCATTACTCATGTACTATGGGCGACATGGTGGCTCAGTGGTTAGCACTGCTGCCTCACAGCAGGAGGAAGGGTCACCGGACCCGAAACGTTAACTCTGCTTTCTCCTTCACAGGTGCTGCCAGACATGCTGAGCTTTTTCAGCAACTTTGTTTTTGTTCACAGCAGCAGGGGACTGGGTTTGATTCCACTCTCAGGTGACTATCTGCGTGGAGTTTGCACATTCTCCCCGTGTCTGCGTGGATTTCCTCCGGGTGCTCTGGTGTCCTCCCACAGTCCAAAGATGTGCAGGTTAGGTGGATTGGTCTTGCTAAATTGCCCATAGTGTTCAGGGATGTGTAGATTAGGTGGGTTATTGAGGGATGGGTCTGGGTGGGATGCTTGAGCGTCGGTGTGGACTTGTTGGGCCGAAGGCCCTGCTTCCAAGCGTTAAGGATTCTATGATTCTATGATTCTATGATCTGTTTCTGTATCATGAGACTCTCAACTTTGTAAATATACAGCAAGTTACCTTGCCAGGTGACTGTGTCATTTAAGTTAAGTCACATGCTTGCCTGGAAAACCTGTATATACTTCACTGCTCAAAATGACTTCCTGACTTTTGTCAAGAAAAGTCACTTTCACAGAACTAAAATCCTATTTTTGCTCCCTTTTCAGTACCATGTTCCCAAATAACAACAATATGTTACAAACTTACAGAACATGTACCTGACTGACTAGCAGGCCAAAGGTTGGCAGATGAAGAAGTGGCAGATGGAGTTTAACCCTGAAAAGTGTGAGGTGATTCATTTTGGAAGAATAAACTTGAAAGCAGAATACAGGGTTAACGGAAAGATTCTTGACAGTGTGGAGGAGCAGAGGGATCTTGGGGATCATGTTCACAGTTCCCTGAGAGCTGCCAACCAGGTAGATAGAGTTGTTAAGAAGGCGTACGGTGTGTTAGCTCTCATTAATAGAAGGATTGAGTTCAAGAGCCGTGTAGTTATGCTCCAGCCATACAAAAGCCTGGTTCAGCCACATCTGGAGTATTGTGTCCAGTTCTGGTCGCCTCATTACAGGAAAGATGTGGAGGCATTGGAAAAGGTGCAGAGGAGATTTACCAGGATGTTGCCTGGATTGGAGGGAAGGTCTTACGAGGAAAGGTTGAGAGAGCTAGGGCTTTTCGCTTTAGAATGACGAAGGATGAGAGGTGACTTGATAGAGAAGTACAAAATGATCAGAGGTATAGATAGAGTAGAGAGCCAGAGAGTTTTCCTTAGGGTGGAGGTAGCTATTACGAGGGGGCATAGTTTTAAAGTGAGTAGAGGTAGATACAGGGGAGATGTCAGAGGTAGATTCTTTATTCAGAGAGTGCTAGGGGTGTGGAATGCATTGCCGGAGAGGGTAGTGAAGTTGGCCTCATTAGGGGCATTTAAGCGGCTATTAGGTAGGCATATGGATGATAGTATAATGTAGGGGTGGAGGTTAGATAAACCTTAGGATTAGGGTAAAAGTTCGGCACATCGTGGGCCGAAGGGCCTGTACTGTGCTGTACTGTTCTATGTTCTATGTTCTATGTTGCAACCTTGTGATCCAATGCCTGTAGTTATCTGTCTAAAAGTAATTGTTCAGTACATTTGAACGGTGCAGATGATCCTAATTAAATCCTTGAGACAAGTTCCATCGTTGTTGCTAAGCAGATTGAACATAGCAACCAATGTAACATTACATTCCCTACACATTACAATTCTCCAGCTAACTTCTCCACATTTGCCATCCAGAGCACACACAGTATAAATGGATTTAAAAAGGATATTATCGCAGATAGTGGGCACATGTCATGATTTCTAGATCTTTAGCACATGTCTTCCTCACATCCCTTGAAATATACCTAATTGTCCACCAAGATATAGTCAAGGACTCCAAACCCAGCCACAATTTTGTCAGTGCCCTCAGCAAAAAGGTCGATTTGCCTGAAGTTTTCCAAAAAATTGTTTTGTGGGTCCAGGTTGTTTGGCCCACTTTGATCATGTTAGTGCAGCCAACATATGCTTGTGGACAGTGGTACACCTTGCCTATCAGCTGCTACACTAACATTTGCTCCCTTTTATGTTCAAGTGAGAAATTTTGGTCCAGGGATTCTGTACCTATGGTTATATTTTTCCTTGTGGTAGAGGGGTAAGCTGTCTGGGTGCAGAGCATTTTCTCTTAGGCATGCAGAACTGCTACAGTATGATGCAGTCAGTCATTTGAGAGCCAATACAACCGCCTCCAATTAGTGTTGATGAGTTTTGCTTTTCAAATTATTTCAAAAGCAGTTATAGTTTGAATGTTTGAGTCGGGTTTTGACAAAAAAAAAACTTAATGTTGTACATGTCAAGGAGAAAGGTGAAGATCTCAACCCACAGACACCCACCCACAAAGTGAGAGAGTGCATAGGGTCGAAAGCTTGCTGCACCTGCCTTTTTTGTTTTATAGTAAAAATTCAGAACACAATAATAACAGAATTTTATATTAGTAGAATTTTTGTGCAGCTGTATTACCTATTTGTGCAGCTAGGTCCAGTGAGGGAGGCAACCATTGCTATACTGTTTTCCAAAAAAAACGTTCAAAATACTTACCTCACAGGCTTAGTGAACACATACAACTTTTTATCAATATGTTTCACAGCAAAACACCTCCCCAGAAAAGTGACAAATCTGATTGATCAAAGGCGTGCCACAAGCACATAGGTGTCAAACTCTTTCATTTAATATTCATCTACTTCACTTTAAATTTTAACATATTGTTTCTAAAAACATTGTAAAATTTAAAAGTGCACAGTAATTTCCTGCTTTATTTGTATTTTCAACACCTGGTGTTGCCCACGGGGAGATAACTGGGGCTTATTCAGTATCTTCCGGATGTCTGGGGATTATTTAGCCAGCAATGATAACCACTGGCTTCTAATTAGCCCCAGGGTGTGCTTGTATAGCTCAATTTCCCACTAACAGTACAAGAATAATGGTTTAAAAGAACAGAGTAGGTTGCTCGATTTATCAAAGAGGTTAAACTTCAGAGTTATCCTCAAGATTTCAGGGAATCTTTCATTAATGTCATTGAACTTCAGCCACTAGTATTACAAGGGTTTTATTTTGAGGGATGAGGACCATACCTTTCAGAATCAGCAAACTGTGCAATAGTTTAACCTTGGGCTAATTAGTAATTGAATCTATAGTAAAGAGCAATGAGAAAACTATTATTGCATTTAGACTTAGAATAAAATTAGCATCAGAAACTGCCTCCTGATGTGCATCAACCATGAGCAAGAATACAGGAGACCTTCTTAACTGTAATTATATTCATGTAGTCATAAATGAATATTTCTTCTCTTTGTAAGATTGTAATAGCTTCTAATGTGGATAAGGCAGTCTCATTCAAGCGAATAGAACATACTGAAATTATGTTATCAGTATCTAAGCTGCTCTCGCTTGCATGATGTATATGCCAAACCTCTCAGAAGACACTGAGCATGCTGTCAATTACGTGCACTATAGCAACCAAATGCACATTGCTTCCTTTGGCTCTGTACCTTTATTACATATATATTAACTGAAACAGTGACAGCTCTTAAAATCTGATTTTTGTGAAGTCAGGGCAACTCAAGCCATTTAAAAATAATGGGCATGACCCGATTCCAGGACTCCTATCACTGTCAGTTTTTTCAGTGTGGTGTGTGGGTGAGGGTAATAAGACCACATACTGCACTGCCAACCCTGACTGTCACCGTAAGAGTAGGGTAGGCATCTCATTGTCAGGTAAAATTTTAATGTAATTGGACCTACGTATTCATAATTCATGGTTCACAGCCCCTGAAAGCAGCTGCGACCATAATCTGGATTTGGAACCTTTTAAAAAGTAAGTTAGAAGCAGCCCCCATTCATCCTATGGTCCAAGGCTTTATTTCCACCTCCAAGCCCTTTCACCCAGTTTTTACCATACATGGAACTAATGAAACCTCTAATAACAATAACAAATATTGGAAAAGAAGCTGTCACTACAAACTTAAAAGTGTAATCCAGACAGGGCTAGCGGTAGCAGAAACTTCATTCACTTCGCACTTCTGACTGTCATGATCACAAGTCAGCACTCCAAAGTACAGTGGACATTTTAACCTGTAATTTTAAAAGGTGTATTTTTTTAAAGAGGGCTGATGCATCCACAAAATAAAATATACATTAAATGACTGTCTGGAGAGAGAGTCCTGTAGAATGTCACAACAAAGGATGGGAAGTGAACTTCAGACATTAGCCCTTCAAAGAGTCAAAGAGGCAAGTCAAAACAGCCTGCAAGCAAAAACAGAAATTGCTGGAAAAGCTCATCAGGTCTCGCAGCATCTGTGAAGAGAAATCAGAGTTAATGTTTTGGGTTGAGTGACCCCTCCTTGGAACTGAGTTTTCAAAAACAGACTGGGCTGTGATCTCGTGACTACAAAGACAATAAGGGGATTTTGAATGCCTGCTCAACAGCTTTATTTTGACGGGTTTGGATTTACTAAATCTGTGCCGCTGTCTTTCTTCAGGTAGGCCTCAAAGAATTCCTGCAGTGACTCAGGCACCTACCAATGCCACTCTAATGATGTGATGCATTTGTGCTTCGCGTATTCCTGTAAGAATTGTGACAGGTGACTGGCACACATTCTCTGCTACACACTAGCAGAGCAAAGCCAAGGATTGTAACCCCTTTATGATCCAAAATCCTTATTTGTCACAATCATATGTTATTCTCACTGCACATCTATATGATGCACTTTTCAGGAAGGAGATAGCAAGCATGAGTTCTTTTTGTGTTCATTCACAGAATGTGGCTATTGCTGGTCAACGTGCTAGGTCAGCATTTTTGCCCATTCTTAATTTGCTGGAGAAGGTAATGGTGAACTGCCTTTTGGAGCTACTGCAGTCCCCTTGAGTCAGATGCACAAACAATGCAGTTAGGCAGGGAGTCCCAGGTTTTGACCCAGCAACAGTGGAGGATTGCGATATAATTACAAGTCAGGATGTTTTGTGGATTAGAGGGGCTCTTGCAAGTCGGTTTGCTCCTGTGTATCTGCTGTCTTTGATCATCTGAGTGGTAGAGGTTGGGGGTTTGGAAGCTGCAGTCAAAGGAGACTTGGTGACTTACTGCTATGCTTCGTGTGGATGGTACACACTGCTCCTATTGAGCATCAATGGTGGAGGGTATGAATGATGGAGGTATTAAATGGGGCTCAGTCATGTAGGCTTTGAAATAACTCCATGGAGGCTGGTATCCGATCACTAAGTCATCCTTTAGTTACACGTAGAATGTCCTTGACACTGATCCAGCTTATCCAGAACCAGCTGTCAGAGTATGAGAATGTCTGACGCTCCTCTTTTTATGTCAGCCAGGGCTCACTGATTAGACCAGATTAACAGCCCCAGTCAAAAAACTCATTTTCTAATAATCCACCTGGCTGACCTTGTTACAGTCACTGCATTCCTCCCCCACTGAGTCAAGGAATTGGGCGAGTCCTTTATCTTGAAATGCCTCCTGGGGTGTTTTAGCGCTGGGCCAGGTTCCTCCTACCCTGAGTCAGATACGGGGAGCTTGTAATGCACAGGAGCTCGCCTCTTGTTCCTGGACCGTCTTGGGAGAAATTCATTCTCTTCTTCCCACTGCAAAGGTGTCGATGTGGCGAGATCTGCCGTGACCACTTCAAGTTCAGATGTGCCTTCAATGCTTGATGGAGAGGGAGAACCCATGAATTCCAACAGCCTTTCCCATTGTTTTGAGGAGCAGGGCACATTTTACTCCAGCACCATTTGCAAGTTTGTGGCTTTCATATGATCCACGTGCTTGTTTAACAATTCCAAGTACACATGGCTCATGTCCAGCTTCGTGAAGGACAGACCCCCTGCCAGCTTTGCATATACATCCTCTATGTGAGGGATTAAGTATTTATTCAGTTGTGAAAAGTGGTTTACCGTTAGTTTAAAATCTCTACAAAGGTGGACTGACACGTTGGGCTTCAAAATCAATCTGACGGGTGTTGCCCATTCCACAAGCTGGAATGGTCTGGAGATTCCTTCTCTTTCCAACCTCGTGATTTCTACGACTACTTTTGTCTATAACGCAAATGGCACTGGATGGGCCTTGCAGAATCCTGGAATTGCTTTCTGGTCAACATGCAATCCCTAGACCTTCCTGAAAGACATCCAGGTATTGAATTAGGACTTCATTCAGCTAGTTACTTTCTAATCAAAAAAATGTTGAGTAAATCTAGGTGAATCTCTCTCAACCAATTTCACCAATCAAGCTTGGGCCCAAGTCTTTTACTACAATCACTGGTAACTGAACCAGTTGCTCCTCATAAGAGACTGAAACCAGAGTTGTACCCTTAATCTGTAAATGTTCTCTGGTTTAGATTCTCAGTCTAGTTGAGGTCTTGTGGAAACGTAAGAGTTGGAGTTCAGAGTAAATTTGTTAAACGGCCGCACTAGTATCAACTTCTATTAGAACCAGATGACCATTTAACAAGGTGCTTATTTTAGTTCGTTCTGGTTTGGGTATTGCTAAGCAATTTAACTGTTCCAAACCATATATTGGTGGACTTTACACGGTGTGCATTTTTCTGAGTTCTCTTACTCAATTTAGGTCTCGTGGAACCCCTTTGCTGTCTTGTGTTTACATACCAGCAGCAACTACAATGACTTGTTGGCCAGGATCCTGAAGAACATTTTAACATGGCTAAGGCTTCTCTGTTTTAGTGTTTTGCTATGGGGTGACCTAGAGTCCCTCTGTTCAGAATATGTCCTGAGTATTGCTATGCTATTGCCTTTACTGAAGTGGTGTTCCTCAAGCTCAGTCAGACTGGCGAGGATGTCCACTTCCATCGGAATAAC
This sequence comes from Ginglymostoma cirratum, assembly GCA_024137785.1. Lineage (NCBI taxonomy): Eukaryota > Metazoa > Chordata > Chondrichthyes > Orectolobiformes > Ginglymostomatidae > Ginglymostoma > Ginglymostoma cirratum. The sequence continues at coordinate 36,130,700 of JAHRHZ010000013.1, forward strand.
CTGCAACTCATATGCGCCACTTGCTGCATTTTCCAATGATAAAGCAGTTGTAGTGCCTCTTTGAAGTCTAGTTGGGCTTCAGCTAGTAGGCACTTTTGCACGGTTACATCATTAATGCCATGCACCAACTGGTCTCTCAGGATCTCATTAAGGGTGAAACCAAAGTCACATGCTCTTGCCAGTCATCTTAACCTAGTGAAAAATCCCGATATGGATTCCCCGGGTCTCGATTTGCTGAGTAAAACTGAGAGAGTCTCAGAATTAGAGGAGGCTTAGGGTCATAATATTTCTTAATTAAATTTGTCAACTCTTGAAAGGTTTTAGTATCTCGTTCCTCAGAGAAAGTTAGGCTCCTAATAAATGAAAAAACTGCATTTAATTGCATTTCATCTGCCCAGATGCCATTTGCCCAGAAAAATTAATGCATTCTTTCCACATACTGGGCCCAGTCTTCAATGGCAAGGTGAAATGAGTCAAGCTTCCCAAATAATGGTATGATGCTAGAAATGCTTAACCCAGCTCAAAAACGATTGTTGAGAGCAAGTTTCTTCAGAACGTCATTTACCCTTGTCGCCACTGAAATGGATCCGCAGAGGCCAGAGACTTCCCATCATCAAGTCACCCTCTATTTAAATATGGAAAGTCCTTGATGCTGGTCCAGCACCGTCAGAGCCAGCTCTTGGAGTGTCAGAATATCTGACACTCCTCTTATTATCTGTCAGCCAGGGCTCCCTGATTGTACCACATTAACAGCCCAATTGGGGAACTCATATTTTATGAGCTACACTGGGCTGACCTCATTACAATCACTACAGGCTGCTTTATGTTGGATGGTTTGAGCTCCTCAGGCAACATTGGAGCTCTGTCCATTCAGGTATTTTGGGACAATCCGGACTTGTGCTTTATAGATGGTGGATAGGCTTTGGGGAATCAGGAGGTGAGTTGCTCACTGTACTATTTCCAGTCTCTGACTGTAGCCACAGTATTTATGTGGTTATTTTTGGCCATGGTAACTCCCACAATGTTGATATGTGAATTCAGTGATGGTAGTGCTATTGTCTGCTGAAGAGCAATGATTGTATACCCTCTTGTTAGAGGTGGTCGCTGCCTGGCAGTTATGAGATGCGAATGTTACTTACCACTAATGAGCCCATTTGGACAGAGACCATCAGTATCTGACAAGTTGCAAATGCTGCTGACCAGCGTGCAATCATCAGTAAACATCCCTAAATCTGACCTTATGAAGGAATAAAAGTCATTGATGAAGCACATAAAGATGGTTGGGCCTAGGACCCAACCAGAAAGCTCTTGAAGTGATACTCTTTGGCTTGGATGATTGACAGCCAATAACCACAATCATCGTCTTTTCCACTAGATATGACCACGACCAATGGAGAGTTTTCCCCAGTTCCCACTGACTCCAGTTTTGTGAGGGCTCTTTGATGCCACACTCAGTCAAAAATGCCAAGTGCAGCACCCTCACTTCCCTCAGGTGTTCAGTTCTTTTGACCAAGACTGTAATGAGTAAGGAGCTGAGTTGCCCTGGTGAAAGCCAAACTGAGTATCAATAAGCAGATTATTGTTGACCACATACTGCTTGATAGCACTACCAAGGATATCTTCCATCACTTTGCTATTGATTATGAGTACAGGGGTGCCAGTTGGCCAGGTTGGATTTGTTCTGTTTTTTGTGGACAGCATAAACTTCTGCAATTTTTGATATCGTCTGTAATTGTACTGGAACAGTGCTAGAGGCATTGCTAATTCTGGGGCACAGGTCTACAGGTTTTCTTGGAATGTAGTCAGGGGCCATAAGCTTTGCAGTATCCAATTCCTTTGGCTGTTTCTTGATATCATGTGAATTGAATTGTTTTGGGCAAAACTGGCATTTATGATGTTGGGGACTCAGGGAGAGGCTGCGATGGATTGAACTTTCAGCACTTCTGGCCGAAGATATTAGCAAATATTTAAGCCCTGTGATTGGCATTAATGTGCTGGGATATTCGTCCTCCTCCCACTGTGAGTTGTTTAATTGTACATCACCATTCACGACTGGATGTGGTAGGACTGCAGAGCCTAGGCCTGATCTCCCTGCTCTTGCATTCAATGCCTCAACTAATAAAGGCAAGTATCTCACATACCTTCTTAACCACCTTACTGTGCCTTCAAGGATCCATGAACATACACACCAAGATCTGTCTGATCATCTGTACTTCTTGGCACCCTACCATTCAACATGTACTCCCCTGTCTTCTCAGTCCTCCCAAAATGCATCACCTCACACTTTTCAGGATTAAGTTCAATTTGTCAATGTTCATCCCAGCTGATCAGCCCATTGATACTGGTCCTGTAGTCTGGTGCTTTCATTCTCACTATTTACCACACCGCCAATTTTCATTCATCTGAGAACTTTCTAATTATACCCTTACATTTATGTTTAGATTGTTAATGTAAACAACAAACAGCAAACTCTGTGGTATGCCGTTGGATATAGGCTTACCAAAACACCCATGTAGGGGAGGCAATGGGCTGGTGGTATTAGCCCTGGACTGTTAATCCAGAGACCTGGATAACATTCTGGGGACCCAGGTTCAAATGCCGTCATGGCAGGTGGCGGAATTTGAATTCAATAAAATATCTGGAATTAAGAATCCAATGATGACCACGAGTTGATTGTCGGGAAAATCCACCGGATTCACTAATGTCCTTTAGGGAAGGAAACTGCCATCCTTATCCGGTCTGGCCTATATGTGACTCCAGGCCCACAGCAATGTGGTTGACTCTGAGCTGCCCTCTGGGCAATTAGGGATGGACAATAAATGTTGCCTGGTCAGCGATGTCCTCATCCCATTAATGAATAAAGGGAAAAAATGAATAATGGAAAAAAAATGAATAAAGATAGTTATCCCCTGCTTTCTGCAATTAAGCCAATTTCTGGATTTGATTTGACAAATTGCCCTGGATCCCATTGACTCTTTCCTTCTTAACCAGTCTGCCATGCGAGACGTTGTCAAAAGCTGTACTTAAGACTATATCAATTGCACTATCCTCATCTGCAGGTTTTCTTGTCCATGTTTGATCTGATGCCATCAGAGTTCATGGGGTTCAGGGTCAATGTTAAAGACTACCCAAGCAAGCCTACTCCCAGATAACAAGCATGGGGCTGGATGAACACAGCAGGTCAAGCAGCATCATAGGAGCAGGAAAACCTGACGTTTCAGGCCGAAACCCTTCATCAGAAATGGGGGAGGGGAAGA